>JAVDPK010001032.1:1025099-1044268 GCA_034780415.1 Cichlasoma orientale | reverse complement strand
CTGTTTATGTCCAATCCTCTTTTGCTGATACAGAAGTCCTGTAATTTAAGTACAGCGACAAAGTGTGTAAACCTTTATTCCCGTTAAAGGTAGGAAACTGGAAACTGCAATCATATCGGGAAAAAGTAGGATCCCTTTAAGAATTCCCAGATTGTACTCTTTGTTTACATAACAGAAGGTGCGATCCATAAACCATGATGGGTGGTTGAACATTTATTGTTACAATGTAGATTTAACTGCTTTGCTTATACATTAAATAATTCATGACAAAACATCCGCATGTAATGTTATATATGCGTTTAACTAACTATATACAATCAAATTTGACCAAACGTGCTATTTTAACCAAGGAGTTGGTAAAGAGCCCCCCTATACAAAGTAAAGAAGAAGTGAATGGTACATTCCGGCCCCGCTCCTCGCTGTTTTTGTATCTGCTTTAGAACGGATTCGACCGCCAAGTAAGTTACGTTTTGCTATGTCACGCAGAGGAAGTTTCAGACCAGTTTATTTTTAGCAAACTTCATTTGTGAGAACACTGATACACATGCTGCTGGGTATGTGATTTGAAATGAGAGTGCGTCGCTCTTTTTAAAAAAGGAATTTTAGTAATTTGTGAGCCTTTGTTATTACTGTAAAGCTAACAGTGAAGTGAAGCCAGGAGCCTGATGTTTTCGTTAAGCCAAGAGGAGCACTGTGCCCCGTCTAAAGACCCAGTTAAATACGGAGAGCTGGTGGTACTGGGGTAAGTTGAATCACTATTTTATTTGTTTTTGAGTAAGTGTATTCGTTAACCTGAAAGCGAGTGTTCATTTTTAAGTTTCCCAGGAGCGCACTCGTACAGCTTAGTTTTTGAAAATAGCATGTAAGCTAGCAGTAATGCGTTTTTTATTCAAGGTAAGATCAACTTCTAACTCAGGCAACATTATATAACATCAAAGAGGCGCTGTGACGATTCAGGGAACACGTCAAGCTCCGGTTAGAAATTTACAAGCTCACGTTATCCCACAAATCAGACACGTGCGCAATTCCAAATGTGGACGTTCGAAATATTCCATTCCCTGGCAAACCTGATAACTGCAAACTGCCTACATATGCAAACACACAAGTGTCCGTGAAATAGGAGCGATTCAGGACAACTTTAGTAACCCGAGTGAAACTGATTTCATATTCAGCAACTCTGACCGGATGCTCCTTCTTACCTTAAAGTTTGGATTCGTGGGGTTTCAGGAATTCGGAAGTAGTGATGTCCCCTCCCCCAGCCCCAGGGTGCTTCCTTTAGCACAACTTCTGTAGTCACGCACGCACGTATTACCGGCTGTTCTCCAGGATGCAGAGAGCTTTAAATCACACACCTTGCCAGCACCTGCAAAAAGTTAACTTTACACTCCCTATTTAACAGGTAGGGGATCTTAAGTGTCAGATACAGGGGGTATGAAGTCAGGGGGTATGAAGTCCTAGAAACAAGGGAAAGGTACCTCAGTATAGATAATAAGGAAAGCTCCCTATGAACAAATTATCTAATCTCACAGCATATATACTTATCTTGCTTTATACTACCATACTGCTGCTCCAAACCCTCTGGCTACAGGGTGCGCAGTCAAGGTACCTTTTCTAGTAGTGACGATGATTAAAAACGTCTGGTTAACTTTTTTTTTTTTTTCCATCTCTGTATTTGTTTATTTCTGAGTATTTTATGTCTACCTTTATCATCTTGATGTGTAAGTTTCGTTGGGCATGCATGGAACCACAAACAACATTGAAAACAAGTAGAGCTGTAGCTCTTTTAGTTATTTTTTATTCATTTGGTTTATAAAGCACCTACTACACTTTCTTGAAGGCCTTAATGGCATCTTTAAATTGCCCAATCAGTAGGTATGGAGATCAGTAACCAGTTCCTTATCGTCTAGGCACTGGAATTATTTGCCTTGCAGCTTATCACTTACTTGTATCAATGTTGGCAAGTTTTTCTGACAGTTGCTCATTGCAAAACAATTACGTCAAACTTGTGGCTGTGGAAGTTTTGCCTTGGCACCGAGAGCCTGTGTAGATCTACATTTTTTAGGAAACTGGTCAGGAGTCACTACGGGTGATCATAAAAGTCTTATCATTAACAGCATCAATAAAATATATATTTAAAAAAAAAGATTCAGTGTCAAAAATGTACTCATTTTGCAGTGATATAAAACACAGGAAAGAAGCTGGCTTGAAACACTGTCGAGAAAATATGGCCTAAAGCGTTATTTATCAGAATAGACTGAAATTTTTCTGTCAATCAGTAATTTTGTCTTAGGTCTTCTGTAAAGTATTGAAAGCTGTATCATGTAGAAGTTAAGTTAGATAATGCTGACCTTAAATATCTGTCAAAACATTTCAAGTTTCAGACTACCTTGTTAAACCAAACTTTTTTTCACACAGCTCTTTACATTTAAAAAGCCTTTTGTAGAAAAACACACCTACTCCTGTTAAATATTTAGTGTTCATTCTGTAACTATCTAATTGTCCCTTGTATTGGAAAATTTCAAACGGTACATGGGCTGAATCTGTTCATGTAAAAGTCAAGTTCTACATGTCTCTTCATGTCGCTGACCAAAACTAGTGTGGCTTTTACCTTGATACCTTCATAATTGCTTTGGTGTCTTTTTGTTGTTCGTTTTTTTTGTGTGTGTGTGTGTGTGTGTGTTTAGAATTAATTCAGGACAAACTGCCGCAAGCTATCCTTTTAAAAAGTCACATCTATATTGTCATGGCCAACAGCTGCCACAGATGACAAAAAACACAAGTGACTGAACTATGGCCACTGGCCAGTCCTGAAGCTCTTATGAAAGTTATTACATTTTTTATAGTTCACATTTATAGGTGTGTTGTGTGACTTTCATTTACGCAGCATTTGAAATAATACACAAAGAACCAGAGTACAGTGTGTTTTTGTACACTGCCCTCCACCCATACACTCAGTCATACTGCTTATTGTAAGGGATAAAAAGTGCTGACTGCTTATTACCCCAGGCTCAGCATGTGGCATGTTTGAAGCTGGTACTTTTGTTCTCTCTCCTGATATAAAGACACATATGTGAATCAGATGTGACGGGTGTATAATCACTGCCATGACATCACATCCCATTGATAAAACTGATGGTAGACAAGATAGCTGACAGCATGGAACAAAGCTTGTTTGAGCAGCAGTTCCCTCAGCGGTTTGTTGCTATGACCGTGGTGGCTCTTATTACTTGCATGGCTGCCCCCCATCTCTGCCGGCGCAGATTGGCTTGGTGCTGGTCAGTGAAAGGAGGGAGGATGAAGGGGGGTGTTGCATGGGTATCCAGCAAATGAAAGGATGGATTGATCAAGACAGCCTTTGCCTCTCTTCAGTTTCCTCTGTCCATTGTGTCAGGGAGACTAGGCCTATTGATTTAACTTTCTGCATTTTGCCTTAAAGAACTACTCAGTAAAGGAAGTGTACAAATAAACATGGGTGGGATCTTTGGTACAGACTGCCATAGAGTCTGCCTTTTTTATTATTAATATAATGAATGATAGATTTAAATCATCTAAGAAGAAGAAATCTTTTTCTGTTTTTGTCAGTAGTACAATAAAAGTATAGATTTCAGGTGTAACTGGTTGAATTTGGGGCAGCACGGTGGCACAGAGGTTAGCATAATTGTCTCACGACAATCTTCCTGGTGGATTGAGGCGTTTCTGTGTGGAGTTTGCATGTTCTCCTTGTGCCTGCGTAGGGTTTTTTTTCCCAGGTGCTCCGGGATCCTCCCGCAGTCCAAACACACACTTGTAAGGTTAATTGAGTGCTTCTTAAACTGTAGGGCATTGACAGCCATGTGAAAGAAAAACTTTTGACTTGGCCGATGCTATTGCACTGAAAGTGAATCATCAAGTTTTTTTCAATCATATTGTCAACAATTGATTCTAAATTTGGCGGTGTAGGGCATGAAACTTTATTTGCTTTCCTGATGTGGGCCAGAAGACGTTTGGGATCCACTGGAATATTTGTTGATTCTGAATTGGCTGTCGGTGTGCATTTAAGAGTGTGTGGTAGTCTTATCTTTCTGTGATAGCCCTGTGATGGACTGGCAACCTGGCCAGACTGCCCAGCCTCTCACCCTGCAATAGCTGGGCTAGGCTCCAGCATCCCTGCTATCCTAAGTTGGATAAATGGATAAGAAAATGGATGGATGATGCTCATTTAGTTGACTCATACTGTCTTTGCTCATTATGCCATCTGGTTATCTAGTGATGATGTTTTACTCATACAGTTTAGATTGATTTCTGTGAAGTATTGATAAGCTGCAGTTTTAGTGACCTCAAAACCATCTCCTCTGATGCTTTAAGTCTATAACCTTGCCTCCTGTCATGCTAATGAGTGTTACAGCTACTCAGCATATCTTCTCCTCATTCTGTGAACACTAGCCTTTCATGTTAGCATAGGAGGTAGGAGGTGCTGTTGGCTCCTTACTGCAACCCTGGAGGATAGGTGATATGCCAGAGTCTTCTAATCCCTGCTGCTAAGTATTGGAAGGTAAATCCGCTGTCTGTCTGGCACAGGTCAAAAGGGAAAGCGATCACAATTAGTTGGAACGCAGCTTTAAAGAGCCTGTCCTAGCTAATGTGACGGTGGCAGTTCTTGCATGACAGAATATTGTTCCTCGGTGTAATGATGAATAATTGAAAGCATATGCAGCGTTTCTTGCAGAGCTAGGATTGCATTCTCCAGTCAAAATTCATCATGGCGAAAATGCTAAGCTGCATATAATTTGATTGTGTGCTTTGTATGAGACACATAGGGGCAGGTAGCCAGCCAGTAGACCCCCTTAACTGAATAGACATCTGTATGTAGATATAGTTGGTCTTTATTTAGGTGGGGTGTTTCTAGGACAGGTCAAATAAAAGTGGAGTACAGAGGAAGCACCATGCAAAATTAGCTTAAGAATATGTGCATTAATGAAAATATATATATATATCTTTTTTCTCTTAGGGATTCATTCAAAATGGGGGGAGGAAAAAACCACGATGACTATATACGTTCTTTAGATTTGATGTGACTTCTGTCATGTACAATTGTGCTTTATTTTGAAAGCAGCAGTCTTCATGTTGTAAATTTCATCATTTCCCCAACTATGCAAGGGTCTGAATTCAAAGTGTGCATTGGTCCAGAGACACAGAAGTAGAATCCCTAAAATGGCCTTAAGAGAAGAGTACTATCAGACAGTAATCGCCATTAAAAGTAAAAGCTGAAGACTTTAGGAGATGCGTTAACCAGATCTGCTGTCATCTGACACTTTCCTCCTTTCTTTCTGTTGTATTTGTTGCATTTAGTCCACAAAATCTTCCAGTGTCTCTCTCTAGCTCTCTGTGGGTGGCTTGTCCTACAGGCCAGCTTTGTGCACTGTGCTGACTGGGACCATGTGTTTCTATGCCTGGCCAGCCGTGTGGAGACATGGGACAGGTGGACTAGCCTGAGAGGGAGGTGGGAAGGAGCAAAAGGAGTCTCTCTTGCTTTTGTACAGAAACAAAAAGGAGAAATGTCAGATTATGTAGTGGCTTATAGAATCTGATCCCTCTGATGCATTAGTGTGCAAACTTGAGGCATTTAATATAAATATTTCTCTTGCTCAGAGTAACTGTTTAGCACATTTGTGGTTACATGTGAGTGTGTGACAGAAGGTCTGTGTGTTGGATGAGAGTCGAGCATGGGGTGTCCCAGCTGTAGGAACCAGCTGGTGGATAGAGAGAAGACCAGTTGTACCGGAAGGGGCTTCTTCATTCACAAAGAGTGGCCTAGGCTAGGTGCCTCACAGCACACTAAAGGGCAAAACTAAAATTTGTTATTAAGTGATTTGGAAACAGAGTAGACGGCTCTGTAATCTGTATCAGTGTATAAAATTCAGCTTTGAAAGAAAGTGTCTCAGTCATGTTAGTTAGCTTTCCACCCAGACTGTGCATTCCCAAAGTGATAGCAAACCTGACATGCATCTTAAAATGTGCTCCTGCCTAGGACACAGAGCAAAAGAACAGCTGCAGTTTACACAGTGCACGCACACTGAAATCACCAGCACCAGAGTGCATTATGTAATACGAGACGTTATCCAAAGTAACGCTTAGATTACTAATCGGGTGTATTAGATTGTCAGTGATGTAATGCGTGGCAAAGCTCCTTTTCAAAACACACGAATGTTTCTAATTCTCCATGTTTATTTCTTATATGATTACAAGACTTTTGCCTGTAAATCTCATTAGACACATCTTTTTGCAGCTGCGGAAGCTGTTTGCATTTTCACACAGAAAAGAAAATTGAATTTGCTGTCCTTCTCTCCACCCCATCTCGTCTCTGACAGGTACAATGGCTCCCTGCCCACTGGAGATCGTGGTAGACGGAAAAGCAGATTTGCGCTATACACGAAGACCAAAGCCAATGGTGTTAAACCAAGCACTGTGCACATGCTCAACACAGCCCAAGCCAGCAAGGTACAGAACAAAGGATGAATTAGCAATTTAATGAACAGACTGTCAGTGGACATCTCAGTTGAATATCTGTCTGCATTTCTTTTTAGACAAAATGTGTGAAAGCATGCAAAAATGTACTTCAGACAGAGGGTGATTTGTATTTTTATGCATATATACACATGGAGATTTGGCTATATATAAATTTGGAAGGGGCATTTATAAAAATGAAACCACCTTTTTTTTTCTCTCCATAGGAGCAGAATGATCTTTTAGTGATTCTGGGAGCTAATAAATTGTGCAGTAAAACTTTACATTGTTGTTGGCAGACCTTAATGTTGACATTTCCAGTACAGTGACTTTAGTTCCTAGCTGGGCTTCAGAGTTTCTCTTCACGGCAGAGTGCCTGCAGGGAAGTGCCACATCCAGTATAACATGTTTGCCTTCCTGCATTCCTCCCTTCGGTTCCTTATCGAAACTGCTAAACATCATAGAAGTTCTGCTTGCCTCTGCACCACTTGGAGGTCAATATTTCAGACATTTTTGTGAGTTAAGCGCTCTGGCTGAAGGCCCTCTGGTTCAAGTTACTATCAGGTTGTGGAATCCAGAAATCTGCTCTGAGGTTATTCAGTGACAGAGGCCCTTTCACGGCGTGGTTTATTTCATTTGAGTTTGAGCTGCAGGGTGCTATCAAACATGGCTAAATGTTTCTGCTGCTCCAGATTGTAAGTTGTCTCAGATAGTTTGCTATCTGCAGTTGATGTGGCTGTTTTTACTGCACACCAAATTAGTTACTGGCTGTTTCAGGGATGGGAACTGTTTTCACCAGCGTTCCTCCCTGCGACCCTTTTACCAGGCCTGGGAATAGTAGGGTGAACTCAGGAGGTGCTGCGCTATGCCAACCCGGCACTCCCAGTTGCATCAAAAATAAACATTCTTTAAGAGACGAGCTGGGTGGTCAGTTTATTTTGAGGAGAAGGAGATATTAAAAATATAAATCACTAAAATACAAGAGTCCCCCAACCTATTCTTGTTCCCTTACAGTGCAGCATACAAATGAACTGAGACTTCTCTGTGGCTGAGAGGGAAAGCTCACGTGTCGGTGCACACTCTAGTGTTCATGGCAGATAACGAGGAGCTCCCATGATGCCACTGCCAGCCTCGTATTCAAAACATTATCATTCCAACTCACTCCGCTCAGGGAGGTGTGTGGGGGGTGTTTGGGGCGTAGGGTTTATAAAAAAAAATAGATTTTTGTGTGTGCTGTGTATATATGAGCTCCTCTTAGTTCTTTCAGGTAGAGCACCATTTGTTTGTAGCAGCGCAGTCGAGACAAGACTGCATGTGATGATGACATTTGTCCCCGTCTGTGTCTGATGTTACAGCAGAGCGTGGCAGCTCCGATGACCCACTTTCTCTCTCCTGCTTTCCCTCCTGCACGTGACAGAGAGGAGGGGGATGTTTAGGAAATGGAATTTGCAGATTAGAGCAGGATGGCATGTGGTGTTGATGGAAGCTGGGCCCGGGCTTTAACCCAAAAAAAAAGAAAAGCCCAAAACAAAACACTAATAATGCATATAAATGTTAAAAGTCATAAATAAAAGACAAAAATAAGGACGATAACATGTTTTCTTCTAGCAGTGTCTAGAAGTTGTTGATTCTTAGGATGTGAATCATCACTTGAGTGCCATGTGTTTTAATAATGGGTTTGCTTTTGCCCTGGCCTTTAATTTAACCTCACTAACAAGGAAATGATTGTATAAGGAAGTTTTTAGCGTAGTCTTGTTGTGCTATTTGGCACTCTCAGATCCGGCGATTAAGCCACAGATTTGATACTGATTTATTATACTGTCACTCTGTGTACTATGTTATTAACAAGTTGTTTTTCACATTTCAGGCCGTGAACTCTAAAGGCCAGCACAGTATCTCCTACACGCTATCCAGGACCCAGACGGTAGTGGTAGAGTACAGTCATGATAAAGACACAGATATGTTTCAGGTAAAAACCAGCTCAGTTACACTTTTTTACGTAACTCCATTGAGATACATTCATTACTTGCACATTACAGTTTTTCGAAGCTGAAGGAGATGTCTTCCCGTACTTCTTTACAGTCAAAAGAGCTTAAACAAGAAGATTTTTGTTTTATGTACTTTTACATTTAACCTTAGCAGTTTCAATCTAGTAAAGCCAGGAGGAGTATTTCCTTCCTGACAGCCAACAATGGTCAAAGCCCCCCACCCCCATTCCTATGGCAGGATGTGGCTGTAATTTTAACAGCAGAAGAGCTGCGAGTTCTCTGGCTAAAACATGCTGTTTGAATTTGATGCTATCTTTCCTGAGTTTTAAAGGATTGACACTTCACAGGCTGTCAGGAAAACAAACTGCTGTATCCTTAAATTGTCGATTCAGAAGAGAAACAACTCTTATGAATGGGCAAAGTGGAAATATAGATGTAAACTTCGACTTGACCGGTTTGCAGAGCCACACAATGGTGAATACTAGTCTCTTCCTAAACCATACCCTCCTTCAGGGAGTAAAGGTAAAAGTTTTTTTATGAAGTGTTTTTCTCAGACAAGCAGTCACAGTGTGCTGTACAATAAAATAGAGTAAAATAAATAAGAAAATGAAGTGCTGTAATAGAAATAGAAAACCAAAATCAAGTTCATATGCAGAATGAAGTAAACTGGTAGTTTAAAAACACTTCCAAGGAATAAAAAGTGTCTGTGCCCAACTGCTCTGTCTGTAGCATGAATCTGAATGTACAGCGAGGGGATGTTAATGCTGCAGACACATGCTTCATATTCAGCACTGTATGTTCTCCATGTGTCTAAATAACACTGGACACACCACAGAGAAGGGGAAGCCACTCAAAATGTTGGACTTCAGGACAATTTGAGAAGGGGAAAAAAAAGAGGAAATGAAAGGGGAAAGCCTATTTTTACCTCTGTTTATTCAGCTTGAATTGTTTCCCAGTATTGGAGTGTGCCTATTCATTTTTATGTATAAATTAGGCTTATTTTTCAGCAGTGCAGCATGATGTTTAAATTTTTTTTTTGTGTTTGTTTTTTTTGCAGATCGGACGTTCTACTGAGAGTCCCATAGACTTTGTGGTAACAGACACAATAGCAGGAGGCCAGGAAGGAGAAGAGACTCCTATCACGCAGAGCACCATTTCTCGTTTTGCCTGTCGAATTGTCTGTGAACGTAGCCCACCCTACACTGCTCGCATCTATGCAGCCGGGTTTGATTCTTCCAAAAACATCTTTCTTGGGGTAATTTTCTACTTGGTGTGCCATTGTGGTTTTACATCCTCACTATCTGTACTACTTTTTAAAATGTAAGGTTACATATCTACTTTTTTTTTTAGTGCTTCTAATCCTAGGAAATTGTAACCAGATGAAGAAATTCCTTGTTTCATATGCAGTGTTATGTAAAAATCAGAATGCCACACATCATGTCAGTTTGTGTCATCATCTATTTTCTGTCTTGCCTGCAGGAAAAAGCTGCAAAATGGAAAAACCCTGATGGTCACATGGACGGCTTAACAACCAATGGTGTGCTGGTAATGCACCCTAAGGGTGGATTCACTGAAGAGTCCAAGCCCGGCGTATGGAGAGAGATCTCTGTTTGTGGAGATGTTTACACGCTGAGAGAGACCCGCTCAGCACAGACCCCAGGCAAACTGGTTAGTAGTTTAAAAAATACACTATATGGATATAGTATCACTGTGATGTTATACAAGTACTGCAGAATATTAAAGGGGATCTGTTACGTTTATCGTTTTTATTCTTCCACTCTATTAGAGTAGCTTTACATGGTTCACAATTCAAAGTAAGTAATTATCTTGGTGCAGCCCCTCAGTTGATCCAGCGTCTGAAATGATCCATGTTAGCTCCCTTCCCGCTCCCATTGGGCCAACCTTCCTCTGATTGGCTGCCTGTTGTGAACAGAAGGTTCATACAGCATCTGGATGGGGCTTCTATGCTCACAGCCAGAGCTGTGTGCCAAGCATCATATAGAGCAAAGAATAGAAAGAAACTGTCTCAAACTGAGCAGTCTGAACCCTGAGCTCTTTTTCTCCACAGGGGTTATGTGCACATATGTTGACATCATTATCTGAAACTCTTTCTAACATGAGCACTCAACATTGCAAAAATGTATATACACACACTTTTCCTCTATAGTCCTATATGACAGAGGAAAGAAAGGTAAAATAGGTCCCCTTTTAATACATGTTGTCAGTTGTTGTAGTGCAATGCCGTAATAAGAATTAGCAGCATGGCATAGGTGTGTTTTTTTTTTTCCACTTAGAAACTAAATGTGTGCGTATGCTTCATTATCCTCCGCAGGTGGAGAATGAGAACAATATTCTACAGGATGGCTCTCTGGTTGATCTGTGTGGAGCAACTTTGCTGTGGCGTACTGCCGAAGGCCTCTTTCACACTCCCACCCAAAAGCACCTGGAGGCACTCAGGCAGGAGATCAATGCAGCACGCCCCCAGTGCCCTGTAGGTCTCAATACCCTCGCCTTCCCCAGCATGCAGCGCACTCGTGCCCTTTCATGTCTGGAAGACAAGCAGCCTTGGGTGTACTTGGCATGTGGTCACGTCCACGGTTACCACAACTGGGGCCACCGTTCAGAGCAGCAGCCCAACACTGAGCGAGAGTGCCCCATGTGCCGGGTGGTGGGGCCCTACGTTCCCTTGTGGCTGGGCTGTGAGCCGGCCTTCTACGTGGACACAGGTGCACCCACACATGCCTTTGTGCCATGTGGACACGTGTGCTCAGAGAAGTCCGTCAAGTACTGGTCAGAGATCCCTCTGCCCCATGGCACTCACGCCTTCCACGCAGCCTGCCCCTTCTGTGCCACCCAACTCAGCCCAACTCAGGGCTATTCCAAGCTAATCTTCCAAGGACCTGTGGACTGAGCTGAAGGGTCCTGCTCTGGCAGAGAAGATTAAACAGGAATGCTGACATGCTGTGAAAGATTATTTTGTGCTTTCTTTCATTTATGTAAGCCAGCTCTGGAAAGAAGCAAGTCTTTTTCAGATTCTGGTCATATACTGTGGATTGACAACAGAGAGCCAGTGCAGATTGTTCAGGGCCTTTTGTGGCTGTTTGGATGGCCACTGTGGGATACAGAGATGTGGAGCACACTGGACCACAAATACACGGCTCTTCAAGAATGAAATACTGTTTTAGCTGTCCTGCCAGCCAACTTCTTTAAACAAGGCTCCAGTGCTGGGCTGTAAACTACAATGCCTGCTGGTTTTCCATCAGAGGGCTGTAACACTAAGGTTGTAGAAGGAATGAGTTGAATTTACTCATGAATCAGGCTGAACCACATTATAGCAAGCAGGTGTAGTTGGGTCTGCTGGGAAATATACACAGGGGAGGGTATATAATTCAGTTTCTGGTGGACCTGAAACTCAAGATTTTGTTGAGCCAGACAGCTGGACTGTTGGCTGAGAGCGAAGCCAGGGGAAGATGGGGTTTTAATGGTTAACTAGTTCCATGGTCCACACTGATGTCCTGGTCCTTAACCCTTAATGGCATCAATATCTTGTAGGTCTCCAGAGGTGGTTTCTGAACAAACTGAGGGGGGGGGTAGACTTTTTATGTACAGAGATCTAATCCAGTGCCTCAAATCCCATCAAACTATGGGAATATTTTTCATAGTTGACAAAATAAATATTTTGTTGAAGGTTAAGAACGAGATAGTTTTGCATACAGACGACATAAAGAAAATAACAACCCACACGGATTCTAACACAAGAGGTATTTTATTACACTGAGGCCCTTGTACTGTTTTGTAATGCAAATGTTAATATATTTTTCTCCAGCATATATAATGTGTGTGAGAATGTTAGAGTGTATGCGTGCCAGTGTGATTGTGTGCGTGTGGGTTGGACTGCGTGGGCACCCTTGGGCTGTTTAAAATTGCCCTGCATCACTTCACCCCCGATCCCCAAAACACTACCATGGAGAACACAGGATTTAATACAAGGTCGCAGGGCTTGACAATGAATGTACTGAAATGCATTGACCCCCCCCCCCCCCCCCAATCTTGCTGGTGGTGCTTCAATTATACAGCGTGCGTAAGCGAAGCCTCTTTTCAGTTAAATAAATCATCGGAGCCGTACGACCATATGAATCAAGCGTACCTAGCTAGCTGTCACTGCCCCTCACACACACATGCATTGTACTCATCTGCACTGTTGTTAGCTTTATCCCATGCTGGGTCCGATCCAATGATTTGTACGCTGTCGAACCTGGGCACAGTCTCAGCAGCATCCAGAGATTATACCAAATATAAGGAGGAGCTGTTTTCTCTCCACATGCACGATGTGTCGGCCACTTTTCCTCCAATCCAAAGTGTTTCTGTAAACAATGCTACCCCCAAACTGCTGCTGCTGCTGCTGTGGTGGAATGTTGACAGCTCTGGATTACAGTCAAGGCTGTTCAGTCGCTTCATGGGAACAATGATATTATCACACTCTGTGCCAAATTTGGTAAGTTCTATTGTGTGTGGATGAGTCAAGTTGTCCGAAACAAAGTAGCAGATGAATTGAAACTAAAGAATCTGGGACAAATCTGTCTGTGATGTTAGCTTTCCAGGCTGTGCCCATATGTAGAGTGTAGTCAAAGGCATCATTTCCACCAATAGCTCATGAAATACAATAGTGAGAATTAAAACAATGAGATATTAAGGGTGATATCCCTATTATATAACACATTTTTTTTCTCCCTATTATGATGATTAAAAATTCAGAGGTATCTCTGGGAGGGGGAGGTCTGCCTTTGTCCTAGAGGCAGTATTTTTTTCTTTTTGCTTCCTTTTGAAGACAAACATATTTGGCATTCTTAAAAATGTCAGCAGCATTACACTTTCCTCTCACCACAGAGCATTTCAGAGTCTCTTGATTTCTGCTGATGCTATTTAACTGCCATGCTGGGTCAAGCACTAAGCCACATACTGTACGGTAGCATTCCCTTCTAACCTCGCGCGCGTTCGGCTCAAACACTGTGCCCATTGCTTAAGACCGTGTTCTGTAACAGCTGCAGAGTAGCTGCCTCAAACATTCCTCCTCGGTAAACATGGGTGGGGCCCACAGTTCACCCAAGGGCTTGTTCTATGATTTTTTTGTCTCCAACAGGAACTCTGTACACAAGCCATAGAACGCACTGATGCTCCTAATGCCTCCTTTGCAAAGAATAAAATATTTTTTAAAAAAACTCTGCGCTGAGTTGGATTTCTCTCTCTGACAGTTTTGGTTTCACACTCGTGGGTAATGTTCAGGGACTCCTTTTAAAACGATCCACCGATTTTTAAAAGGCTGTGCGCAGTTGATGGGGATTTGTTGGTTTTCATTCAGCTACTGCCTTTGAACTCCAGATGTCTCAGCTGTGTTTGCACATCCAACACAGCAGTAATGTTTAATCACAGTTACATATGTGTTTCATCATTCCTCTGCATGAGCATTTCTCTGCTATCTTGGTTGCCAAAATGGCTCTGAAATGTGATTGCTCTATCAGTTTTTTTTTTTGGGTTTTTTTCAGATAAGGCAGGTTTTTCTTCAAGTCTGTTTTATTCACGTTTCTTGTTCTGTCTTATCAGCTTCATCTTAATATTTATTAAGAATGACTGCATGAATACAGCCCCCCAATTTGTTAAGTGTGTCGTTTCCCTCTGAAGCCACAGGAGGGCACTATTTCCTCAACAATAGAGCCGTTGGCACTGTGCCTATCAAGCTACTGAGCCTGCGGGATCCAATAGCTAAAAACAGAGCAAATAAATAAAAGTTTGATGTTTGTTATGAAAAACACTAAGTATAAATGCATCAAAAATACATGTGAAACAACAGAAATTAAATTATCTAAATTGGCATGCCAGTGAGGACTAAAATCCTCCAATTAGGCTATCAGAGGAGATGCAAGTAGGCAATATATTTAGTTTGAACTGATTAATCTATTACATACCATATGTCTTTGCTTATGTAGTCAAATTAATTATAATATTCTTTTATCCTATCTAAATCCTGGCATGATGTATAAGAAGTGCCTGAAAAATATTGCACAGTTATGTGGAATATTTAGCGTTTTTTTATGTATATGTAAAAATATTGTACGATGATGATATTTTTCCATCATTCGCATGTGACTTCATCCTCTCTATAATAAGGACGCATGAAAAGGATTTAAATGCATAACATGTCATTTTGGCACTGGGAGAGGAATGGAGCTGTGGGATGCCGTGCTTCCTAATTAACATTTCTGCAGTAGACGTAAAATAGGTTCATATGTCTGCACACTTGCCTGTTTTTCTTAATGACAGAAGAGACACTGAAGGTGACAGCATGCTAATTTCGAGATCACTCGGTGGCTCCCCTGCCCTAAGCAGGGCTGGGTTATGCAAATAAAGCAGGATGATGCTTTTTTTTCCTGAGTTTCCTGAGTAAGAAATGAGGTGCACATCCTGTACTAATGCTGTGAGTTTATACAAATCATGGTCCTCCTATCATCTTCTTTTTAAACTTAATTCAGTAACAGACAATAATTTTCCCATTTCATAGGACCATTATACAATACTAAAAAGTTCCTATTTGAGAAACATGATGACTGAGCAAAGACCACAAAGCTGTGGAATTTGTTCCAAATATTTATTTGCCTGAAACAAGGCTGTATTGAGAAAGACTTACCAGTTTAACAAAAACTTGGAAAAACATTGTCTTTTAGCTCTTGTTGATTTTTTTTCCCTCTTTGGAAAATTCACTGTACCCCGCTTTAAGAGTAGATTAATTGTCCGGTCCTGTATAATATATTGGTGGAGTGGCCCTTTAGGGAGCAGTTTGTCTTTTAGAATATTAGCAACATAAGACGAAAGTGTTACAGAGGTGCTCCCTCTTTGAGAAGGAATTTAGAATAGTTGGGTGGGCAATGACAAAAAGAAATTTGTTCTCACTAAATAAAGGATGCAAGCACAGGAGTAGGTTTCATTTGAGCTGAGAGAATAAGCTTCCATGTGTGAAGGACTGTCTAAGCCATAATTTCTCAATGATCAATGAAAAATATATATATACACAATGATAGTAATGAAGGAAAAACTGAACAGTTTGCAACACCTGGCGTCAGAACGTTGCTGACGTGGCAATAAGTTTGAACTGCAGGTGCAATTTCTCCTGACGGCAGCCAGCAATAGCAATAGTAAGTCGTTGAAATAAAGTCAACAACAGCTGTCTGTCATCTAGTTGTTACACATCAGAAGATTGCATTCAGCGTTCTGCCTTAGTTTGTGTAGTTTTTTTTCGTTTGTTTGTTTGTTTTGTTCTTTTTTGCCCTGAGATTTCACCTAACATGTGAAATGCCACAGGTGGCTGCAGGCTGTGCGCCAGGCTATCAGTGGGATACCTTAGCTGGCAAGTTGAATGCTGTGATATTTACTTCAATTACCCAGCATGCAACTGAGGCAAATTATATGCAGATCATCATCTGTAAATAAGAGATAGTGCTCTTCCCCTCGTGTAAATTAAGTAACAGCACATACAACCCTCAGAAGCTAACACAAGACACATTTGTCTCCCTGGTTTTTAATAGTAAACTTGGCAGTTTGTTTTAATCTTCTGGCAAGTTGGACCGCCACAGCAATAGTGGCACATATTGGACTGTGCTGCTAATTCCTCACTATTCCTGTCTTGGGTGATTAGTCACTATTTGTTGCTTCCATCATATACCCCCATGTTTTACTCTAACTCAGGTCCACCCTTTGTTCTCCAGGCCCAAGGTCAAGCACCTCACACAGGACTCTCACTTCAGAGTCATGTGAATTTGAATTGTCAAACAAAACCATCCCCTTCTAAAAAATTTTTTAAAATTTTTTTCTCCTTTAGCTTGCAGCCAGCTCTGTAGCACTACACAATTCAAAGCTGTATGCAGTGCAGTTTGAAGAGGATTATGATTATATCAGGCCTATTTACTATTTCATGTGGCTCTTGATGATACTTTGTACTCAGCCTACTCAGCTTATTACTTTCTCAATGAATAACAAATGAGTTGTCTAATAAAAGGCAAATAAACACAGGCTAAAGAGAAGCCGATACAAATATTTTATTAGAACATATGTGGGGAGAAAATAGGTTTGGAAAATCAAGCATTAAATTCAAACACTAAAGTGGGGCATACTTTGCCTCTTTGAGCACCTCATGCCCTTTTCTCTCATCTGCTCTTACACGGGCACATGCGGCGTCTTGCCTACTCATCCAAACAAGAGGACAAATTACTTTAATTATGGAGTAATTGCAGAGTCTTGTGTTAATTAAATCTTTATCAGTTCAAGTAAGTGGATTGCTCCCACATGGAAACCATGCAGTGACGTGCTGCCTTGCTCTGCCCCCCCTCCTGCTCTGTCTAAATTTTCAGTCTAAGACCATCTTTTATTCACAGCCTCACCCGACTCCATCGTCTCCTCACCCCTGCGTCTCACACCGAAATGATTGGGATTAGCATGATTTGGGGAAAGGGGCTGTTTTACCAAGTCCGTCGGCAGCCAGCTGTTTCTTAAAAATACCATAACAAACATGATAGCACTGACATGAGGGAGTGTCCTCCGCTGGAAAATGAGATACAAGATTTATCTCAGGTTCCTGGTGTTTGACAAAATTGAATCCTCTCATTTTAATTGCTCTCGACTAGGTGTGCTGCTCCAGGCGATGAAAACAGGAGCTCTGTATGTTGTCCCTTGTTCTCTGCAGACTATTATGTTCCATTGTGCAAAATGCCGATTATGATTTGCTTTATCCTTGTCATCTATCTTATTTAGGATCATTTAAGTAGCCACATGTTACAAAGGAACAGCAGTCGGCCCTGTTATTATGTGTGTTTGAGTCCCCTGCTTCTTGTAATGAGAACTGGATCACAGAGGAGAATTAATCTCTCTGAAGACGTAGTCTCTGGTTCAAGGCCTCACTCCATGTACATTTTACAGCAAATGCTCTTATTTTTCCACTTACAACAGCACAGCATTAATGCTCATTGCTTCTCGCAGCTTTCAGTGTTGAACAGTGTTTGGACCATGATTTCTAGAGCAAAAGAGAAGCAGTTTTAAATGAAAGGAAGCAGTGAACCTACATAGAGATCTGGTCTGTAAAATCAAGAACTATCTAAGTTTGTCAGCCAGAAATTACCTCGATATGATTTCAAATGATTTTCCTAGAAAAATATGACTAAGACACATGCCAAGCAGGTTTTCTGTTGGACAAAAAGTGGGGGACAATGTTCACTTGTCCCCCAACATGGGCAGATATTCAAGACCCAGAAACAACAACAACTTAAGAAAGTCGCAGTCTGGAAAAGCGCCATAAAGGAGACTCGTTCTTTGGTTAAAGTCTGTTGGTTCCAGGTTTCAGCCAGTCGGCGCTGCATGCGAAGGATTCTTGACAACATATTAAAAATTAGCATTTTATTTATGATTATGTTAATTTGTCCAATTACATCTGAGCCCTTAACGGGGTGGGGGGTGGGGATGGGTGAATGCATATAAAACTGTTCAACCCCCTGAATTAAACCTGAGAGTATGCACATCAAATGCATCTTGATCAATTTCATATGCATTGCAATGGCCTACAGAGCCAATGCTATGAAAACTGCATCCTATCCAGTTATTTCTCATCCTGACTGTATGCTGCCTATTGATTTTAAGTGAGGGGAGGTTGAGTAAACATGGCTGCTCTTCTGCGAGCTCAAATACTGCAGAGTTTTAATCTTTCAGTGTCAAAAGAACGTATATTTTGGCTTGTGGACACTGCCAATGTGCAACTGTTTAGTAGAGAGAATGTTTATGAGTCGATGAATGGGTGTAATATGGCTGTGAAGCAGATTCAAAAGGGCTTAACTGGATTACACCTCATTTCAAGGATGCTTAAGGTAAGATTAAAACTGATATGTGGTAGGCTAAGTGAGGAAAATACAAAATCAAATAGATGGAATTTCAGTCAGTGGTCTCGTAAGCCACTTGCTCATGCACGGCTCTTCTTTTCCTGTGTGTGTGTGAGGCACTGATTTAAAAAAAAAAAAAGACAGAAGAATCAGCACAAAAATCTGAGAAATTATGTAGATTGTTTGTGTAAAAAGGACTCAACAAAGGAAGCACACGCACATTTTAAACAACAGTTTTGCTCCACTGGACCGTCACAATTCACCGTTAATGCCCTTTCTTATCTTATGCTACAAATCCCCAGAGCTGGACCATTAGAACTCTCTAATCACACACATTGGCACACAGTATGGGCACTCTAGCCCCACACAAACACACACGCATACAGAGTCACACACCTCACATACAATCTGAAAAGATAATGAATTTAATACTACTGCTATTACAGTCAACTAATGTTTGTTAATAGCCTGGTGCCATATGGAACGAGGGCCTCGACCATGTGGGTAATTCCTCTCTTTGGACAAGCTGTCAATATAAAGACCCAGCATTTATTGGATGCATGGGATGGGGCCGGGGGGTGAGGGTGTTCTTAATCCAGCAGGCTCTCTAATGATTCTTCTGTGCCCCGAATAGGAGCTAGAGGCCTGTGAATATGCCTATAGTTGTGTTTTATCTCAACTATCAGAGCTAATATATGTGCCCATATTGGCACTCAACTGAGCATTTGTACATATGTTGTACAGTTTGGCTGGGTGCAAGACAAGCTTTCTGTGTTATTTTGGT
>JAVDPK010001032.1:1007154-1025092 GCA_034780415.1 Cichlasoma orientale | reverse complement strand
TAATGGAAGTGATGGTTTTAGAGAGAAGTCTTTATGACGTGCCTGATTACACCCTCCACCACCACCCGCCCCCATCCACCGCCACAAATTCATTCCATCTCCTCCCCACATCCCTCTTGCCAGCACTGCACCCCAGCGGATAACCAAGCTTGGATTAGCAGTGACATCACACTGAAGAGATGGCTGAGCCCCAGTGTGAGGAAGGGTGAGTACTTTGGTTTGTGTGTGTCAGATGGGTGTGAGTGTTATGTGTGTGTTCAAGACTGATTAGACGGTGAGGCTGGTGGTGAGAAGGAAGGGAGGATTAGAGAGCCATCTGAGAGTTGGCTAGGTGCTGACACCACTCCACCTCACCAAGGGCTCAATTTACTGAGGGATCAGAGTCATTTACGGTGGGCTGGGATTATTATCAGTTCAATAGGGCAATTTCTTTATTACAGTCACCTCTCAACCTCTGAAATATGGACACTTGTGATACATTTACAATCTTGTTTCAGGTATAATCTAGTGCTTTACTGTGCACGTAATTGTGTATTAGAAGCAGGTAATGTAACAGCTCTGGTATAATGATGTTTTAATCAAGTAATGATTGCACTTTCACTAAAAGGCTTTAAAAGAGGCCCCTTCAAATTAGAGAAGGAAGGCTATGTTTGAGTTTGGATACTCTGTACTGACCCATTGAAATGCACTGATAAATCATAAACATTAGAAATGTGCATTTTGTTAAGTGCATACTTGCATGTTGATCCTTAAAAACAGCGCTTGGCAATAAATAAGTCACAAAACAGTCCCTTCAGTAGCTGTTCTGAGCCTTTTGACTTCGACACACAATTTCCCTTAGCTGATGAAGTTTCAGTTTACAGGTTAGACACATTTAGTTCTATTTCATTATTTGTTAGTACATTTTAACACACAATATTACACTTGGAAGCAGAGCTTAAAACGCAAGTATGTGTTAAATTTAAGATTAAAACGCAAAAAGGAAAGACTTTAATTATTTTTAAACTAATTTTGACACAAAAGGCTGTCGCTGGACAGACCCACCACTGCTGTACATTCCTGAATGACAGCGAGTGAACCAGGAAGTAATAAGAAATGTTGCTCGGCCAGTACGTCCGATATAAAACACTGGGCATCCTCATCCTCATCGTTAATTACTTTCTTGTTTCCATCTACATTACAAAAAACAGCGAAATCGATGATTAATGCAACTTTTTGAGAAAAAGTACGGTAATATCGCGAGGTTAGCGTGTCGGGGTGAATCAGGTGGCTACTTTCCGCGGGCAGATACGACCTAACTCAACACACTCGAGTCTACAAAAAAAATCTGCAAAAATTTTACTCGGAACTGGATTCTGTTCACATCAGCTGTATCCGACACCGGTTTGGGGGTGGCTCAATGTTTTATTTATTTCCCGGATCGTCCGAAATAGATGGATGCTAACGTTAGCTCGCTAGTTAAGAGACATGCCAGTGAAAACTGTCGGTATTTCCCCTGAAAGAAAGAAAATGTCCGCGGAGCACAGAGCAAGCTGGATACTGACAGGCACCGTGGTCGCTTGTGTCACCGCTCTGTATGTGCCCTGTGTGCAGAGGACTGTCCCCGGCGGAGACTCAGGTTGGTGCTAGCAAGCTAGCTAAAGCTCATCTGGTCACGTGGCTTTGTTGTGTTGCCGGTAACCAATCATTTTGCGGCTTGTTGATGAAGCTGAGTGGTGCTGTCCGTGGTGCTTAAACCGGCTTCTGCAGACATGACAACGTAAAAAAAAAACTTGTTTGAAGCAGCATGCCAAACCCCAACTTTAAGATACACATATAGAACTGAAAGTCTCATTCTTGCCAAGCTTTTAAAAGGTACACCATAAACATGAACAGCTTTAAATGAGATGCTAGTACCTTTTTACAGTAGGGAAAGCTCTGATTTTAGAATCATTGTTGGTTTTTAAAGACAAAAAGGGCATTCTTTCATAGATTTAAGCAATAAGTGTAATGAATAAATGCTAACATATTCCCGAATTTATATTTTTATTTATTTTATTTTTTCTTTATTATTTTTATTAAAAATGTTAACTTAAATTCTCCTTGCTCCTGCTGTAAAGAACAATTTCCTGTTTTATTGGGATAATGAAGTTTATGTTTTTCTGTTCTATAAACCTATCTGCAAAGACTTTTGAAAGTTAACTACAGTTCATTTGATTTTATTTCTCTATAGATAATGCTTTTAATTGTAATCCAGTTTTACTTGTGATAACGTAAGTCATTAGGGTTTGTTTGAAGTCTGTAGGTATATAACAGTTCTCCACAGTTTGGTTCACACCCCAGTTTTTTTTAAGAGGAAATGAATAACAAAAATAATCTTTTTAACCACAGGTTTGATGACTCGATTGTGATTCAAACCTTATAAAAAAGTTGCTCCACATGGGTAAAATGATATGATAAGATGTAATCGCAATAAAAACAAATCTAAAACATTATTTGTTTTAGAATTGTTAAATCATTAGAAATGGATGTGAAACGTGCTAACAGGAGTTAAACATTTTCATCTGAAAACTTTATTTTGTTTTGTGGCACTACTTGTGGCTGCTACCTTATTCACAATGGGTTGCCACCATAGGTAGTTCCGCAGGTTTGATTTGGCAGATTTCTTTTTTTATGCCGGATGCTCTTCCTGATGCAATCCCAAAGAGATTTGTGTCTCCTCAAAGGGATCGTTCACGTGTAAACCACCTTTGTCAATTTGACCCTACACCTAATGCAATTTCTCATTTATAAAGTTGAATTTTTTATTTTATTTTACAAAATTTCTCCACATTTTTTTTTAACATTTTCAGATGTTTCTGACTGTGCCACCCTGTTGGGTAATACAGACACCTTTTTTAATGACAAAGCACTGTTGACAGCCATTTACTCACAAATACTTTCCCTTGTTTGTTTAAATTCATATTTTGTGTGCATGCATAAACCTAATTTACATTTAGCAAGGCTTACTGTGGACTTGAACGTATTCCACTCAGTACCTTCCGATGGCCAATGTGTTTTCCAACATTCTTGTAATGCAGTTTATGAAGGAGTGCCTTGAACAATTACAAACAGTGTTTAGAAGTGATACCAAGGTTACAAACTTGTAAATTATGGACTTGAGGGCATGAAGGCTCTGCTTGTTAGGTTTGTACTGCTCTGGCATGCGAGCTGCAGAAGGGAATGCATTTTTGCTGAATGAAAGCATAAGAAAAGCTCGACCAGATATGAGCGAGGAGAGATGAAGCGAGAGCGGGCAATTGGAGTGCTGAGTAGCCCTGCTGGTTGTGCTGCTGTCTAGCGAACAGGGCCTTTGAAAAAATGGCCAGCCCCTTCTCCACAGTGTTTAGGGACGGTGCAGGATGCCCGCTCTGATAGTGCCAGCTGAACACCCTTCTGAATTCTCCAGGTCTCCGTTTCTGTGTCCTAATCTCTTTAGGTGTGATGTGCCCTGGAGAGGCTTGAGCGCAGCCCCGCGGGTACGCTGTTGTCTAGGAATGTGGAGTGTGGAAATGATGGGGATTATGGGAAGACTGGTGTGGGTGCCCATGCTCCACAATCACAAAGACTCTTGGCACCCGTGCTGCTACCCCGTTGAGTCAATATTTTCCCTTTTTAGTATTGGGGCTGCAGAACTGCGTCTCTGTTGCACTGAGATGGATGTTTTGGCTTGGTATTAGTTTGAGTTTCAGTGTTGAATGGTGTAAAAGTGTGCCACTTCTAAGGGGAAAATGAGTGAAATTGAGAAGCCGATGAAGGATGAGAAAGTGTGATGTTAAATGATGGCAGGTAGCTGGCGGCTCATGCCAGGTGAAATGGAGCTGTGAAAACATTTAAGCTGTGCAGGTGGAGGAGTTCTGACTTCATGGTCCATTAGACTGATAAGAGTTAGGGCTCCTCATGTGGCAGAAATTTAGGCATCATAATTCACTGTATCAGCAAGGTTGCAAAATATGTGAGGAAGCCAGTGACATCTAAAATTCAGCCGTTCGGTTTTGTAATGGTTGGTACTGCATGTTCATAGTGTTCAGATGTTTATTTTTTAAAAATATATATATGTAAAAGCACTAACAGCTGCTTGGATAAAAAAAACTGTATTTTTTCTTATTTTTTTTATATGTTATTTGTTTGAACCGGTAAACACTGAAGAGCAATATAAAGTAATTTACCTTCATGTGATTTAATGTGATCATGTGTAGTGTCTTATGGATTCGACATAGCTTTTAAAGTGATAGACTCTGTAAGAAACAAGGCCATCGTTTCACTGGATGTTTGATGGAGGAAGGGACTACCCATCTAGTACCAGTAGAGGGGGCTGTCCTGAACCTAAACATTTATCAATGTCATTTAATCTGAACCAAATTTCAATTTTCATGAGTGGGAGATGCAAACATTGGGTGAGAAATCAGTCTAATTTGAAACGCTCTGGGTGTATTCTGGCACAAATGGGTTTGTGCCCAGATACATTAAAGCTTCCTCAAAAAGCTTTTAGGGGTTTTCTTTTCACTTTGTGCTGCGCCTCACACAGAGCTTGTCAAAAAATTGTGCAGCCGGCTTTTATTTTTACAGCTTACTTCATTCTGTGACTGTCACCAGCGTAGCCTTTCTGTTTGTGCCCAACGGACTAAACGAGACATTGAGACATTAGAAGTGTGGGAGCAGGAGAGAGGCACGTAGAGCAGCAGAAGAAAGAGGAAAGGAAGGGACCCTAATGCATGGGGAGGATGGGACTGGAAGCATTATTCTCAGATCTGCATATGTGTGTCTTTGTGTGACAGAGCATTGGAGGGGGAGTCTAGTGGTTTGTGTGTATGCGCTTGTGTTTATATCTGTGTGTATGTGCTGGAGAAGGGAGGGAGGCATCGGGGGAGAAGTGAAAGATGAAGAGAATGAGCGTGCCGCTTAGGAAATGTCACACTGGGAAGATTTGCAGGTTTTGATCCTGGCAAATTAATGCAAAACCCCAGTGCAAGTATTTGATTTGGGAAAACTTTGGGAGCAGACTTGTCTCTTAATAATAATTATTGGGTTTACATTAATTTCCTCCCCTATTCTCTTCCACAGGAGAGCTGATCACCACTGCTTGTGAGCTGGGGGTAAGTATTAGCTGTATTGTTTAATCAATTCACTCATTAACTCTTATAAGCATTAAGGAAGTTTAATTAAGCATGGGCAGAAAGCAGATTAATTTACTTTCAGTCCACAGGTTTTTCCCCTTCTTTTCTATACACTTATTTTACTAAGTTGCAAGTAGAGAATGCTATAATTTGCAACCCGTTTTTCAAATCCAATTAAAGTCAATGGTAAGGCGATGGCTTTTGTAGGCTTTGCCTTATGTACGGTATAAGGCTTATTATATCCACCCCTCTTTTTTGTGTGTGTGTGTAAGCCGCGAAGAATGAACTAAATCGGGTTAACAGTTATAATAAGTTTTATTATTTAATAAAGTTTATTACGCCGCTGTGATCCTTTTAGGGAGGCTGTGTCGGTGTCACTATGCCAGTAATCCTGCCGTTAGTGCTGCAGTCCGTGTGGCCTGCCTGTCTGCCTTTCAGGCCTCCCCAGGGCCTTGCAGGCCATCTCTGGGACCCAGGCTGCTGGCCCCCCTCTACTGATCCCCAGAGCTTGAGACTTCTGCTTCTCTTTGCTCCCTGTGGCCTTTATCAGTCAGCTGTCCTTTAGCTACATGTCTGTACACTGCTGTCAGCCCACACAGTCCTTCCTCATGCTCTTGATCGCTGCTTATTTTGGTGACGTTACCCACCTGTGTGATGCTACCATTTAGTTCACCAAACTGTCAACTATCAAACTAGCCGCTGGAGCTTTTCTTTTTCTATCATATTTATAGCCCCTTTTTTTACTCTTCGACTTATCGTGATGTGCCTTTTCCATTCCCAGCTCCTCACTCAAATTCCAGCCAAGTTGTTTGTATGTCTGAACGTAACCAGAGAGCCTTTGCTTCATTTGAGGTGACTGGTGAATCACACTCTCACCTTTCAGATTTATGCTCATTTGAAGAGCTGCCCCTTCTCACTGCCTGCATGCTTCGTGTTATCTGTGCCAGGGAATGAGTCTGCGTTTAATGACTGAGCCCTTATCTGGGTGGAAGAGACTTAGTGGCTAATTGCTGTGATTGCCGAGATCTCCCAGGCGAAAATGACTACGGCTCTGCGGTGGTTTGGGGCTTGAGGCTGGCGAGCACCACGTGCTTTACCATGGGCTCTAGGGAGCTGCACTGTCCTTGGGAAGAGGCCAGAGGAAAAGAAGTGAGAAAAGGGAGAAAGAAGGGGAGAGTAGGGTTCTGCTATGATAGCAGAGTCAGAGCAAAGCCAGGCACGATGTTTCTGACGCTTCACAAATTTTGCACTTACAGGGCACTGCTGAGGATAGTGCTATGAGATTTGCTACTCCGTTGTGAAGGGCTACTGAAAAATATAAAACTCTCAGTCAACATTGCATAATTTTTGGGTTCTCTTAAAAAAAACACTCTAAGATGGGCACCTGGGTGGCTCAGGGGTGGAGCAGGTGACCACATTCATATACCGCTTTGCGGTGCGGACGGCACGAGTTCGACTCCCGGCTTGTCGTCAATTTGCCCCGTGTCTTCCCCGTATCTTTCCCCTGTTTCCTGTCCCTCTACACTGTAGATAAAAGCTGCTGTGGCCAAAAATGGGGGGAAAAAAACACTCTAAGATGTCAGGGAAAAACAAAGTGTAATGTAGACTTTCAGCATCCGAGCTCGTTGCCCCTAAATACGTGTTGACTATTTCTTTTGCGATGCAGTTGCAGATATGATGGTGTCAAATATCAGATTTTCTTTTAGTAAGACTTGCAAGAACTCTCAACAAAGTTTTCATGGTGTTTTTAGGTGGCCCATCCTCCAGGTTACCCACTCTTCACTCTACTAGCTCGCCTGGCTATGTGTCTACTGCCCTCCCTCTCTCCAGCCCACAGTGTCAACCTGATGAGTAGCCTCCTGGGGGCTGCATCTTGTGGTGGCTTCTGCATTACTGTCTGCAGGTAGGCATATGAAAATGTTTCCTATTTCTTATATATATTCCTACAATTTCTTGGTGCATTGTGTTCTGTTCTGCCATTACTGTGCTTTGATTTTAGTGATGGTATGAAAAAAAAATTACATTGGTGTCCTCTGCAGTACATGAGGTATCAGTCACTGAAGTATCTGAAATTTAAGGAAGGTAGAAAGAACCTCCCTCCTTCAGCAGAGGAGCCTTCTAGTGATTAACTCACATCAAGGGAAGTAACAATAAGAAGACATTTTTGAGTGGCGGCAGTCTTTAAACATTCCCCTACTGACTTTTTGCATCGTGAAGCTGTCTGGAACAGAGAGTGGTATTTTTGGGTCCTGACTGACAGGCAGTGGTCTCTCTGATCCTCTGTTCAGTATTCAGAAGCAGAACCCAGTCGCCGTCCTCCCTCCCAGCACCTTACCCTGCCTGTTTACCCATCAGCCACCCATTGTGAGCATGCGTGTATGTGTATGTATATCCCAATTATCGTGCCCTCCATCCCCCAACCTGACGCCCCTGTTCTTCTGCCCCCCCACTGCCCAGCATGCTCCCAATCCTGACATGGCACGATTTCTAATCTCTCTCTTCTTGCCTCCTGGGTCTGAGAGGAACAGGATCACTCTCTCTGCTCCTCCCTCTTCGCTCTCTTCAACCTCCTCTCCCCTCGCTCAGTCATGAACACAGTTTACTGCCCCTGCATTGCCATCTACCACCCTGCAGTTTCGCCTGCTGCTGACCCTATCATGTAAGGAGTATTTTACCCCTTCCTGCTTTGTCTGTGTGTTTATCTTGCATGGTTAGCCAGACTACCTTACATCACCCTTTTGCTGATTGTAGTCATTTTCCACACAGCATTGTTGGTGGCAGCTTAGTGTCAACATTTTACCTTTTTGTCCCAGTTTATGCATACTGGGCTGTTTCCAATCATGTTATATATTTCTAAGTTACTACTTCCAGAATAGGAATTGTTGAAGATGATGTAATTTCTTCCTGCTGTACACCTTGGCAGGCTGTGAAGGCTCAGTGATAGTGGGAGGACAGCAAGTGAAAATGAAATTGTGTGTTACCAAGTGCGCAGTGCTGGGCCTGCTTCCTGTGTGCTTGGCCAGGGTATATGAGGTGGCAGGGGGGCCGGAGAAGGTCAGGGTACAGGGTCAGCCCTGCTGAAGTAGGGCAGGGACTGGGGAGGGAGAGCTCTCCAGGGGACTGGCCCTAAGCCCAGACTGCATCAGCCGTAGACCCTGCCCTGTCTTACTGTTCCTGAGAGGTGAACCAAAGGCTGCCAGCTTTAACCAGTGTTTCCAGGAAAGGACAAGAATGATGAATAAATAAAAAGATGGTTTAAAAAAGGGTTAAAACTCTTCACTTCTTTGGGATGTTTTGACTGTGCATCCCTACTGCAGCCCTGGTATTAATGCATTTGATGAGCTACCAGTCAATTAGAGGATTGGACTCAGTTCTTGGCCAGACATTTACAGTTATTTTAGGGGCAGAAAATATCCATGCAGTCTGGTGATATTTGGCTCCTAGTTTGCATGTTAACTGTAGCCCCAGTTTATAATCTCAGGGGATTTAGATCCAGTTGTGGATTATGGTCAAGTAAAAAGTCATTATAAAGCGCTACAACCCCCCTCACCCACAACCCCCAGCTGGTGTTGATGGGTAGAGAGGACATCCAGAACGCACAGTTATACCATATAAGCTCTTAAGTGTGAATGCATAATCTATGCTTTCAATTTAGAGAAATGAGCATAAAGGGTTTTGGTCATTATCTGTTCAGAGCCTAGTTTGGAATGAGCTGTGAGGCTGTGGATCAGCTGGCACACTCGGGCTACTGAGGGGTTACTGGAGAGGGCAAAAGATGAGAGAACTGGGGGAGGGTTCCCGGATGGTCGAGACCTGCTTCTTGGTTGTGGCATAGAGGGTATTTGGGTGATTTAACCCTATCAAGAAAACTGGCACAAATGTCATGCCACAGCCATGCCGAGACCCTCTGTTCAGGCCTTTCTCTCAGATGAAATGCCAAAACTGACCAACCGTTCATACACTGTATTGCCAAAAGTATTTACTCACCGATCCAAATCATTGAATTCAGGTGTTCCAATCACTTCCACGGCCACAGGTGTATAAAACCAAGCACCTGGGCATGCAGACTACTTCTACAAACATTTGTGAAAGATTGGGTCACTTTCAGGAGCTCGGTGTGGTACCGACCCCCCTGGTCATCCATTACCGCCGGCCTGTGAATTTTTTTCTGTCTAGAACCCTGAGAGTGGGGTCAGCAGATACTGAGACACATAGTGCGCAGAGGTCACCAACTTTCTGCAGTCAGTCGCTACAGACCTACAAACTTCATGTGGCCTTCAGATTAGCTCAAGAACAGTGCACAGAGAGCTTCATGGAATGGATTTCCATGGCCAAGCAGCTGCATCCAAGCCTTACATCACTGCATCCATGGATGCTTTGTATCTGATACAGTGGTGTGAAGCACACTGCCACTGGACTTGGGCTTGGCCCCTTAGTTCCAGTGAAAGGAACACTTAATGCTTTAGCATCCCCAGTTTGGGGATGGCTCCTTCCTGTTCCAACATGACTGCACACCAGTGCACAAAGCAAGGTCCATAAAGACATGGATGAGTGAGTTTGGTGTGGAAGAACTTGACTGGCCTGCACAGAGTCCTGACCTCAACCTGATAGAACACCTTTGGGATGAATTAGAGTGGAGGCTGTGAGCCAGGCCTTCTCGTCCAACATCAGTGTCTGACCTCACAAATGTGCTTCTGGAAGAATGGTCAGAAATTTCCATAAACTCTCCTAAACCTTGTGGAAAACCTGAAGAGTTGAAGCTGTTATAGCTGCAAAGGGTGGACCGACATCATGTTAAACCCTATGGATTAAGAATGGGATGTCACTCAAGTTAATTTGAGTGTGAAGGCAGATGAGTGAATACTTTTGGCAGTACAGTGTACCTACTCTGCCCTTGTTTTGAGTTTGCTGTGTCATTTCCCAACATAATTTCTTAAATGTCATTTGTTATTTCTGTCCCTTTTGTGGCCTTCATAAACTTATCTCTTTTTACTACTTCTCATTTTTTTAGGTTTGCATTTGCTCAGAAATGGGCCTTCCTCACCCTCCCAAACAAATTATTGCTTTGTGAAATTATGTTCCAATGGCAAAATATTTTGAAGTTAATACGGGTACTTGAAGTCAGTTTCTCTCAAATAATAAATGGTAAGACCTTGAAATTCATCTGGAATATACCCAACATTGTGAGCCTTTGATGTATCAATTTAAATTAGTCGGCCAGATTGCCGTGTTTAATGTGGGGGAATGTAAGTTGATAGGTTTGGAAGCCACTTCTCTCTCTTGCATAAGTTTAAATGTAGCAATTTAGCCTCCCTTTGATTTGTCAATTACAGTTCTCTTTGCTTGATCATATAGTTTGATGGTTGAATTGCATGTCTTGTTGTGTTTTCACACCATGGCCTGACAAGCCTTTGAGGATGGTGGCCGTAATGATAATTACTATCGATTGCACTTGGAGGTTTCACAGAGAGAAACATTTGGCTGGTGGAATGCTAAAGGCCTCAGCTATGAGTCTCTGGAGGAATGCACTCTTCATAGCGGGATAATCCAGACAGCTCTGTATTCTGTGCCTTCTCGTTTCATAGTTTATCTGCTAAAGCTGCTCTGAATCTCTGCTACCTGAGAGGAATCTCTCTCCATTCCCCAGCTTATCCCGAGACACCACGAGCAGACACGTTAGCGCGCTGACAGCCATCACAGCAGAAAAACAACCTCGCCACACTCAGTCATCAGCACTTTTGGGTTGATCACATGATTACATAACAGGCCTGTTGAAGCACACCAAACGTGTCTGGCCTCCCTCTTCCCCGGCGGCTCTCGAAAGAAAAACTGCACACCTGCGTGAGGCTCCCCTGCCAGGAGCTGGCCCATGTGGCACAGCTGACACCTCGGTGGACGGGAGGGTGGGCGTGGTGCCATGCCCTGCCGTGTGCTGCATCCCCAGCTCCTTATAAGGACCTCCACCATATGGTCCCAATGGTGCTTTCTCTCCTTGCTCAGGTGGGTTGTTTTTCCACAGGGGTGGGGTTGCGTGTGCCTTGTTGAGGTCGTGTCAGGAGCAACGTGTGGGGGAATTGTTTTTAGCAACCATTTATGTAGGTTTGTATCCAAAAAACAGCATAATAGTTGTTTTATTGGGTAATGTTCTCACCTCTACCTGTAGGTGGCAAGGATGCCCCTCCTTCTCACATATGCTACTCTTGGATAAAATCTTCCGCCCAAGTGGCCATAAAGAATACACACCCATTACTGTTTATTGTTTTTTCCTGAAAATGCAGAAGACAATTTTAAGTTTGTCTGTTTAAAAGGCCTCAATCACTAGACCTTTTGTTCCCATTCTGCTGTATCTCATCCGTCATATTGTAGTCCAACAGACCTCCTTTACTCCCACCCTCCTCAGCATGACCAATGGTTCCCCCAGGACTCATCCTCTAATACAGTTAAACAGATGTCTAATGAAGATGTTATTTCCTCATTACTGGCTACGGGATGGGGATAGAGCGGAGGAGGGAGGAGGGCTAGATAGACAGCAGAATACAGTACCAGTTTAATATTCCTTTCGCCCGTGGGCCCGAGATTGTGTCTGCCTCGGACGTCAATATTACATTCCTCACCCACCACAGGCAGTCTTAATAAGGCACCAGGCACAGAGACGGATCAGACTCGGCAATTACAATTCACCCAGAATTAGTTAATGGAATCTATACAGCAACATTTATGTATCACTGGTGTGTGCCTAATGACTTTGTTGGAAAAAGCAGCAATAAAAAATGGCATTCAGTGAATTGCATAAACACGGGATTTTTCTAAATTGTTTTTTTTTCCCCCTCTTCCTGTAATTTTTGTGTGTTGGGTGGAGATTAAGATGGCATTCTGGGAGAAATTGTCATGTCAGTGGCTGCATTGTTTGAACAGAATTGTGGTGATTAATTTTACACGCACTTGTAGCACTGGAGCGCTTTCTTGGAGGAGGGGTGTCTGAGCGGCAGAGCCAGGACCCTTGTTTACCCTCCTTTCAGCGCAAAGAGACAGCCTCTTCTCCGCACACCGCACGGGGAAGCAAAGACGGGGAAGTGCTCGGTTTGGAGACTGGCTAGAATTTTTTTTATTTCTGGCTTTAAATATAAAATATTTAAACATACTGTTTGGAAGGCAGTTAGTAAAAAAAATGCCCTCAGCATCAACGATATAATGATATTTTGTGGGTGGCAATTGGTTCTTTTGGGAGATAATTTTACATGAAGTAATTGGGCAAATAACCATAAGCTACCAAAGAAGTGGTTACTGATGATGAAAATTATATGATATGAGGTCATATCAACAATATATCCATTAAAGGGAAGGTTAATTTTACAAATATCAGTGCTGTCATATTAGTAAAATCAACATATAACACAATTGTCATTTAATGTTTAAATACCATAAAAAATTAATAGAATTAAGATCTTGGAATTTCATTTTGTCTGTGTTTAACTGCAATTGAAATCTTAAAATTAGCATTGCATGCAAATACCAGCTGATAGAAGATGAATTTAAAATGAATCATCAAAAGTCATGAGAGCAGAGGCTAACGTGTCCTTGCTGTTACTCTCAAGTATGGATCAAACTCTTGAGTCTACATTTCCTCTAATGCAACATTGTACATCTTTCCCTCAGTTCTATATTTTAATCTCCAGTCTCATATTGTGTGAAGTAGATTTTCTGTTTAGAGGCTCAGAACCCACAATAACCCACAGAAGACTAACTTACAAATGTTTCTGCTCTTATGTGACAAGATAACCTGTTTGAGCTGGAATTTATAAAATCCTAAAACTGTATGATCATATTGTCATGATGTAATTCCTCTGAAAGACAATTAAATGTAACCATTTAGTGGTACTAAATCAAAGCTGATACTTTGATTTTCTGACATTCCTTAACATTTGTGTATCAGTTGCTGATTGGCTTTGAAACTTCAAAGCAATACATCATACCCCTGTCATATAATAGCTGCTAAGTAGCCTGCCTGGTGTCCTGGCCAGAGGGGAGCCCTGGGGTGTTCGCGAGGGCCAGCTGGAAACCTCAGCCTCAGCGCGAGCAGGCCACCCCCTCTCTCTCGGGCTTTCTACCCTCTTCAGGAATGTGTGATTGTTTTCCAGCACTGCTTACCCAAACCACCACTCGGTTAGAGAACAGTGCAGCGTTGATCCGCGATGGCACAGCTGTGGTATTGTCTGTTCCCCGGGGTGGTGTGTAACAGTGGCTCCCTTAGCCAGCTCCATTGTTAGGCTTCATTCAGTGCCGAATGCTGGTGTAGGCTTTTTGTGTGCTGCTATTTAGCGCAGACGACTGATGCTGGCATGTCTCTGGCCCATACTGTAGAACTGAGTGGGTAAATGAGGCAGGTCTCATTTTGACACTTCAAAGTGATTATACTGAGCTTTTGTTGTGTCCTTGAAGGGGACATTGTCTCTTGTATTATTGTCATTTTTTTTGTTTTATTTACCTTTGATCCTCCCTTTTGAGCCTATGCTCCTATTTCACTTTATTCAAGTTGAATTACGGATAGTTTTTGCTTTTCAACCACTCACTTTATTTCCAAGTTTGTGCTTCATTTCAGGCTTTACATATAATATTGGTCATTCACTTAATTACCCAAGTGATGACACAGACATTTTTTGGCAGGGTGGATCAATTCAGGGTTGAACAGTCTCGTTGTCAGCCATGTTATTCTCCTGCCACGTCCCAACCAGGCCATTGTCACTGAGCCACAACATTTCAGTACAGCAGCAGCATCCTGCACAGCGCTGAGTCGCGATAACAGGGAACACGGCCACAGTGGTGTCAAAATGTGTCCTGCTTTATCCGAGCGCCCTGGGAGCAGCCAGCCTGGAGAATGAGCTGTGGAGAGGCTGAGTGGGACCCAGGTGGTCTCGCGCAGACAGACAGGTCATTTACAGGCTGCACTGTACACACATCACTGGGTTCTTACCGACTGACAGGCTCTAACAGAGAGATTTGTCAGGCACTCGGGGAGAATAAAGAAGTTGAGGAACAGAGGTGTGTGTGTGTCTTTGAATATGTGACGAGTGGTGGCTATCAGACAAGCTACAGAAGCAGAAACAGACTTGGTGTAATAACCCCTTCTTTGGGACCCCCGTGACTGCTCTGCACCCTGTGCCACCCCCAAACCAGCCCCCCTGCTAGGTGCATGAGCTGTGGGTTAATTGTCATGCGGGGAGGTAAAATTATGGGTGCGGGAGGTCTCTGCACCTCAACAAAAGTCCCCATCTGCAACCCCCACCCCAGAAACGCCACCCTTCTTCATTTTTCCTTCAAGTTACAACTAATTCCTGGAGCGGTGCGGAGAGAAAGTCGCTGCTATCTCTTATTAAGACCCACTCCTAGACGCCCCCCCCCCTCGCCCCCATTAAGTGCACGCAAACACACACGCATGTGCTCATTCACTAGGCTCGCCTTACAGAAAACACAGGAAAATAGTGGAGAGTAGGAGAGAGAAAACCCAAGAATAAAAGGGGAAGTAGTCAGCGAGCTAAAGTTTTTTTTTTCCACTCTTCTCTTGCTCTCCCTCGCCTTTTTTTTTCCTGATTTACCGCGCTTTCCTCAGAAAGCTCCATTGTTCCCCTAGCCTAAGTCTCATCAGGCCTTTTGTGGCTGACTATCACAGCGGCAGGCAGAGAGCTGGAAATGTATAAATGGTATCATGCCTTGTGATTAATGGCGGTGCTTATGAGTCAGGTCTGATAACGGGCCTGCTCTCTACTCAATTTCAGATACCGTTAATGGAATCTGTCTTCTGCGATTGTAATGTGAGAGCGCCTAATTTGCTATGGAGCTTGAAGCTGTCACCGGCAAGGGATTGTGGGGTCATAAGGGACCTGGCAGCCGTTTGGCCTGCAGCTTGTATCTGCGGTGCTGAATAGAGCAGCTCTCTGCCTGTCAGTTAGCTGATAGGCTGATGAGGACTCTAAGCCACTCCACACAATGGCGGAAAGGGCCATACTGCCTGACTTCCCTAATTGTCGAGCCTGCTCATATTTCAGAGCCAGCATGCTGGGGACTGGGTTGCTTTTTTTTTCTCCTTTTCTCTTCTTTCCCCTCTCTCTTCTTGAACTTTTTTCTTCCTTTTTCTATATTTCATCCTACATGCCGCACACTGTCTCACCCCTTTAATGCACACTTTTCTGCACTATTTTCCTTTTCTTTCCCTTCTCCCCATCATTTGTCGCCTCTCTCTCTCTCCCCCTCTGTCTCTCAGTTTAGTAAGTGGTGGGTCTTAGCGTATGACAGATTATCCCAAGTTTGCTTCAATTACCGCAGAGGAGATGGAGACAGTACAGGAGAGGAGGAAGGGGAAAACTTTTGTGCACACATTATATTTAAGAAGCTGAGGATAAAGTGCTATCTCCACCACGGTGGTTTCTGTGCCAGTCTGTTCAAGATCAGCTGGCTGCTGGAGAGGGACTTCTCGTGATATGTGAATTACCCCAAATCACAGAGAGTGTTTTTCAAGGTCTTGTCCGAGAAGCAAACTTGGGTAGAAGGAAGATTATAATGGGTCCCCAAATTAGTTAGAGGGAAGTGGCGGCTTTTTTGACAACAACATTTAAAATTTGTGTGAAGCTGCTGACTTTGTTGTTTTGCTCCTTTTTTGTGTCGTTGCAGTGTTACTTTGATCAAATAAAATATTAGAAAAAGCAATTTAAGTTCTGCAGCCTTGAAAAATCCTTTTTTTGAAATTTGTTTTAATGCACTTTTTTTTAAATAATTGAAACATTCAGATTCTTAAATTAGTACATTTTAGTGGACCAGATGGTAATTAACTCCTCCTCATTTCTCTTTGATACCTCTTTGTGGTTAGATCCCAGTGCTGTATGGGATTTGGGGGGGAGAAAAATGCTGTCCCTGGATTTTTATTGTAAAGACACAGTTCTGTCTAAATAATGAAACCCTCTTCTTCTACACTGTCAGGTTGGCAGGTCCTGGTCCTGGAGCAGTGCTGGCTGGTGGGCTATTCGCTGTGTCCAGACTCAGCTGGCAGTGGTCCGTGGTGGCAGAGGTCTTCACCCTCAACAACCTTTTTATTGGCCTTCTCTTCTTCTTGACCGCCAGCTTCCACTGTGCTGAAAATGCCATGCAGCGGAAGAAGGTAACTCAATACACCTCACAACAGAAGGGGAGCTTTCCTCAGGTGATGTTTTTTATTTAACTTAAACGCACAATGCTGCACTGTTTTGGTTGTCCCACTCAGATTGCACACTGGGGGGCATTATGCTGTGGCTTGGGCCTCTGTAACCAGCACACACTGGTACTATATGTGCTGGTCATCATTCCTTGGGTCCTTTACCGACTCTACTCTCAAAAGGTAAGTCACGGGCCTCATTAGATAAAGCGTGCATAGGATTTATAGACAGTACAGAAGAAATAATACGTTTAAATATGTTAATGGCTTATTCAGGACTAAAGCTGCGTGCAATTTTAATGATAGAGAAAAAATAAACTATAATAACAAGAAAGAAATTGTTTATTATGAACTTATGGAATTATACTTTTCCTTATTCATTATTTTCTTCTATATATCCTCTTAAAACCTTCTGTTTGCAAGGTGCAGCCAACCAGAAGGAAAGCTGGAATAAAGTGAGGGTAGCCTTAAAGGGACAGGAGCTTTAAATATGGATTATCTTCAACTGTGAATTCTGCAGAACTGTTTTAGTCCAAGAATAAATATGTGGAGCTGGTATTTAGCATAATGGGTTCAGTTCATAGTTACTGTTGGTCTAAAAAAAGATCTGTTAAGGAGAAGGATGAACAAACAATCAGATTTCCCCAGTCTTGTTGACACACCCTCTTCAAGGGAAGCTCTTGCCATTTTACTGTTTTGCTTGCATTTCGGGCAACATTACGAATTTAAGAACATCTTATCCGTGTATTTAAACAGGAGCTGTCTTTGCGTGGCCTTGTATCTCTGGGATTCTGTTTCCTCGCTGGCTTTCTGCCCTACATTTACCTGCCGGTTTCATCCTACCTCAACACAGCTCGCTGGAGCTGGGGTGACCAGACCACCCTGTCAGGTCTGTTGACCCACCTACTGCGAGCTGAATATGGCACGTTCAGTCTAGTAAGTGCTGCTTGCCTCGCTGTATTTAAACTGACACGAACCCTGACCATGTTGTCTTAGCTTCCATTGTTTTTGTTCTGCAGGCAAAGACGGAACGCTCAGTTAACCTCACCACAATGCTGCGGTAAGTTTGTGTGAACTGTTTGCATTCGGAACTTCCTGACATCTTCCTGCTCTGAATCTTTTAAACTGCACTTCAAAACTAGATTGTCATTTAAGTCTGGATTTAATAATTATCAGCTAATCTACTCACTGTTTATTTGGGCTATTAATTTGATTAACTTAAAAATTCACATCATTGAGCACAAAGTAATATCACTGAATTTCTTGTTTTTCCACTCAACAAACTCAACCCAAAGATGGACAAAAGGAGCACATTCTCACATTTAGGAAGCAGGAAACAGTATGTTTGTCATCTCTGCACTCCATAAACTACCCAGCATGTTTGATTTTTGGTATTTCGTGTCTATTTAGATAGATCTAGGATGGAAAAGGGAGGAAAGTAGGGGGATTTGATCTGAGGCACAGTGAGGGCACGTATTGCGCTAGAGATGGAAGATCCAACTATTCTTTGCGATGGTTCTGTTGATTTATACAGGTTTAAACAGACGCACGCACGCGCACACACACACACACACACACACACACACACACACACACACACACACACACACACACACACACA
>JAVDPK010001032.1:986974-1007054 GCA_034780415.1 Cichlasoma orientale | reverse complement strand
CTCTCTCACGCTCACACACACACACACACACACACACACACACACACACACACACACACACACACACACACACACACCAATCCATTATAAGAGCCCACAGTCATTTCTGCAGCCCATCTCTTTCCTTACTCTCCCTAGCAGCTTTTGTTCTTCCCATTCCACTCTCTCCCATCAAAGCAGAACTGAACCTGCTTAGAGGGCCAAATCGCTGTGTTCTCTTTCTCCAGCAGTTTGAAATGATCACTCAGCTCTGGTGTTTAAGCGTGACAAGCTGTGATGACAGACATTGCAATAGAGCTTGAGAAATTGTATTTTTCCACTCTAGCACCTCCCCACCCCCCTCCACCCAATTCTCTCCCTTGCTTCCCTCTACTACCACCACCACCACAGTCATCCCACTCCTGGTATCTTTCTCCAACTGACGGGATGGGGTGCGTGTGCGTCTTAAGACCCCCCACTACTAGCCCCCCCTCTGCCAGGCACCCACCCCTTTCCATCACCCCTGCTGCTTGATGGACAAGCACACCTTCAAGATGGGGAAGAGAGGCGAACATGACAGGCATGTCGCACTGGAGACGTAAACCCACTGGAATATCTGACACACACACACACACACACACACACACACACACACACACACACACACACACACACACACACACGAACACACGCTCATGAGCACATTCACACATAGTGTACATTGGGAGATATAGAGACTCAATAAGCTGTCAAATAGAGATGGGTATTAAGGAAGAGGCAGGAAACTATCTCTCCGCTCTGAGCAAGCGCTCTGTGACTGACAGGCGCTGTGAGGAGAGGATGGGGCTGTGGGGGGTGGATGACACAGTCATTCGTATCTGTCAATCCGATTGAAAGGAGGAGTGCACAGTCCAAGGAGTTTGTTTTGATAGGGGATGAAGGGCATTTAATAATTGGTGTCCTTGAGTTCAGTAGCAGGGAGGGTAATTGAGCTTGTCTTTGGTGTCCGTCATGTCTCTGTGTGTGTTTTTGTGTGTGCAGGGCCCAGTTGGACCACTGCCTGGCAGAACTTTCACCTCCTGTTTCGGCACTGGCAGGAATAGGCTTTCTGCTCTCCTCATTGGACAGGTAGGATGAGTTAGATGCCAGCATGCAACTCACCAAACTCTGTCATGCACATCTCAGCACCCACTTCAACTGAAAATCTAATCCCCTGGAGTAAAAGACAGGGAACAAAACCACTGACAAAATGCTGATCTTAGAAAAAAGAATACAAAACAACACTGAGGCACCTAACTGTCAAACTGTCGCGACGCTCCACATTCAGATCAAGAGGATTTGATGTGTATTTTGGATTTTCAAAATCATGTTTGTGTGTACAAGTAAATCACTGCCTGTATGCATCTATATGTGGCAGTGTGATCCTGTAATTCATTACAGGGGAGCCTTTGCTGGGATCTGTGGGGTGGAGCTGATAAAGCCCAGTAATGCCCTGAAGCCCTGCAGGGCACAAGCTATTCCCCTTCTCCCGAGGTGCACTTCAATAAACTTGGCTACATACACAGACGGATGATGAAGAAGAGGAAGGTCATCTGATAGATTGCCTAAATGGAAGCCTGCAAATGCTTATTTACCCCCATGTTAACGTGTTAAATTGTAAATAAAATTTCGGACGATGGTTTGTTTGTTTTTTTGCCACGAGGGGAAATATTTTCTTTTTAGTGTATAAGAACATTTTACAGCTGTACTGTAATGAGTTTGTGATTCAGCGGTTGGCACCAGCTCATTATTACTCAGTCTGCATTAGAAAATCAATCATGCACCTCTTAGCTTGCTGGCAGATACATTTTCTCTCAGGCTTGTGATCTCCGTCCGTGCATTAATATTCTTACGGACTTATTCAAAACAAGTATATTTTTACAGAGTAAATAGACACAGTAATACATTAGACTAAAAATATGGAAATGGCAGAATATGCATTAAGAAAAAAGGAAAACTAGTTAAATATTTGTGCGCTGAATAATCCGGGGTGTCTTGTTCTAGGAGGTGTCGCTCGGTGTCCTGGCTGTTAACTGTCATGCTGGTGGTCTATTCGCTGTTTTTTGCATGGAGAGCCAACCTGGACATTAGCAGACCCTTACTGCTTGGAGTGGTGAGCTATAAGACTTTTATTTACTTTGACGTCTTCTCTCATAGCCAAATGGTTACATTGTTTTGGCATTTGTGCTCAGCATTGAATTACAGTTATGACTCAGTTTTCAATATCTTGAAATAAACCCGCAGACAGCAGTATTTTTCATGCTGATCCTGGTTCGATGGTAAACTAAGCCACACAAGAAACTACGGGAAACACTTCTGTGCATGTGAGTGTTGTACCTTGGTCTGTATGCACACTTGTATGGTCTCTTCCTGCAGGTTGAGCGTTTCTGGCTCCAGAGTGATGCTGCAGTGTGTGTGCTGGCAGGCCTCGGCTTGAGCCGGACTCTAGCTGAGCTGGAGAGGAGGCTGGGCTATAGGGGGTTGTGGAAGACCACAGGCTGGGCCTTCACTGCAGCTCTGCTGGCACATATGGTGCACACCAATCACAGGTGAGCATTGCACTCACTCACAATAACAAGCTTGCTGTTGTTTTGGATGTGATGAAAATCTGCAGTGCCGTCAGTATGTTGTTGGTATCTGCAGCGTTGCATGTGTCTAAAGTGGTGCATTTTGTCTCAAGCAACGAGTTTAAAATGCTGACTTTAAATTTTAGGATTTGTTGTGTTGTTGTAGTAGGGCTCGTTATTGCCCCTGCCTGAGAATTGCACTGCATACGAATGAAGACATTATCAAAGTGAAGCAAAGGCAGCATTCTAAACTTCTCATTGTTTCATTTAAAAATCCAGCGCTCTGGAGTTTAACTCCTTACAAAATCCTTACAGTTCCATTTCCACTGTTGCAGATTTGCAGTAAAAGGGCTGAGTTAGGACTTTGTAACATCTGAATTTGCAGACAATTAGAAAACTAATTCTTAGCAGCAAAGATTTTGATCACAGTAGACCTAATTATTGTAGCTGCATTGTTTTGTTCTTCTACAGGCTATTAGTGATTTCAGGCTCTAATAGTGTTTTTGTGTCCGACTGCTTGTGTCTTACAGTTTCTTTTCAGATACGTTCACAATCCATGTATCTGTCAATTTAATGTTTTTTTTTACAGTATTCATGTTTGCAGTAACTGCACTGAAAATGTTTGTGAAGTATGAAGTTAAATACTTCTTCCTTGTAAACTTTAAATGAAGTAAAAACTCCCATCTTCTAGTTCCTTCTAAAATCCCCATGCACAGTTTTTTCCTGAGTCAACCTGATTTGTTTCTCTTTTGCTTCTCTGCACTTCATACTTGCAGGTCTGAACTCCACATGTCAGGTTTTTCTCCGCTCACCCCATGGTAGGGGCTAAAGAGAGGCACGGTTAGCACATAGATTCCACTCTCAGAGCTCAGTCTGAGATGTTAGCTGTCCGAGAAGGCAGATTACACCAGTGTAGCGCTGGGGAGTGCCAGACAGCCATCACTGAGCGGCTTTGATCAAGGGGAGAGCATGGCCTGTGCTGTCAGACCCATCACACCTGTCTCCCCACGATTAGATAGGCAGCTAGAGTGAGGGGAAGGGGCGGGGGCACTGACAACTTACCCTCAGAGCACCTTGAAAGCATACCTACAGACACTCACATATACACCACCGCACACATCGTACACACCCCTGAGCAGGGGTAATGATGCGTTTAACCATTTTCAAATGTGAGAAAATGCAGCTTTTGTTTTGATGCTAGTATACAGTGATTGTTTGCATATGTGCTGATGATCTTAGGGAGTGCGATCAGAGTGGCAACAGTGTGGTGGAGAGGTTCGGCAGGGAGCTTCTGGCCTCCTTCCCAAAAGACTCGATCATCCTGACCAGAGGAGATCTGCCTGGAAACTCTCTGCGTTACCTACACTACTGCCAGGGTGTGCGGCCCGATGTACGCCTGGTTGATCAGGAGGTCAGAGCTTTAATTTCAACTCTGTTTGTCTGTATTTAGTCTTGAACAGTTCTCACTGAAGTTTTGATATTTGATGCAAATGATTATGTGATTATTAAATAGAGATGTGGGTAAAGAAGAGGCACAAAATGAGTTAAGCTAACTTTAGTTTCTTATATTCCCTGTATTGAAATAATTATCCTTTGCCCTTCATATTATAAGCTAAAGCATCTTATTTATGGCAAGACTATTGGATCTTATTTTATTGTCCATTAAAACCACACTGAAAAAGAGGATTTGTTTCTTTTCAAAAAGTAAAAAACAAAAAGAAAAAATGTTGTGAATAAAACACGATTTCTTATTATAATATAGCATTTAACATATTTATGCAAAATGGCAGTGTACTTTAGTTTTGTGATAACTAAGAAATTCATTGAAAGTCATAAATTAGATCCTTACGTCAGCAAGTACAGGCTTTATAAATGGGTATGTTGTCATTATATACTTCTTGGTCTGTTTGCGTTATCAGTAAGATTCACGAAGAGCTTTAAGATATAAATAGTAGTTAAAATAGTCAATCCTTCATTTTCATCTAATTGCTCTGATGATTCTTTAACCGATAACCCACTGGATATAAAACATTCTCTGGGATTGGTGGTACTCTTTGTTCTTACCAGATGATGACATATGCTTGGTATGTAGCCAAGCTGGCACAGCACCACCCTGGGGTCCACTTTCCCGGCCGCTGGTGGGACCCGGTCCACCCCGAAGAGAAAGGCACCTTCAGTCTCGAGGAATTTCTGTCCCACAACACGCAGTGAGTGCCTCAGACACATGAAGAGAGCAGAGAGGGAATCAAAGGATGGTCTGAACAGCTATACAGAAGGATGTTAAATGGAGAGAGAGTGAATTGGGAGGGCAACAATGGTCCAAATGAACAAGTGGGTGATCTAATGAGGCAGAGATCAGTAGGATGGTCGACACAGTGCAAGCACAAGATAAGCCCACAGAACTGTTGAGGCCATAAAAGGAGTCTGATGAACTACAAAAGTCAACTAATCTACTTGATTTGGTTAAACGGTCTCTGGTGGACTTACTGCTGCTCCCTGCTCCTGTGATTCGCTCCTTCAGGAGGAATTGAAATCCAGAAACTGGATGGTGCCTTGTTAATACCAAGCCCACCAGGGGGCAGTGTTTGCCAGGCCAATATGTATGTCTCTCTGTGGGGCAACACTGACCTGTGGGATTAACCCTCAGGGTGTGTGAGAAGCGTAGGGCTGATGGGGAGCTAGAAGGTGCTGGGATGTGAGGAAATATTTGTCTATACTGTGTCACTGTATGTGTCATTATAAACAGCTACCTGGAGATAAAAAAAAATTGAGGGCATGAGCAAATCTCGATCTGATGGTTTCTCTGTTTTCCTGCAGGAGGGATGTGTTTGCCTGCATCGGGCTTCCTGATGGAGACCCGAGCTGGGAACGTAGCTATTCCCGCTGGCCCCTGGGTGTGTGTGACTACTTAGTGCCTGTTCAGAAGCAGTTTCACCCTGAAGAGTGGGCTCATCGCACACGCAGTATCTACAACTGGAGTGAGCCGCACAACAGGTGCACACACACAGACACGGTTAACGCTGGCCTCCGTGTGCATGTCTGCCTGGGTTATACTATAAAAATAATATATTCCAGATATTTTGTATGTTTTTTGGGGTTTTTTTGTGGGTCAGTTTATGCTCATTGCTCCAAAATTCAACCTGACATGTTAAATGTCTTTAGAAAACTTAGATCTCTGTGATGTTCATTAAAAAAAATGACTGGCTCACTTCAGAGGTTTAAGTGGTTACAAATAATCATGGTGTAATTTTTGGGAGCTGCTGTTGGCCAAGAAAATAAACAAATCCTTTGGGGGTGGGGGGGTGGGGGGATCTCCACGCTCACTTTTCTCTCTGTGGTCTTCAGTCATCCCTCCACAGACTCCACAAAACGTCCCTCAGTGGGCTTGTCCTCTGTTCTCCATGCTGTGATCCAGCTCTTTGTGAATTTAACCAGAGCAAGACATTAGGCCCTTAGCCATCTGAAATGAGACTGAAGATGAAAAATAATGAGTTTCTTATTGCGTTTTGTCAATAACTGTGTCAAAAGTGGAATTAGTCAAAGCTCCATATTTTGTTGCTGTTGCCAGCAGCCCTTCATTCACTCAGATATCCACGGCTGAATACTGTGACATTATTTCCCGCACCCTCACGACAAGCGTGTCTGCCGATGCCCACAAGCCAAATATTAGCTCGGAAACCCTGCTAAAATATTCTTTTGAAGAAGAGGTCAAGTGTTTACAGTCAACAAAGTGAAAAAAAAAAAAGGCAGATGTGGTTTTACTCCATGTCTAATGCGCTAGCTGGTATTGTTGCTCAGTCACTTAATGTTTATGCAGCAAACATTGATGTTTAGTGTATCAAAACCTGCACAGCCAAGTGGAACAATATATTCACATAAATAATCATTTATAGTTAGTGGAACTGTGAATAAGCCAGTGCAGTGCCTGAAGGTAGTTTAGATAATATTTTTTTTTCCCCCCATGTATGAACAGTTTCCATCCTGCATCCTGGGAGCATGTTGCTAATGAAGAGATGTGGCAAGCCAGGTATGTTAAATGCTTTACAGGTGATGCTGGTTTTCCTGTTTGGAGTGGATGTATATTTTAGAGTGTAAATAAAACGCTGTGTCACGATGCATACTGCCCCGCTAGAACATCTCCATAAACCAGTCTTGTGTGGTAAAACATCTACATGTACATTGTATTTGGTGCCGGCATCTACATAAATCACTCCATTGGAGTGGTGCGTCTGAGAGTGTGGATCTGCATGGCTCATCCATCCAGCACTTAGCCCCGAGCCTGCGTGCTTTGTTTCAGGATGAAGACGGCTTTCTTTCTGTTTGACCTGGCTGAAAGGATGCAGGGAGAGGGGAAAGCTCGCCTCTTTGAGCTGTCTTACACTGTGAGTCTGACCCCAACTAGCATGTAAACACTATCATTTACCACAATAGGACAGATTAAAATGCAACGGGAAAAGGATTTGTTTTTATGTTTGTCTCTTTTATGTTTGTCTCTCTGTGTTTTTTTTTTTTTTGTTTGTTTTTCTGGGCAGCTATATAAGGAGATTGTTGAGGCCCACAAAGACTACCCGCCAAACTGGGACAAGAACCTGGCTCTGGCTTGCGAGAGGCTGCTCCGCTCAGGTCACCGGGGTTACAGTCCAGACAGCCTGCTGACCTGCAGTGCCCGGCACTTTAGTCTTTACTTAGAGAAGGACCCCACTGATCCCCAGGCGCCCGCCATACGCTCAGCTATTACTCACCTGCTCCAAGAGAGGGACAGATTCCGCCAGGGCCGGAGGCAAACCCCATAAGATCCAGGGAGACCTACATGGAGCAGGAACACTGAGAGAGTGCTGCAGGGCCCTGGAAATTATGGCTGAGTCGATGTGCTTCTTCACGGAGTTTGAAGGTGGTGCTTCAAATGGATAGAGACTGATGCAGTGGTGTTAAGTTTGGCTAAATGGGACTTATATGTCAGAAATTGGAACTAAGGTGAAAGCTGATGCATACGATCTGGTTTGAAGTTATCAAACAGGACTGCCACCTAGCTAAGCTTCGTTTGATGAATGTTTACAGTTGACCAGGGGCAGGGCGCGACTTCAGGAAGCCTTGACTGACCTCAGTCAAACTCTCTACGCTTCTCTTAAAGTCGCCATTCGATTGCTTTATCGTTACATCTCGTACTTTTTCTTTTTTTTTCTCCTCTATTCTGCTCTCAGAGCTTTTAACGTACTGATTATTCTGCCTCAGCCTCTGCTCTAGTTCTTTTTCTCACATTAGGATGGCAAGACCGAGATTGAGGGAAACCCAATTTGGGGGCAGCAATGGGGGATTAGAGCGGCTGTTTAATCTAGGACAGACTTGTGCTGTGCCACGCAGTCCTCACTCAACTACACACCCACCCACCCCTCTATCCTTCCATCAGTCTATCTTAGATGGTCCTTTAAATGTTTAAAACTAATGGATTCCGTGAGTGTTTTTTTTTTCCTCTTTCTCTCTTCCTTCCTGACATGAGGGCTGTAATCCCTCATGGATTTAAATGAAATGTGAAATGTCACAATGCCAGGGACCCTTTTAGAGGTACGTTTGTGTGTTTGTCCATGCGTGCATCTATGTTGATTTGTGTCTGCATGCGTGTGAGAACATGCTTAAATCTCCCAAGTCCTCTCCCTGCCAAAATTGCTCATAAACCTATTCGATAAACAGATCGGCACACCGAAAAGCAAAATGCTTTGATCATTAGAGAGACACAAAGTCACGGAAAGTTCATGGACAGACGCAGATACGTAAGACCTTCAGCGCCCAACTCATCGGAAAATGGACTTTTAGATCTGTGAGCGTTGGGAAGAAGTGCTGTCAAACTTAATCAGACTGGACCAGGGATTCTTGAAGAACACCCCTAAAGTATGCCTTTGTATGTCTTTGACGTTTTGGGATCCGACACCTCGGTTACACACTGTTTTTTTTGTAAATGTTGGTGTTGATGCTAATGAACCTCGTGCCATGAAATTTGTTGTGCAGAGGTCAAATCAGCATGTTGCCATAAGCTTTATAAAGCATTTCTGAAGGAGCCTGCTGTGCGAGATACCAGCGAAAAGCGAGGGACAGTGAGTGCATGTGTAGTTTTCTCAGAATGTAATCTGCCCTCTGTGTTCGCAGGCCTGGTTAGCGGCTGTCAGCTGGCTGGATGATGAGGTTCGACCTGCTGTAGCACAGATGGTTTGGTTTCACATAAAAACAAGGGGAAACTGTCATTCTGCTTTCTACAGATTAAAATATTTCAATAAAGATTCTGTTTCTTTTTTAAGTATTTTTTGTGCTGTTTTCAGACACAGTTTTCTTGGTCACAAACTCGTATTTGTTGTTTTGACATTACAGGAAAATTAATAATGCAGGGTCAAATCACATTTTTACTTTACTTGACTCTATCTGTCTATTTTCATGTTTACATCAGTTATCTGCTGCCACTTTCCTCATCCCCTCTTATTTTTACTTTACCTTCCTTTTATCATCCCTCTCTTGTCACCCACCCGCTCTGCCTCCCACCCCCTCTCGCTCTGTCTTTCCGTAACCCCTCTGTTCCTCTTCTCTCCCCTGTTTCTGAGAGTCACTTGCCCACCCTAAATCAGCAAGCTGCCGAGGATTGTGGGAACCCATGGAATCGCCGTGACCAGGGATGCAGGCAGGGAGCCACGGCAACGCTGGAATGTGGGGCGTCTGAGGAGATAAGAGCTGTGAGCCCAGCCAGGGAGAGGCGCGAAGGGGGGAGGACGAAGAGGCAGAGTGAGGAGGGTGAGACAGAACCGGGGAGAGCAGCAAGTCTGTGAATGGGGAGACAGAAACACAACACCATAAACAGCCAGAGAGCAAGACAGAGTGAGACAGAGAAAGAGGGGCGGGGGACTTAGGGGGGCACACACTGGAGATGGGAAGCCAGCCTTATTCCTCTTTGCATTTCATTTACATCCCTGGCCGTATCGACCAATCGGATTGGGAGCAAAGCCCAGGGCTTAGGAGGGGAATAAAAAGACAAAATGCCTTTGCTGCTCTCATCCCTCCCTGATAATACCCCTTCTGTTTTTCTTTTCTCCTTTTCTCTCGTCTATAAGTAGATACTGTCCGAAATGCCAGCGGAAAAGCGACACCTCCGCTTGCTGTGTATCTCAGATAGACCGAGCGGGAGCAGGGGCTGAAAAGACAGCTTTAGCAACTGGGCCTATCTCCACTCCTCTCCCTGGCTGGATGGGAGCTTGGAGTGGAAGGAGGCGGAGGGCCGGGGTGTGTTGGTTAGTGTTTGGGAAGAGAATAGAGGGTGTGAGAGGCATGATATACTGAGCTGGCCACAGATTTTGCAGAATCTTACACTCTGAAAAACTTTGCCTGCAGATCCCTTTCCTAAGCATGAGAAACCTGTGTCAAGGATGTTTACCAGGTGCCACCCATCCTTGTAAAGGTTGCCAGTGCCTTTTTACCAAACTCCACATTTTTAACTTGAGATTTCTGTCCCATATGAAAAAGAAATAGAAAAAATGGTTAGTAAATGCTAATGTTTTGTCTTTTAAGATTCATATGACTCATTTCATTTCATACTTCCACATTTATTTTCTCATTCCAGTACAATACTGTGCAAGTCTTGAGTCACCCCTCGTTTCTTTATATTTGCCTAGAAAATAGAATATATGCAGCAGTTTATTGAAACATGCAAACACATGGACATACAGTATATAAGGCAAAAACAAAGTGTACAATTCTAAATAATAATTTGGTGTGAATACCTTAATTCTTAAACACAGCCTCAACTCTCTGAGGCTTTCTTGTCATTTCTTTACGTAGTCTTCAAGACATTCAAAGCTCTTCTCTGGATGTTGGCTGCCTTTTGTTCTGTTCTCTGTCAAGATGATCTAGTACCGTTTTAATAATGGTGAGGTCCGGGCTCTGGGGAGGCCAATCCATGACTGATAGTGTTCCTTTGTGTGTTTTTCTATCCAGGTATGCTTTTACTGCATTGGGAGTGTGTTTGGGATCATGCTGAAAAATGAAGCCACTGCCAATCAGATGCTTTCCAGATGGTACTGGATGGTGGATCAAAAACTGATGGCACTTTTCTTTGTTTATAATTGCATCAAGTTTGACAAGACCTCCAACACCACTGGCTGAAATGCAGCCCCAAACCATGACAGAGCATTGGACACTTCTTTTGTCCTTCACTTGTCCAGTTTCCTCAATTTTTTTTAAGGATACACTCTGATATGCCACGTTTTCAGCTAATAGCTCTTTGGGAATCACTTTCTTGGTGCAACAAAACAATTTTATGCTATAAAACTGTTATCTTTGGCACTTTTCATAGATTCAACTCAAAAAATAAAGAGATAAAGATAAACACAACACTGGTTTATCCCTCATTCTGCCTTTTTAATTCATAGGTCAGCTTTAGGTGGCTTAACAAACAAAAAAAAAAACATTAGTCGGAAAAGGACCCATGCAGTGCCCTTCTGTGTGGAGTTCTCCCATGTTTTCTCCATGTTGTGCAGGTTTCTGGTTTCTCCCACCGTGAAAGAGCATGTCAGATTAATGATGTCCATCTTAGCCCAGGAATCACAAAAGATATTCTAAACCTCAAGAGTTTCACTTCTTGCATGTAAATGTTGTTTTTTTAAAACAAACAAACAAACAAACAAACAAAAAACTACATTTACATGCAGGTTTGCCTGAAACAACAACAGCTCTTGTCAGCTGGCACACAATCTTAAACATCTCACATATGTAACACTATTGTTATCTTGGCTAAATGAACTGTTTTTCTAAATGTGTATTGGGTAGAATTAGGCCCATTAACGTCAGTCTGTGTTGACGTGACATCGTGATTGACTTTTCTCAGGTTTCCGTTTGCCATCACTCTTGGTTTGTGTGTTTCCACAGTGTGTGGTGGCCAGTGTTTGTATGTCAGGTGCAGCATGTTTGCAGGCTTATTTGTACAGGTGTTTGTAATGCCCTCCATTGTGTTACTGTTTGCATTTGGGTTCCTTTGTGGCTGCTGTACCAAAATGTCTGTTTGCAAGTTTCTTCACTGTGTTTAAAAAAAACGATGGCATTGTGTCGCTGATCGTGTCTTTGTGTAGGTGCACCGAGACTGCTGTACTGCAGCTGGATCCTGCACTGCCAATGCTGCCTATACAGTATATATATATGTTACCCGCCTGCAGCAAACACCTTTGAGTGATAAGGTCACTTTAGGACCCTGTGTGGACCCCCCTCCACCTTCACAGCATCCTCATCCTCTTCACCTCACACAGCCTCCTCCCTATAGTAAATCAAACCAAACAATAGAGGAAGATATCCAAGGGATTAGAGGTCAGAGGGTTGGGGAATACAACATCTCTATTTCCAGGATCAATTTTCAACCGCTTGGTAATCTCTGCCCCTAGGCTGAGCATACCTCCAGTGGTCTCTCTGGCTGGGAGATGGCATTGCCAGGCTGTGCGAGCTGGTACTCCAGCTGGGTGTGAGTTGCTGATAGGATAGTGGGGGGATGGGGTTGCAACTTGATGGTGTGGATGGATTGAAGCGCAGAGGATGACTATCAATAGGTCCTTGCTCTGTATCCAAACCGTACCTTAATCCTCACTGCAAAATGTCTCAATGCATGCGTATATGAACACACGTGTGCGACATGTTATTGCGTGAAAAATCTTCGGTGTGTGTTTGTGTACTTCACGTGTGCACATTTCCATAAAGTTTGTTTTAATCTGCAAATTTGTAAATGTGCAATAACTTTGAGTTCTTCAGAGCAGACTGAATATTATCCCCAAGTTCCCGTTGTTATCTTGTGTACACACATTTGTTTATTTGATACAGCCCCGCTCCACTACAGCACTTCTGTATATCAAAGACAGCAGTGCGGAGCGTAATTGAAAATGGCTACCGTGGAGAAAGGTCTCTCTGCTTTGACTGAGAAGAGGCAGAAAAAGCCTCATTCTCCGCTCCCTTCTTAGATCTATTTAAATAATTGAGGAGTAAACTGACAAATTAGGCACCTTTATGGATGCCCCTGGGCTCTCTCTGGGGTCCTTCACTTTTCCCAGTACAAGAGAGCGCCACTAGGCACTGGATAATATCTCTGTGTGCTTTGAGAGGGAGGGGGGTAGTGGGCCAGGAGGGGTTTCGCCAATCAAGCGGGCCACACTTCCTCCCCCAGGTTCTAATTTTGTGCCACATTAAAGAGCTCGGCCTCCATTTAGGACACAGAGAGGCATTTTCATAATTTGCCGGGTCTCTCGACTAGCTCGGGGTGCCTTTTTTCCTCTCTCTTGCCTCTCTTTCCCTCTCTCTGTATCTGAATGGAAGGCCTGGGGAGGAAGAGGGGTAATTCATTCCTCTCCTTTCAACCAACCAGCTTCAGTTCTGCATAATGTTGCTGCTAGGTGTGTATGGAAGCTAATATTTATCTCTTTAATAATTCTCCATTAAACCTGAATATTATTTGCCATATAAAGCCAACGCTGCTTATTGTGGGGTGTACATTGAAATGGTAACATTCGTGTACTGCGGCTGTGACCATTGATTAAATCTGTGCAGTATATATATCCAACATATAATCTAGGTTAAAGTTGTTTTATTTCTTCTTGCTGACACCATCCATTCATGCGCTGCAGCATGCGTAAGCATTGATTCATATGTGATTGGTCACATAATTCACAGTCTCAGGGGGCATTTCATCGCTGACAGACAAGCTAATCTAAAATCCCCCAATTTACAAATGAAAATCCCACCATCCAATTGAGCTAATAGAGGGACTTGAATGGGATAATAAGATGTGGTGTAATACTGTGTAAAAAGCCTGTAATGTTGTGTTGGTGTAAGAGCCTGTGTGACTGGATGTTTGACTGTTTGCAGTGATTATAGGGGCCTGCGGGCCTGGCGACGGCTCCGTGGCTGGGACAGGGAGCTTCTCCCTGGGCAAGGAGATACGCCTGTCTGCCCCTTCTGCTGGAGCTACAGGGACCGGGGTGTCAGGAGGGAGAGTGCTCCCTGTGAGCTCTCTCTCTCTCTCTCTCTCTCTCTCTCTCTCTCTCTCTCTCTCTCTCTCTCTCTCTCTCTCTCTCTCTCTGCTCTCTGTCTCTTCCTGTATGTCTCTCTCTTCCACTCGTTCTCGGTCTTGCTGGGTCTGTACTATTGCAGTGCTTGCAGATGTGCACAAACAAGGGAGGATTAAAGCAAAACGAATCTAAACAGACAAATGGAATTAGAATGATGGGTGTCGGTGGGCTGGTTCACAGTGATAAACATAATGATGCTCTGTATGTATGTGTGTGTGAGTGTGTGTGTGTGTTCCTGTGTCTGGGGGATTATCAGTGGTTAGGTGTGTGGTGTGTATGGCTGGGTGACTGCTTCTGGGTGTCTTTGTGTGTTTGCCTATCTGTCTATGTTTTTGTAATTATGTGTGTGTATATTTACTTTGTCTATAGTTGTGTGTTTGATAAATTAGTTATTCCATATTGCCTCACAAAAACAAGTCTCTGTGCCCTCTGCACATATGTTTCTGTTTTCCTTTTTGTCAGGGTCATATTTCTTTCTCATCTTCCTCCGTGTTTCTGTTTGTTCTGTGCAGTGGCTGCTTTTACCTGCATGTATCTAGTGGACATCAAACTCAATACTGACTTGTAACTTGAATGATCATAAGGCGTGATCTGTGAATGTGGAATGTGGAAGTGTAAAACGTAAAGCTGACCATAGCTCTGCTGTTTATGTGCAGATGTGTTGTTTTCTTTTGCCAGCGGTCAGTGTGTTTATGTGCTGTGGAGGTCAGGAGTGTGGAGGAACCAGCAGGGGGGCAGTGATCAACAGTCTGGGGCTCCCCTGCAGAGGGGCTCTGGGATTAGGGCTAAACCCTGTCCTGCCAGATGGGCACAACACATCCCCACATCGCACACCAGCAGCAGCACCTTTAGGACTGCTTTTGCCCTGCCCTCTTTCTCTGTGGAAGCTAAGTGACTTAAACCTGAGGTTAAAAAAGAAAAGCAAACCGATATGATCACACAGTATATTTTTGTGTGTCTCAGGATCACATTTTCAAATTGGTGCGTGCTATTTCCTCAGAGAAACGGGGTTATAAATATCATCGCCAATCGTCTCTTCTCAGGACCTCACAAAAGTGTGGCAGTAGAGACGAGTGAGATGAGGCACTCTTCAAAGTGTCAGGTAGTGGACAGTATGGCCAGTCAGCAGGTTTCAAGGGCATCAGAAATGAAACTTACAGGTTGTTTTGATGTGCTGTATTTTAGAGCCACGGGCTACACTGAAATGATAAAGTGTGTCTGTGTGTGTGTGTGTGTGTGGGAAGGTCTGGACATGTGTAGATTGGTGGCTCAGGCATCAGCAGTGGGTTGATTGCTTCCTGCTTGACTGTTATCAGGCACAACTGGCACTAAATAGCATCTATAATATTGAGTGGATTATTATAAATGTATAAAATTATTTGACTTTTTATGCATTAGCTTATTGACCCCATAAAGAAATGTATCTTAGTGAAACCCCACTTTCTGGTGGTGGTGTTGCCTGTTTCCTTACAATTCTTTCTTGAGGTTGTTATAACCTATTAGTCCATTTTAATAGCAAGTGACTAATTGATGTTTGCGTGAACCCCCAGCCTTGATAGCATGGCCTAAAAATTCCTGTTTAATAAAACGTTTAAACGGAGTACTTTGCAGCGTCAACCTGCTGCAAGTCTTTGTGATACCAGCCCACCTGTAAGTATTATCCACTGGTTTCCCAGCATGACTTAGGAAATCATCTCTGTATTACTAGAAAGCAGATTACATGAGACAAGTGTACAAACAAATAAAAGATTACAGGCTGTGAACATGTTTCAGTCTAATGCCCTTTCAACAAGCAGTGCTCAGCACAATGCTTTTCTCTCCCCAAGCTAAATTTGGATTTCCCCACTGATGTGAAGGCCTGCTGGCCAGCCATGTCTTCCACCAAGAGCACAACCTCTGTAATGACAGTGTTCCACACGACTGGCCCGTCTCCTCTGCTGGTATTAGTTAGGCTTTGGAGTTCAAGTGACTACGGGGTTTAAACATGGATTTTTTTAAAAAAAAAAAAAAAAAAAAAATAGGGGAAGAAAGACTCGCTGTTGTTCTTGAAAAGCTGTGTTTATCCAGGATTAGAGACACCAACATGTTAATAATTGTTTCTCACAGAACTGCAAAGAAGCACTTTCCTGTAATCCCCTAATCAGGCATTACACCTCTGAGCAAAGCCACAACGCAGGCGCGCGGTGTCTGTGACGCAGCACGCCTACACCGAGTAATACACCCACATCTTCCCCCAAACCACACCCACTTTGTACAAAAGAACCTGCTCTATTCTTCTGTTTGAAATCTACTTTTCTTGCATTCACCTCATCCATTCAACACTTGAGACAATAATATATTTGTCTTCTCTATTATAAACCCCCATTTTTCATGATGCAGCTGCTGTGGATGTACCAGAAATTCTACATACATCTTTCATTGATTTTTCAGTGTGAGAGTTTTTTTTTTTTATCACAAGTGGTGTTGCATAAGATTTACTAAAGCACAATACTACTCCAGTAGATTTCAGAAATATATATTCTTTGTTTAACTCCACTGCAGCAAGATGTCCTCTGTTGTGATTTTACTGATGTTAGATAAATGGCATGGTGTAAGTTTAGAAGTTTTTAATGAATAAATGGCAGAAATTAACACAAATACATCATGCTATCTGTAATAATACGATGAATTATTGGTCTCTCTCACAATGAAACCCTTTTGAGAGCCTCTCTTTTCCGTTAAACCGGCTTGAAAGTAGTTTCTGCGACCTGAAGCTATGATACCTCAAGGAGGTGGAATGCAGCACCTATTGCGATGCTGCCAAGGTCACGTAGTTTGATAGTCTTTGGTCAGCTGTCCTCTGCTGTACAGTGCCGTGGGGTCAGACATAAGGCCACTGTACACGCTGAGATGATGACAGGGCTGAGGTTGGTGTTGATGAACCCTTTTCTACAAAGCAGTCCTGGGAATGTGATGGCTGTCAACGTGGAAGCCGTTGATGAGCTTTCATGCGCTTGTGTTTATGAAGATTCTTCCAATATCATCAACTTTTTACTTTGCATGCATTTGCTGAAGTTAGTGCACCCTTCCCTGCACAGATGCACGCTTGTCTGCATATTTGCTTGTTTGAAAAGTCGCTGCATTTCTTTCATTCAGCCTTTGTTGTGATTTTTATTTTTTATTTTTTTTGTTGGCCCCTTGTTGGTGCTGAATGTTTGTTGTTTGTTCTCCCTGGTTTCTGCACTCCTCTCCTTGCGGGACCTGGTTGGAGGGTGCGATGAGGGGATCGGCAGGGATTAACCTGGGGAATTTAATTAGTGGACCTGTCTTCCTTGCTCTTAACATTTCAATCTCCCTGGGCTGGCTGACTGGGCTAGCAGCTGGGGAGGGAGAGAAGGAGGGGAGTGGAGTTTAGAGGCAAGACACATTTTAACAAACAGATTAGTCAATCATCCCGGTGTATGGAAGCGACGTAGAAGTGAGAAAAATGAAGAGGAGAATAACGCAGAAAGCATTAAGGAGAGCCTTTTGGCCTTTTGGAGTGGGACTATCATTTGTTACAGCTGGATGTCTTGACTTTAAAATGCAGTAATAACCAGCTGTGACCATGAGAGGGAGCACTTTTTGATTTTTATTTCTTACAGATACAGTACTTGGCCACTGATTTTGTAGCTAAAACTGGGGATTTACATGGCTAAATAAAAAGTTTTAGATTTTTAGAATTACCTGTCAAGTTAAAATGGTTGAGATGTATTTTTGTTTACAGGAGAATTATCATGCTGTTGTTTTTTATAATCATTTTGGCCAACATGAATTAAAAACATCTGACCACACCCTGTTTTGTTGGTGGAGGTGTTGGGGAGCAGTGTTATTGTGTAACCACTGTGAGCTTGGGATAATCACTATTCAATTCAAAGCCACACTATTTCATTGTAATCCTGATGCTAAACTCCCCATTACCCCATCTGGGACCCAACAACAGCCCACCCCTCCCCACCTGCCCTGCAAACACACACACACACACACACACACACACACACACACACACTCAAAGCAACTGTGGCCGTGTGTTAGAAGTGTTGTCTGCCCCGTTAGCGCCTGCTAGGAGGGGTCATGTCCAGCAAATTAAAAAAGCTGCTGTAGGAATGTCGCCAAGTCTCACAGGAGCAACCGGCACCCATACCTCTTCCAGTGCTGACCCACTGGTCACTGGTGAATCCCCTGTTTGTATTCTGCACACACACCCGGCTCCGGGGAGCGATCCCACAAGCCTCCTGTGGGACTGCTGATAATTTAAGTCAAACATTATGTCCCCGCTTGTTTGACACCCATTTAAAGCTTTTCAATCACATGTGTTTGCCACAGTCCATCGCCTAGCCTCAAAGTGCGATCCATGTCACACCTTCTCAAAGACCTAATCAATTTTGTTTGATCAAGTTCCTCATGTCAAAACAATTGATTTTCTTCAGAATGAGATTGGTTGACTGATAATTCTGAATAGGTTAGATGCCCTTTTTGATTTTTATAAAATGAGGTTTGTGGACTTCCCCACCCCCACCCCCCACTCTCCCACCCCAGCTTGCCTCCCCTCTGTGCCCCTCCTAGTTCAGGCCTGACTGGTGTCACTGTGTAATTAAGGACTCTTAAAGAGCTACAGAGCATACTCATTAATGAACTGTAGCATCCTTGCTGTCCATAGACTGAAAAAAGAGGGGGAGGGGTGGATTCAGCTACAGGGTCTGCTGGCTGAATGGCTCGCGGTTCAGTTGGTGCCCAGAAGGTTTGAGAAGAGCTTCTATGTTGAAAAATAAAACTTGCATCCTCTTGTTGATAGTTAAAAACAAGATGGGAAATTGATTTTCTTTTTTTGAAGGGTAATAGTCATTATTTAACAGGCAGGTGTTTGGTTTTATTTTTAAAGTTTCAGGAATCTATTAAGAGTGTTCAGAAGTTCCTCCACTCTTTGCCAAATAACAACAACAACAACAACAATAATAATAAAAACACCTGCCAGTTGTCCCCCTCATTGCCGTTTTTTTTTTCTTTTCATTTTCATGGAAATGCAAAACAAAACAAATGGCTGTGTTTGTCTTTATGAAAGTAGGCCAAACAACTGCTGACAAACAAGAGGGGGAGTTGTAGGTCAGGGCGCCACAAGCCATGTGTAACCGTGCCTGTTGAGAGAGCATGACACACTGTATAAGCCACAATAGACACAATAACATACAAACGGCCCTGCCAGGATGATGTAATATTGTCTAGACTAAACAAAGACACACACACTTGAACCAAAAAAGAAAAAGAAAAGGTTTTTGGACTGGGCAAACAGGAAATTATTTTAAAAAATTCTATACTATAACAGACTTACAACAGTTGCAAGAATTGCAGTCCAATTCTGCTTCGTGTGTGCTTTGATTATTTTTAAACACTTTCAAATACGTCAGATCTTTCAGCTGTGAGGAGGAGACAAATAACGTTTCACTGGGAAACCATCTGTACCCACGCAGCACATATTGAGGCTTTACATGAAATTATTGATGTTATTTCTTTAATGCTATTTAAATTTCATATTTGGGAAACAGGGTACATACTTTTGTCCATAACTGTCAGCGGTCATCATGAATCGTGCCATGATCATGGACTCTAAACATAAATAAACAGTTCAAGTCGCATTTCTGTCTTTTAACTTGGAGTGGAGGCGGATGCCAAAGAAAACTGTCAGTGGCTGCAAATGTTACAGTTTGAATCGTGTGTTCTGATACTTCATTTTTCCACGCTGAGGGGTCGAGATCCTCACAGCCTGGACAGGCTCGGTTTGACCCGACCTTGGTAACCTTCCAGATTTGACCTCAATGCCCGTACCGCGGTGTTCAGCTTTATGGATCTATGAAGTGATATGACTGAGCCAAGATGGATTTTCTTCAGGCTGTTCACTATGAGGTACGAAGAAGCATGATAATAAAAAGAGTAAGCATTAATTAAAAGTTTAAGTAGTTCAGTAGGTATTTCGTTAGCAGCAGAGACTGACCTGCTTTTACTTAGACTGCAATGTATTCAAGTGTAGACCTTTATCAGTTATAATAGATGCAACTGTTTTTAAGTACCCTCCCTCCAATTCACACATCATACTTCTTTGTCTGAATCCCCCATCGTCTGGCATAATACCTCAGGTTAGACACACGCACACTCACAACAGATGCCCCCTGATGCTTATTCACATAAAGTCGGCACGTGATCGGCGTCCCCGGGTCCACAGGCCTGCCAGCCTCATGGCATTGTGTTCCCCTTGGGCAGGCAGCCGGTCTCCCTAAATACCCTTTTGTCTTGGGTTGGATAACAAAGCATTGGCCAAGCCACTGGTGTGGCACGCGCGCAGCCACTCATCCCCCTGGTTTGTGACCCAAACAGGTGGATAGGAGGGTTGGGCTGGTTGTGGTG
>JAVDPK010001032.1:909591-967262 GCA_034780415.1 Cichlasoma orientale | reverse complement strand
GTGTGTGTGTGTGTGTGTGTGTGTGTGTGTGTGTGTGTGTGTGTGTGTGTGTGTGTGTGTGTGTGTGTGTGTAAATCAGTATTTGTGCCCTGTCCAAACCCCACTTTGTTTTGAATGACACTTTGGCGATGCCCCCAGTCCCCCACTTCGACTTCTCAAGCGTACCCCCTGTCAGTGCCAACTCTGCCAGTTCCTCTCATGTCTTTAATATCTCTCTTTGGGCTCTTGGGTTTTGCCAGTGAAGGCTCCCCAGTGACAGTTGGACATTGCCTTCACATTTGGGAGACAGCGGCGGGTGTTTGTAGCGTTCCCAGCCCTTGGCCTGTGGGGAATCTGTGATGGCTCGCCTGTCAGCCGGCCCCTCCCCTGTAATTAGGAGAGTAAACACAGCGTCTGGCTCGGCTTGGGGGAGAAGTAGGAGGGAGCGGCGGAGGAGGGGACCGTCCGGCTCCTGTCCTACTGCTGCTTGAGCTGTCCAGGAGTAGCTTTGGATTGACAGACTGTGATATGCACCTCTTCACATCCTCGAATGGATGGAGATGCGGAGGAGAGTGCAGTCTGTTAACATGCTGAGAAACATCAGATTTCCGTTTGTACCTTGTTGAGCATCAGTGAACCAGTGAGGAGGCTTTTCGCTAAGCTGAACCTTTGTTGAGAAACAGAAAGAAACTGATCATTTAAGATGATCTGAGAGCTGTTCGCAAAAGTGATGGGAATGTTGATGAGTAAAAGCTGTGCACAGAAAGGTATTCCTTGCACTTTTTTTTAACAGTATAATGCTCATTTAGGACTCTAGGCAATAACATAAAACTCACCCCTGCAAAGCCTCCTCTCCTCTCTTCACCTCTCTCCTGGTTGCTGGGGGGACTGGTCAGCTGCTAGAGGAATGTGTTGTGGGCTGGAGTTATAGCTGTAGCTTGGGACCAGCTTTGGGGGAGTGCCATCCTACCCTAAACCAGCCACTCCACACTGCCCAGGCAGGGAGGTGGGCTGCGGGAATGCTGCGACCAAGAGGGGAGGAATTTCACTGGTTGACCTGCCAGAGAAATGCCACGCAGAGAGCGATGAAGAGAGAAACCTAAAATGAGCGAGAGAGAGACAGAAAATCATATCTCAGCCAATTGAAACGCAGCCTGTCAGTGTCATTTTTGGTTTCGTAGGATGATTACTGATGATGGGCCAGTTGCTGAATGAGCTGGTTGCCACACAGACACTGTGGCACCGCATCTGACTTAGATCTTTTAGGGTTCAGCGGGCATAACCAAAGTAGCTTCAGCAGTTTATAATCAGTGCATTTGAAAATGTTTCCTATTATTTACCATGTAAATCATCCATCTGTCTCAGTGGATGCCCATTACATGACCAAATGTATTTGCTGTAAGTAAATTTTAAATCAGATGGTGTGCATCAGTGTGTACATGTGGCGGACAAGGAGTGCGAAGGGAGGGGTGCTTGAAGGCCCAGAGTACTTGCCAAAGTCTTTACGGCGCCCAGAGAGCCATGCTGCAGCATCATGGTCCACAGCATGGAAAGACATGGGGCAGATGGGTGCAGTATAGCAACTCAACCTCCCCCTTCTCCTCCCAAATGTGAGGCAGCAGTGGTGGGAATGGCACAGTGTGAGAGGGAGTCTGGGTTCAGGGCTGAAACAGAAAAGCTGTTGGAGGGGCATTTGGGGGCTGGGAGAGATTGGGGACTGAAAGCTGTTTTTTGGGGGGGAGGCATTGGAGAAGCTGTTGGTGGGGCAGGGATCCTGCAATGGAGAGGGAAAGCCAGTCCCCCTGTCACATCCCTTTGAAATCCAAGTGCAGGGGCACGAGCCCAGGGAGGAGTGGCAGCGTGGCCCAGCGCCTGGGCAGACAGGCAGTCACCGCACTGGGCCGCAATCCAGCTCGCCTGGCCGGGCCCCTTCCCTCTCCAGCCCACCCCGTCTGGACCAGGCTTACGGGAGTCAGGCAGCCGACCCCCAGTGGACAGGCCGGAGCCCTGCGCTACTGAGTACCATCTCGGATCCTCTGCTGGGTTTGAAACAGCAGCAGAATCCCCCAGGGAGAGAGGCCCTGCGGAGCTTAGGAGGTGCCTCCACTGCCTCACAGCTTCTCCTAAACCCAGGCCTCTGGATGGGGGCCCAGTGTAGTCTGCTGCTGATGATAACCCCCACCTCACCACCAGGCCATTCTGCCTTTGGGGCCTGTGCAGGTCCACACATCCCCATGGCAACAGTGGCAGGGCCGTCCACACAATGTGAGTGGGCAACAAGCCAAGTGTTGCCAAATTGGGATGAGGGAGAGACATTTTGGGAGAGCGCTCAATCCTGAATCTTTTCACCTTTATGTTGTCTCCGGGTAATCGTGTTTTTGGCTCCAGTGATCTAATATCAGAGATTTGGACAGCATTTCGAACAGTGGTCAGCGGCACCAGAGACGAATACACTATTGCGAGGTTACCTGCTGCTCCGTGTTTCTTAAATTCTACCACCTCTCTTCAGACTCGAAAGTATTACTTGTCTAATTTGCTAACAGCAGCAGCAGCAGCAGCAGGCATTTATAAAATTAAACCCTCGGGTGGGCTGATATATTCCGAAGCATTTCTTGTGTGTTTAAAGAGACCTTGTCAAGGCAATATTAAGCCTGCGTAAACACAAGTAGTTCAATGACATTCACAGCAACCACCTAAAGTTGATTCCCCACCCCCTCCAGCCACTGGGAAGATACTAAGTGGTTGGGTGGTGTTTACTGAAAGTGGATATCTGCTGTTTGTTTTGTTGTTCTGCTTTCCGACCGTAAACACTGCACAGATTTCCTTGAGTGGTGTTTGAAACGCATTGGTGTGTGCGTGCCATGTGTTATATTTGCTGATAACAGGATTTACTCAAATTGCGAATCACCAGTTGAGAAAGGTTAATTGTCAGTGCAAGTGGTAGAATGGGTACATGCAATAATTATTAGTCAAAGTTGCTTTATTATTTAATGATGCTAATTAGGCATTAACTGTGGTCCCCTTTTTGGATCACAACTTCAAATGCATGTCAAATTGCATTAAGTTCACTTTGACATCCATTTATCAAACTAAAGGAATGCTGTTTTGTAGATGTCCTTAGTGTGTTTATTATTATGAAACTTATCTGTTCTTGAGGTACTGATCAGAAAATTAGCAGAGGGATTTAAAAAAAAATGCCTCATTTTATTTCCCGTGAGGACAATGCATTTTATTATTGGTGCTTTTTAAAATTTATTTATTTATTTATTTTTTATTTGTCTTGCCGGTGGCTTTAGTAGTTTGCTTATTTAAGCTTGCATCAAGAAGGATATTTGATACTTGCACAAAAACTGAAATTTGAAAGTGTCTTTTCAGTTGCACCGGTTCTTACTCCACAGAGACACACAAGGTTTGGTTTGTGTGCCACCCATGTGGATGAGACTGGCATGAATCTGGCATTAAGGTTAGGTGGAAAGTGACAAGGAAAGAAAGCAAGAGATCAAGGCATGACTGCCAGTGCATGTCATTGCCCTACACTCTCATCAAATAGCGCCGTGCTGCTTATGTTGCTGCCCAGACACAAATTAATTTGGACGCCTGGAAAGACTGCAGAGCCCAGGACTCATCTCTGCCCTTTAAAAAAGAAAAGCCACCAGCGGAGAGCACTCTTCCAACAAGGAGGGGGGTAGGGGTGGGGGTGGGGGGGACCAGGGGCCGAGAGAGGTTTTGATGGATTTCAGTGGAGGTCAACAGAGTGTCTGAAATAAGATGGGAGGGTACAGAGGACACGGTTGAATATGCTTGTCCTGCTATGATGACAAGATGGCTCAGCTACCACTGTGCCACTGGCCTCCTCCTGCTTCTGCCCCCTCTCCCCCCCAGGACACCAGTGAAGTAGAAGGGAGTGTTGAGGGGAGAAGGAGGCGGGGGGAGAGAGGGTACTGATGGTTAGCTGCCGTTTAATCTTCTCCTTGGCTCACTGCAGATTCTTTCACTACATGCCCCTCTCCCTCATCTCCCCAAATCTGTACCTGCTCATCCCTGGGCCCGCTTTACAGGGGAGCTCTTGATCAGTGAGGTGATGGAGAATGGCCCTCGTCACACACTCCAAATAGGATCAGATTGCCTGGGAGCAAAAGGTGAGAGCTACACGGAGCTTGGTTAAAATAGAGGAGGTGGTGGTGTGGAGATGCTTCAGCAACCAGACATTACCAGGAAATGAGCTCAGTTTGAGATGGACTTTCTAGGGCTTGGAGATTTCAGAGGGGTTTGTGCTGGTGCAGAACAACCACAAAACTCCAGCACATGTGTTTCCTGGTATGGGTATTGGCCAGAGGAGGAGTGTGAGGTGGAGACCATGTTCTCCACTGGCTTGTCGTTGGCATGTCGTTAACCTCCCGGGGATCAAGGGAAAAAGAATCAAGCCTTTGTGTGCTTTAATCTCAGGGTTCGTTTGTAAGGTGCCCGGGGAGCGCTGCACCCCTGCTGGAGGATAAGGTACCAAAACAGCAGCATGCTGACAAAAGGGGTGGACTAAAGGGTTAAATAAAAACGCATGCTGGGTCACAGAGCAGCCCCCCTGGGTTCAGCAATAAACAGTTAAGTGGTTCAAATTAAGTGTTTCAGTAGTCTGGAAATTTTATTTTTACCCAACTCATCACTGATCATGTCTAATTTAAGAAGTAAAACTATAGATGTATTATTAGCAAGCATCAAAATTTTAACTCTTTAAATGGCACTTTAGTGCTATACTTCAGTTTTCATTAGTTTATACACAATATTTAAAAAAGGTTACTTTATCTTAAAATGAAAGTGTAGTGGATTAAAAAATTGCAATGTTTCCCTCGGAAAAGTAGTAAAGTATTAAAGCATTAGTTAGATATTTGAAATATGCTGTATTTTTTTCCCCTGCTGAGAGTAGTCACTGTACATGTGTAGATAGATACAACAGTAAGCAGCCGGCTTAGCTGTGCAAAACACTGGAAACAGAGAGGAACAACTACAACGCATTATATATCATATTATTTGCTTAAATTATACAAAAGCCGGCATGTGAATGTGACAAGTTGCTTTTTTAGTGTTAGGGTTATGGAAAAGGAAAACAATAACACGGATATTTTGTTTTGAGGTTCAAAGTGTGTGAGCTAATGAGATGGAGGCTGGAGCCACAGTACAGCAGAGAAAAATGGGCATAGAGAGTCAGAACAAGAGGCTGGTAACTCTTGCTCAGTCTTGTGATCAAGCACCAGTGGTTACACTACAAACTTTTATTCCCTCTTTTCAGCATTGCTCTTTCCACCCCTTTCTTTTCTACATTAGTACTGCCTCTCACTATTTTTCTACATCTTATCCCTTTTAATTAGAAAGCAAATTCTGCAGCCTGGAGAGACCTAATCCCCTACTGCCCAACAATGCACAGAGTGGCTTTGAACAGCCGACCTGCAGCCTCAACCCCCCAATGCTTCAAATTCCCCCCACACTGCTGGACCTTCAAGGGGGGAAGGGGTCTTTTTCTTCTCAGAGCATTATTACTTAAGGATACATGTGCTGCGGTATTTGCAGAACTACATATTTGCATTTTAGGAATGTTAACAGTAATTAACAACTAAGTGACACATGTGACAGAAATGATACAAGTGTGTGCCAACTGGGTCTGTCTCCCCTGCGAGAGATGTAGCTGCATCTGATTTGCATATATATTAATGTCCCTTATTGTATAGATTAGATCCCATTAGCTGTGGTGATTCTGGTAGAAGGTGCAGTCACTAGGATGCAAAAAGTCCCGCTATTATGTTAAGATCATTTTTAAATTGTTGGAGGGAAAAGAAAAAGAAGGGGTTACAACACTGGTACAAGGTTAAGAGTGATTAGACACTCTGTCCATCTTGACAATAGGCTGAGATTAGATTCTACAAGCCCAAAAAAGGGGGTGGGGGGGCTCCATCAGTTGTCTGTGCATTTACTCTTCTTGTATCTGAAATTACCAGCTTTCATTTCTTAATAAAAGTATATCTCGATTGAGCACACAGCTGCCAGAAATTAAATTCTGGCTTCATTCCTGGGGCTATGCGCTTTACATCCACTATGGCACTTATCATAGTGGCAAAGTGATCATTTACTGAGCTGTTTGTCAGGAGAATTATGAAGCTGTCAGTGTCTGCTCTTGTGCCATCTGCAGAAGAGAGGTCATCAGATAGCAGAGATGATGAGAGAGAGAGGAGGAGAAAATCAGCCTCAGCCACCGTGACAATGGCAACAGTTTAATCTACTGATTGCTGCTCTTGATTTAAAAGGAAGCCGAAACCTTGGAAAGTTTGATTAAGAGTCTTTGTGCTGCACTGTCTCTAGTGGCCAAAGTTTAGCTTCACCCATAATGTACACTGATCAAAAAAATTAAAGAAACACTTTGAAAACACATCAGATCTCAATTTGGGGGGGGGGGGGCATGCTGGATATCTATAATGATATGAACTCGGTAATGTGTGCCCAAATTTCATTGCAGCAACTCAAAATGGTACTCAGTAGTTTGGATGGACCCCACGTGTTTGTATGCATGTCTGAAAATGTTGGAGCATGATCATAATGAGATGTTGTCCTGGGGGATCTCCTCCCAGTTCTGGACAAGGGCATCATTGAGCCCCTAGACAGTCTGAGGTGCAACCTGACAGCATTGGATGGATCAAAACATAATGTCCCACAGGTGTTCCATTGGATTTAGGTGGAGCGTGGGGGCCAGTCAGTGGTATCAATTCCTTCATTGTCCAGGAACTGCCTGCATACTCTCACTACACGAGGCCGGGCATTGTCGTGCACCAGGAGGAACCCAGGACCCACTGCATCAGTGTACGGTCTGGATTTCACCAAACTGGTCATGCTGAACGATGTTACAGGCAGCATAACATTCTCCATGGCTTCTCCAGACCCAGAGGGTCTTAATTGGTTTCAGGTTTGGGGACCGTGAGGGCAAGTCGGTGACATCAATGCCTTTGTCCTGCATCAGGAGGAACCGGGCTCCACGGTGCTGGGCAGTGAACACAGGGCACACTAGAGGACATCGAGCCCTCAGGCCACCCTCATGAAGTCTGTTTCTGATTGTTTGGTCAGAGAGCGCCTTGAGGCAACTGTATTGAGACATTCACACTAGTGGCCTGCTGGAGGTAATTTTGTAGCTCTGTCAGTGCTCGTCCTCTTCCTTCTTGTACAAAGAAGCAGATACCGGTCCTGCTAGTGGATTAAGGACCTTGTACAACCCTGTCCTAGAATAACTGCCTTTCTCCTGGAATTTCCTCCATGTTCTTGAGACTGTGCGGGGAGACACAGCAAACCTGGCGGTGACACGTATTGATGTGCCATCCTGGAGGAGTTTGACTACCTGAGCATCCTCTGTAAGGTCCAGGTATCACCTCATGCTACCGATAGTGATACTGACCCTAGCCAAATGCAGAACTAATGTAAAACAATTAAAAGAGGAAGGAAAAAATGTTATTGGCCTCCACCTGTAAAACCATTCCTGTTTTGGGGGTTGTCTAATTGTTGCCTCTCTAGTGCACCTGTTATTAATTTCATTAACACCAAAGCACCTGAAACTGATTAACAACCCCCTCTGCGCCTTAACTGACCAGATCAATATCCCAGAAGTTTATTTGCCTTGATGCTATACTCTGATTAAAATGTGTTCCTTTAATTTTTTTTTTGAGCAGTGTATTTTCTTTAATACTACTGAAGCAGATAAAGCCAAGACTTCTTGGCCGTCACACCATGAAGAAGAGCAAGCCATACATATTTTAGCACTCTTACAGTTGTGATATGTTTTCTAAGATGAAAATAAAGAATAGAATCACTGTTTATACTGTTGACAAGCTGTCAGCAGCCTACTGTGTTCCTCAGTGTTTCAGTGTCCTGCATCTTCTTGCTTTGGTCAGCAAAGTTATAATTTGGTTCACTCTCATCGCGCTCATCCAACAAATTAAATGTGGAGAAAAGAGTATTTGTGTGGGACAGAATGGAACATAATGCAGAGAGATAGTTTGAAATGTTGCTACATCTAACTTCAAAAAATGATCACACACAAATTGGTCGCAGGATTGGCATACATGTTTCAGCATTTTTATATGAAAGCAACTACTGTGTGATAACACAGTTATGAGTGCAGTGTGGGTCTGCATGCAACAGGAATGTGACTGTGACAGGTTAAAGCAGATGTAAATACTGTAATGTTCCATTTGCTGATTTTTTTTATTCTAAATTTTGTGGTTTGATTTGTTTAATTTTTTTTGCTTTAATGATCTTTCTGGACAACTTGCAGTAGAAAAAGGAAAAAGCTGCGGATGTAGTGGCAGATTTACTTGTCTTGTACGAATTGACGTTAGTGGGGAAGGAACATGAAGACAGGCATTTTGGTTCAAACAAAAGAGATGAAAGAACATCTCTGTCATGAATTAATAAATTGGGCTTGTGTGCTATACTTTGTAATTTGCGGACGACATTCTTCGTGGCTGCGTTTCTTCTTCATTTTCAGGCTTTCAGCTCTGTCACCTCTCTCCTCTCACTGTAACAATGTTGTCTTAAATGAATTCAAACAGAGTTTTATTGACACAATGAATGATGTTTCAAAGGAAACACCGATTACAAGGAATAACTTCATTTAGCGTCTATATTAATCATTGCTCAGCTAATTAACACTGATAGAGATGCCCTGAGCAGGGATAGTGTTCAGCGTGTTTGTGTGCGTATGTGTGTGTGTGTGTGGAGGGGTGGGGAGCGCTGGGAGATGAGGGCATTCTCCCACTTCCATTTACTTAAAGCTCAGGGGATCTTTTTTGCATCCCGTCTCAATTAGTTACTCACGCTGTCACTCTGTCTGTCACATCCTGGTGTGTCACACAGAAACAACTGTGGAGTGGGCTGCCTGGATGAACAAACAAGAAGCCTGAGTGCGAGCATTCAGCAAGAGAGTGTGGGTCACACTCTCTGCCTAAGGCCAACTTATTCCTTTCCTACTCAAGGGTTTGATTTTTGGAAAGCTACTTAGGTATTATTTTAATCCCAACCCAGTCCCCCCCCGAAGGCCAACAATCAGGGTGCCACTTTGGACACTCGATCACATGCAGTACTAAAGTTTGAAGCTGCACTTTGTGGTTGAGTTTGCTACAGCGCCCATATGTGGCATAAGAAGCCATCAAGCCATCGTGATAGGTGATTGTATCAGAAGTACGGTGTTATAGAGCTGCTAATTAGTATGTGAATGTTTAGGAGAAGACTGAGCTGCCAGTCTTTATCTGACTGAGTAGGCGCCAACTTATTAATAAAACATCATCTCTTAATTTGCTATAACAACACATTAGCATGACAAAATCAGTGGCTTTGATTTGATATTCATGCATTTCTCTGAACATATTTGCTGTTCTCTTGGGCCTGTATATGCTGTGAGGTGAGGCTTCTTGGAGCTGCTGCAGATGGGGAGGGGGCAGTGGAGGTTATGGTGAGGACTGCTGGGAGTTGTGGGGACGGCCGCCTCTATGGGATGTTTTTCTCTTGTACAGTTTTGTTGTCTAAATGTTTTACAAACTTAATTGGCATTCCCGAGGGATGGCTGCCAGCTGTCTGCCTGATGGCAAGGGTTTCTAATTTGGTGCATGGCGAAGGTTAGCTGATGGGGTAGCTATCGGAGCGGAGCAGGGTGTACAACATGCCGCATGCTGCACATGGCCTGATCAAGCCCAGGGTTTGCTTGTTTTTCCCTCGTTTGTTCAACAACAGAGATTGCTTCACCAGGAAAGAGAGTAACAGCTGCTATCTAACAAGCAGAGTGCAGAGAGTGCTGGTCCGTGATGTTGGAGTGAAGTTTTGGAGAGAGCTGGCTAACCACTGTGGTGAAGCTGGCAACAGGCTGAGTGCATAAATGGTATCATGGATCATGGCCTGGTACCTTATCACCTCTAACCTGTAGATAGTCCTTTATTCCCATCCAAGAGCCCCCCCCCCCCCGCCTCACTCAAAGTAGGATTTAAAAGTTACGGACAATGTTTCATCCAGGTCTTTGAACCTTCGCCTTCCCTTCTGCTTTTTAGCTTTCATTCAGTGAGCATCGTCTCTTCCTCACAGGTGAAACTCTAAATCATCTCCTTAACTACAGCCAACCCTTTTAATGTGACAATCTGATGCCACTGAGGGATTTGAAAGGTCAAAATACCTATTTTAAAAAGTCAAACTAAGCTCGATTTCCGCCTGAAGTACTAATTAATATAAAAGAGTGGAATAAAGAGCTTGGGAGCATTAAAGATTTAGGTAATGAACGATGGATAAGAAACTGCTGACGCTCTAATGTACTTTAAACCAAAGACTCTTATTTACAAAAATGTCATTACAATAATATAAATGTGCCTTATAAGGTGTGTTAACATAAAAACTTCATTATCTTTAGGAATTACTTGTTCAGGGAGTGTTAGACGTGTGCTGAGAAAGCAACAAAAATACTGTTACACAATGATTAGGAGACACTCAACATAATGTGTCTGACAGTTGTGATGGAAAAGCTGCTAAAATTAAGTTTAGGTTTTATTCCTGAATGCTTGAGAAATTGTTTGTATTTTCTGCTTTTGGTTGTTTTTAAGCAGTTTTTTTTTCTTTTTCTTTTGCTGCTTTGCTGTGCAGGTGTGGCCAAATTGTTAATATTTTGTTTATTTCCCTGCACTCTGTACATTTGCCTGTTTTCTTGTGTTGCAGAGCACTGACCTCTAAGTGGATCCATACATATCCCCTTAAGTTATTTTGCATTATTCCATTTTGGCACTGTAGGATTTGGAAACTGTATATCCAGAAAGCATGTTATCAACCACATCTTCCCAAACACACACACACACACACACACACACAAATCCATAGCCACCCCAGGAGTTTAGCCCCTTCAAGCCTCAGCACAACCCGCCGTACAGGCCAGTACAGCAGGACTCATCTATCGGCAAGCTTCTTCTGTAGGGCATGTTGACTCTGCGCACATTAATATCAATGCATGGTGCTGCATAGTCACATTGGATAATTGGCCTGCAGTAGTGGCACAGTGGCGGAAAATGTCAAAGTTGCTGGTTGTTCAAGGGTAAATAGAACTTGTCTCCATAACAAGGTGGTGACAGCTGAGCGATTCAGAAATATACTTTTTAAAACTGTCCTATACGAGTCCAGTAGTATTTTGATTTTGGTATTAACTCAGTGGAGTGGCATGCAGAGGTTCGCTGGAGATTCCTCCTCTATAAAATATCATCCTTTGTGAATCCAAAGTAGAGGTTTACTTATCCTACCAGGAGATAACTGCCAGCTGCAACCTCTCTGCTATTGATGGTTTACTTTGCAAAAATCTTGGCTCAAGGACCATCAGTTTTTCCAAACAAGAGGTCGGATGTGGGGAATGTAGAGGATCAAGGGATCTAAAGCTTAGTAAGAGCACTGCATTCATGATGCATGTGTCTGGTGGTCGAGGCTGGAGAAAAACATATGCTGTGGTCTTTCTTGGCATTCTAGGGGAGATGGAGGGACAGTCAATTTGCTGTGAGTCCTCTGGGTCTCTTGGGATATACAAATGACTTAGTAGCCATACAGACACAAAGATACTAATTCCCTGGGCTTGACTTCATGGGCAAATGCCACTGGTTGAATACCACTCACTGATTTGCTTTATATTATTAAAGGATGACTCACGTATCAGCAGGTGCAGGTGGATAAAGTGGACACGCAAAAGGTGTGTATCTGAACCTGGGTGGTACAGACAAACTCTGTTTTAGTGTGGCTGCTCTTGACTTTAATTGGCCTTATAATGGTCTAATTGATAAGTGTTGTGAGTGGGGCAGGGAGGGGGCAAAGGGTTGCACTACGCCCCTGGCTGTGGTGCAGACTTGAGAGGAGCATGCGGGGGCACTGCTGATTATTCAACATGTTTCTCTAATCCCAGCCCTTGTGGTAGGAACCTGTGAAAGAGCCTGGTCTTTGTGCTGGGGGGCTAATCGTGTTTTGGAAACGCCGATCGAGGCTAATCTTCTGGCCTGCTTCTAATGTGGAGCCGCTGATATCCTCTGCTGCGATAAATTAAGCTACTTATTAATCTAATTATGGTACATTCATCCCCACAAACTTTCATGTGACTTGGAAAGCCCACCCCCCCTTCACCATTAACTCCTGCACCCCTTCATCCTCCCCTTCTGCAAACTCAGATCTTGAGACTGACTCCGCTCTCTCAGACTGCCTGGCCCTGGCCGGCCCAATTAGGAGCCCTCAGGATCTTGCCTCTAACGAGCCTCCAGGCTCCAGTCAGCCTTTCCACACAGACTAGGGTCAGTCTTACTCATTCTCCACCCCCTCCAACCTCCCCAAAATCTCCACCTGCTCTTTTCTGCCTTTCTTTAACCATTTTTTTCTTTATCCTACTTTGAAGGGCCATGGCCAAAAGATTTTTCTTTTTAAATGCATTGTAATTTTTTGCATTTATTTTTCACAAAAAATAAGTAAAAAAAAAAAAAACCACTGAAAATTTTTAGCTAATTTTGAAAGCTTCTTTTGTTTTGTTCCATGTTCTCCCACCAGTCACCCCTTTGGCTCTCTTCTGGACTTGCTTTTTATTTTCAGGTCCTAAAGTGTACTTCTTGATGGGCTCCCTTTATATGAAAGTGAAAGTGGCCTCTTTCTGGCCTTCTGCAGGCTGTGCAGTGACATAATTCTCTGCTTCCCGTACTTCTGCTCGCAGCTTTGGCCTGCTCTTTCACAGGGTGCTGTGGCTCTGTTGGGTGGGAATCTTGAGGAGATGTAAAGCCAGCTATGGGGAGGTGAGAGCAGGATGACAGACCCCTTCCCTCCATGGACAGTGACCCTGAAGGGAGATGAAAGAAGTTCACGTCTGCACTTTAGCGGCTCAAACAGGGCTGCAATCATCCGTGAAGTCTCTCCTACCCATCTCCCCCTTCCTGCTGTCTCTCCTGTGCACCTTACTCTTTCCATACTTTCTTTGATTTTAGGTGGGGTGGAGAAGAGTGTGAGAGCACCCTGGTGTTTGGACCCCTCTTTTTCCTCACCCCCTCCTCATGTCTTTCTCATGATTTGGCTCTTTTTTTCCATGTCCCCGAGGCCAGTGGGAAAAGTTTCTTTTTCTCTTGTACTAGCAAAGCTAACTTATACCTCTTTCTCACTGGCGTGGGGTTGGTGGCAAATCTGGAAACAGCTCCACAATTTTTTTTTCCACAGAAAGTATTGATCTTTCTCACCTGATGTCATGTGCACATTGCTCAAGAGTTGTACACCATATTGGATGTGATACAACCACCAGTTGCTAAGTAAAACTGTGTATTCCCTGTAGTTTCTCATGTTTGTCTGCAATTATTTGCTATCTATTAGCCCTGTGGTAGTAAAACTTGGAAAAGTGTGACACAAACAGAAATGGAGACAGTTCGCCTTCATAGTAAAAGATGCACCTTTTTTAAAACGTGTGCTGCAGTGCTGAGGCACGACTTTACTTTGAAAATGAACCTTCTCCATTTCCAGTTTGTGTTGCTCTTTTCCAAGTTTCACTACAGCTGGAGGGTGTAGCTGGACAGCATTTGCACATATCTGTCACTTCTATTCAGACTAGGACAGCAATAATATGCTAGCAACCAAAGCAGTCACAAGGAGCTTTTTGCCAAGCAGTCAGGGAATACTCATTTTTCCTCACAACCAGTGGTTGCCAGATGGCCGTGGACCAGCCTCTAGGCCTGTGTAAATGGGGCCGTATTCATTTGATCCTACATTGTCACCATGATTGTCACACATGGAAAATGGTGGGCAAGTAAACATCACGTGGTTAGTGGGCACATGCCTGCAAAATCTCAATTGATGCTCTTGCCAAAAAGCTGGGTCTGTCACGGCACCCCAAAATTGCTGTGATCAATAACTTCTGTAGCCATGGGAGGGAACACTGCAACAATTTACAGATTATTCTTTGATGCAGCCCACGGGTATTGTCCACCTTTGTTTTCTCACATGAAAATTACCCTCCAGTTCTTAAACGTGTAGAAATGTGGGTTAGCTCTCAAGGAGCACCAAGGCAGAACTGCCACCAACACCCGCACCTGCTCAGTGGAAAAGAAGAGCTATTTGATGTCACCAGCAGCAATGCTGTTGCTGCAGTTCTAAGAAGCAGAAGGACAGGAAGACCATTTATAATACGGGTCTTCCTTCTTTTTCACACAATACAATCAGAATTATTTTAATCAGATTCTCAGTTGTGCATGGCACTTCACTTAACTTCTGCTCTTTATGACCCTACAAAACTCACCTTCTACAGGTATATTCTGAGTGGTATTAACCTTCTAGTACTTCCTTACTCAAGTGATGTTGTGGATGTGTTCTTTCTCAAAGCAAAATGGAGGGCTGAGACAACAGGGAAGCACTCTCTATCATTTGTTCTTAGAAACAAAGGTTCTTTGCTGCTATCAAACTCCCATTAGATATGGAGAATTGAGTGTGCGGTCTTCACTACGTACCAAACAGCGAGGTGATAACACAACGTAGAGGCAGGCCAGGATGCTAATTGCATGCCGAATATTTATAGTCCAGACAATTAGCTGTGCCTTTTATATGCAAAATAACAACAGCAGCAGTGGCAACAGAGAGAGGGATGCGGATGGAGGGGGGGGGGTGGGGGTAAGTAATTAAGATGCTCAAAACAGGACAGGGACATGCAGTCTGTTGTGCTCTGATTTGTTGCTAACAAACACAATAATTAGCCTGTTATTGCAGGATAATGAAGTTGCCAGTGTCCTTTTCCCTCTGCCAAGTGACATCCAAGGACAATCCCTCCACTGCTCCTGGTACTGTGGACAGGGCCCAGAGGAGAAGGCTGTTGAGAAGTTCAGAGGTCACAAGCCATGATCTGGTCAGGGAATAGTATGATGTATAGTGGCAGCATAAGGTTTTACAGCTGTCTTTGGGTAGTGGTGTAGTGGTTGCTTGCTATTGTAGTTTAAGCCAGTTTTAAGAATATAGTGTTACAGCATCTCATATAGTAAACTCTCTCTCATCCATGTACATTTGTGTGTCATTCAGTGTGTGTACCTCCTTTACACATATGTTTGTGTATGTCTCTGACCGCAGGTTCACTGAATCAACAATGCTGTCTGGCAGGATTAGGTGCAGCTAGAGCTGATTTGATATTTGTGGCTGATAGTGCTTGTAAGTACGCCTTTGTTCCCTTCCATTGTGGCCAAGATTAAGGCAAACCTCCTCTTCATCATCCTCCTTCGGTGTAGTAATAACCTAGATAAAGCTACTCTTTGATTGAATCATTTCTGTGCGCGCTCAGGACCTCCTCTCTTTCTCTTCCTGTCAGCTGTCGCTTGTGCATCAGAAGCTTCATATTTACTTTATTTATTCTCTAAGTTTCGATCTATAATACCTGTCAGTCACTGCCAGCCACTAATGAGAATATTTGTGTATGTTGATTTGTGCTAATGATGATTTGAATATCATTGAATAATGTCTTTTGTTTGTAAATGCACAGTCTATCTAACAATGTGCAAAGAACATTTGCAAAAACTTTTAATAAATGCATTTTCTGATATGTTAGTTTGGGTAGAAGTTGGATCAACAAATGAACTTATTAACAATTATGGTAAGTTTAGTTAACCCCTAGCAACCTCAGATCGCTATGGAAAACTGTGTATTCCCTGACCTTTTATGAATGGTTGCTGGAGATTGCTGGCTGTTGCAAAAAGGTACAGCGCTGCACCGAAAACTTCCTTGCAATTGCTTTGGTCACCAGCAGGTTGCCGCAGTCGTCAGTAGTTTTGCATGGAAGACGTTGACTTTTCTGCAAATGCTGGCAAAATACTCAATAAGCTGCAGTGAATATCTGAAAAATGCGATGCAAACCAGAAACAGAGAACATTTGCCTTCAAAGTAAAAGTTTCAACTTTTGAAAAGTGTTGGTTGTAGCCATAGAAAGTATAAAAGATGGACGTAGCTATCGTGACATCACCCATGGGTTTCTGAAGTCCTCGTTTGAACTGTATCTGATGAGAAGAGGCAGGTCTGACTGTGAAACCCCACTCTCATTGATTAAGTCATAAGCTAATGAGTGTGTGCTTTCATAACATAGAAAATCCTCCATTTTGAAACATAGTCTGACCGAGATTTAGAAAATACCCTTTTATTCAATATGACTAAAAAGGAATGACTGAGCCCATAAACTCAGCAGGAAAGTGCTTACTGAGCTTTCTCACAGAGTTCTATAGGGCCATCAGTGGTGGCCTTCAGATAGAATGCAGGTTTTTCCCACCTGGAAGCTATGTCCATGTTTGATACTGGCTACAGTTGCAGTGGTAAGGCGCAACCTTTTACTTTGAAGGTGAATATTCTCTATTCTCGGTTTATGTCACACTTTTCAATTTTCACCAGAGCTCAGAAACTAACACAGGTGTTGTGGGTAGTTTGGACTGCACAATTTGTATTAATAGATGCTGGCCTCACAACCAACAAACACATATACACATTCACTTTAGGTGGACACAAAATGGTACAGCTTGTTTCACAGTTTTCCAGATTTCTGAAATGGGATATATTAACTTTGGCTTCTGGCATTATTTATGAATACAACCCCTGAATTATGGCATTCATATACTTCACTCCTTGTAAATGTCCTCCTGTGTTTAGGTGACATGTAGGATTTCTGTAAGCAGTTCTGTCTAAATTCAGCTTATATGTGACGAGGAAATCATTACATTCTTATATAAATGGCATTAGAAATACATTAGCCCCAGCAACGTTAAAAAAGCAAGTTACATGATACTATAAAAGATTCATTCAAACACTGACAAAAAATAGTTTAAGTAATATTGGATCATTTTCAGTGTTTCTTTTTACGTTGTTGTTTTGGTGTAAATGCTGGCCAAACGTTACTGGGGCATTATCCAATAAAGAAAATAATAAAGAAAGGTCACTTTGATGAAGGGATGTCTACAAAACAGATGCCCGAATCTCACCTGACCAGGTAGAGCTACTGTAAAGTGGGTGTGTTATGGATTATCTTTGCTGTCACATTTATACCTTCATCATGTTTGTGCAGTTATGACCTGCTGACACAATTTTTGTCTCTCGCTCTCTCTCTCTCTCTCACACAAACACACACACACACACACACCTTACAGTGGTGTTACATTCATGGTCACAAACATGCCCTTCCTGTTTACTTACCCACCCAGGGTCGTCACATGACAAAAGACATCCGAAGTCATTTATGTGATTGTGTATCTTTCCCTGCTCTCTGTTACACACACACTAATCTCTACAGGTATTTCTCCTCGGCTGCTGCTATTAGAATGCAGCAAATGCTCTCTATTGATGCATGTCAGAGCCTCATTCTTTCATCTCCAACATTTAATTTACCGTCCTGTTGTGCCACTAATCCTGTGTCGTGCCATTTCCTCCGCTCCTCAGATTGCTCTCTCAAAGCCCCCTCTCCGCCAGATAAAGAGGAAGGTAATCGCCATTGTCTGGCTACAGATACACCAGTGCTGGCTCCCCTTCTCTCTGCAGCCCCAAATTAAAGGGCCGTCCTGCCCTCGCGCCCCCTTAATCACTGGCCTCGTCTCTCTGAGCGAGTGGACCCCAGGGCTGGTGCACTTTCATCCACAAATAGGCTTTCAGTGAGAACCACCCAGGGCTGGCCTCCTCACAGGAGATCCCCACATGCTCCTCTGCTCCATCTTTCCTGCAGCAGTCTTACTCCCAGCCTCACACACTTGCTCTTCCTCAGGCCCCCCTTCAATGATTGGACATGAAGAGTATTCTACTTTCACTTCTATTGCACCCTGATGAATTGAGTCTTTCTCTCTCCTCAGGAGGTCTGACCCACAAGCCTGCTAAGGAACTTCAAAGTGATAGTTCACAGAGTCATTTTAGCTGTTTTAACTACAAATGGAGCCAGTAACACCTTCCACTGTGTTCCGCCTCTACTTGCTAAAGACGTGCAAGCTGACAACACAACTAAAAATCATGCAATTTCAAATGTCTGTCATATACAGACGTTCATGGAGTTAGTACGCCAGAGTGTATATTACTGAATGATATAAAAAGCATTTCTATTACAGTGTGCACTCATCCGTGCAGGGCAAATTGGTGATGAGGCAAAAAGCATCCAAACTCTATCAGCTACTTGACTGTAATTGACTGAAAGATTCTGCTTGATACTCATAATCATGAAGTTAGGCTGCACCAGTGAAAATATAATTGATTGCCAACACATTGTGAGGTTGTGGGGGTCAGCCCCCTGCCCTCAAACACGAAGAACCACTCAGCAGCATTTAGCTAATTTCTGTTAATTGAGGCTCTTGCTCTCCTCTGCTGAATTGACATAGCGCCGGAGGGCTCAGCCAAATCATAACCATTATGACATTAGTAAGAGCTTATCCAGCGCTAAGAGCTTGAGCTGATACTAACACTAAGGAGTTTAGGATGCTCAGATGAGACCAAGCAATTGCAGTAGCTGCGGTAAGACTGACGGACAACAATGAAAGTTTACAATAAGGATCAAAGATCCTTGCAGGGTTCAGGGAACTGTCCAATTAAGAAAACACATCATTCAGTGCATGTGAGGCAAGAGACACTGCTTGAACTAATGCAGCAAATATATCCCTCCCCCATCTACTAATAACAAACCGTTTAGCTTGAGTGACTGCTGCCATGTACAAAAGAGCTACTGGTCTTTGCTACACAGTTAGCCTGTCTGCCCTGGACTTATTAAGAATCCTGGAAGAGGGATTCTCCTCTTTGACTTGGCTGTTTAATACACACACACAGAGCAAATTAGTGGGGAAATAGTACTGTGCTTTTCATGAAACAAGGGTGGGGGGACATCGACCAAGGGTTCTGGTGCTGTGGGGGAAAATGATTGCTTGTGATGTGTCCCAAGTTGTAATCCTTGGACAAGAGATTGTGGGCTCCTTTTTAGCCAACAGAGGAGCTCTGGCTGGGGTAAGGCGCTGGGCTTAATTAGACTTGTCTGGGGAAAAGATGGGCTTTAGGTATAGCTAATTAAGATCATAGCTGTGGCTGAAATGGTTTAAACTGCACTGTAATAGCAGTCAGATCCCAGAGAAACAGAACAATACTCGTGAGATGCTGCAGCCTAAAAATGCATATGTAGGTGATCAGGGCAAAGGCAGGATGTGATCACACTTCATTTAAACTCAGTTTTATGATGCATGCCAGTGATTTCCAACAATGGGTATAGATAACTCAATTTATGTGAAAAAACAGAAATTTCAATTTAAGAATTAAATGGACCTGAACAGATTTGCGCAGAAAGGTTAACAGTAAAAGTAGCATATAAGCAATAAAAAATAGACAGACAAATTAAATGCCATACCTGCAGCCCATTCAGACTGAGGTAGTCCAGTTCATCCAGAATGGCACATCCATATGTGTTGCCACAGTAAGGTACTGTGTCTCCCAGCACATCTCAAGAGTGTGGAGGAGATACTGTACCGAGAGGTGGCTATTACACGAGGAGAGCCGGACTGTAGGGCTGTAGAAGTGCATCAATCCAGCAGCAAGTCCTTTGTAAGAGGAACAGAGGAACAGCAATAGAGCCCCACAACATGACCTCCAGTGGGCAACTTATGTGACCAAACTGTCAGAAGCAGATTCTATGAGCATGGCATGAGATCCTGACCTCCTTTACTGGGACCTGTGCTCACAGCCCAGCACCATGCAGCTAAATGGCGTTCACCCAAGAACACCAGAACTGGCAGGTCCACCACTGGGGCCCTGTTTTTTTCACAGATGAAAGCAGGTTCACACGGAGCACATGTGACAGACGTGAAAGAGTCTGGAGACACCGTGGCAAATGTTATGCTGTTTGCATCATTATCCAACATGACCGGTTTGGCAGTGGGTCAGTGATAGTCTCGGGAGGCAACACTTGGGAGGTTGCACACAACCTCATATCTTAGCCAACAGTACACTGACTGCTGTTAGGTACAGGGATGAAATCCTCAGACTCACTGTCAAACCTGCATCTAATGCATCTGCTGTTGCAGTGGGCCCTGGGTTCCTCCTGGTGCAGGACAATGCCCAGCTTCATATGGCCATAGTGTGTAAGCAGTACCTGGATGACAAAGGCATTGATGTCACTGACTTGCCCTCATGGTCCCCAAAGCTGAAACCAATTAAGACCCTCTGGGACATTATGTATCAGCACATCCACAGGCTACCCAGGAGCTCACTGATGTCCTGATCCATGCCTGGGAGGAGATCCCCCATTGCACCATCCGCTGTCTCATCAGGAGAATGCCCAGATGTTGTCAGGAGTGCATACAGGCACACACACTACTGAGCCACATTATGATGCAAGCTGTATCAGCCTGTGATTTCAGTTTTTAACTTTTAGTGAGATTTTGAATCCATTCCTCAAAGGGTTGATGACTTTTGGTTTCCACTGATGTTATTTTATTCTGAACAAATTACATAATTTACACCAGTAAAGATGTTCGACTCGAAAAGAGCCAGTGTGTGATTTGAGACCTCCCTTCATTTTTTGTAGTGTAGCTCAGGTAGCTAATATTGTTGGCTGAGCAAATGAATGCATCAGTTCCCAGTATAGCTCACCAGGTTGAGCAGGTGAGCTAAAATGCGACTGCATTTCCTGCATGTTATTCCCCCCACATTCCCGTCTGTTCTACTGTCCTGTTGAAAAATAGCAAAAGTAAAAAAAGTATTTTTTTTAAAGTATGCATAAGGATTTGAAAATGTTTGCTCTAAGCATAGATAAATAAAAAATTTTGATAAACCTAACAGAGAGTTTAAATAACATACATTTATTGATAAAAAACAGATAAAGAGTTGTAAGTGCCCACTAAACATAATTAAAACAGATCTTAAACTGATTAGTAACTAAAATTAGTGGATAATGGTAGAATGATAATGGTAATGGTGGAAACTGTAAACCAGTAGTTATGGGTGAGGTAGTTTACTAACCTTAAGTGATTAATGGTATGCTAAATGTAAAGGCTAAGAGTAAACAGTAAGCTGAAATGAGTGCAGATCCATTTTTAAATAGTTAAATGAACACATGTGAATGTGAGTGGTGGTTCTAATAATAATAATCATGATAATCCTGAAACTCTCTGACAGGAAAAAGGCTGGGAACCACCAATGCATATTAAAAGTGACCAATCAATTATTAATATTCAATCAAATATAGCTTATTAGATTCAAGAAATATAAAGGGGAAAAGCTATTTAGATACAACAGTGCCGTGCAGTCTACATTAGGTCAATCGCCAAATCTCTGTCTGTCCGTCTGCTAGTTCCTGGGCCTGTTAGCGCCAGAGACACTTGATAATAAGAGTGGAACTGAATCAAACTGGAGCCCTCTTGTGTCTTCTGGCGGGCAAAATGGTTGGAGGCCAAACAGCCGTTCCTATAATCCTCACTATTGACAGGGCCTGCTCTGTTCTCCGCCTGATCTGTTTGGTCTGTCAAGTTAAGGGAGCCCCTCTAGTGCTTGTGGGAACCAAATCTATAAACAAACCCTCAACTGATCTCAGAGCCTTCCTTATGTATTGTCCTTGGCCTACCATCATCCGTGCTGCTTCAATAGGAATCATTATTTAATTGGCCCCTATAACAAAATGGCCATTTTTTGTTCCTATATTGGAAAGGGAAGATTATATTTCAGCTCACACATGTTTGAGGTTTGGCGGTAGCTTGGTAATAAAGTTGGAGGCTCACTTCATATTGTGAGAATATGCCTCACACCACAATAAAAGCGTGAATGAATAGAGCAGTGGAGAAATACATTAGATATTTCCCTGGAGCTTTTCAGCCCTTTCATCATTTCATTCATCTTTGTTAGAACCAGACCTTTCTTGCTGTGACTTTGTTAAATTTCAGTATTTCATCTCTTGTTCGTTTCAGCTGAGGGTGAAGAGGGGAGGGAGCTTTCTAAATGTTGTCGCGTAGCTGTGATAACCAGGCTCTCTCTCTCCGTCCCCTCTGACCAGCCGTCACCTTTAAATCTGCCTTTTCATATTCTCCTCAAAGCGTCTTGTCCATAGAAAAGACGCCTGCCAAACCGGATCTCTGGACAAACAAGAGATGTGGAGAAAGAGGGAGATGGGAGACCTATTGGAGGCAAATTATTTAACCACTGGTGAAGAATAAAAATACCTCCTCTTCTGCCTCACTCTGCTGTTTTCTATATTGCTACTGGTTGTAATAGGGGGGAAAAAGTGTAAGGCAAATTTTACTTATTGTGTGACTGCCAGCTGGCATCAAAAGCCATTCATATAATCAATAACTACTTCTCCTTAAAGACTCTTGAACTGCAAAGCATCCTCACACCTGGACTTGTTTTTGCAAAGGGCCACTGATGTGTATTAAACAGCCCCTCTTGATGCTTCGTGCTTCTATAGGGTGTTAGTGACAAATCCAGACAGCAGTGTGAGCAAAGAGTACATCTACCTGGGTGGCTGTCCGGTGACAGATTGCGAGAGCGCACCGGCCGACTTGACCGACAGGCCTGCGATGGGTGACGACAGCCTGGCCTCCTCACCCATGAATAGCTAGAGGCCCAGTAGCACCTTCAACTGCATCTGGCAGCGCTTCAGAAAAAGAAAATATTCAAATGGTAATCGGAAGCCTGTGAATCATAAGCCCAAGGTAAGCTATGTAATGCTGGTAAGACAGTGAGTAGTGCTTTATTTGTGGAGAGGGAAATCCTTTTTGCCATTCAGGAGAAGAATTGCAACAGTAATGCCATTAACTTGCACCCTGAATCGCCAAATGCCATTTAATTGCCAATAGCAGCCCATTGTTTGGAGTGGGTGAATTTAGGCTTTACGTGTGAGGGCAAGAGGGGATAAAAATGGAAGGGTTTATGTTGCAGGGGGGTTGTAGAGTGTCATAGTGTAAGATGTCTGAAGAATGATGGCCCCTCACACATGCACAATCACACACAAGCAACCGACGCCTAACTAAAGCTCCGAAGTAACTAGCTTAACTAAAGTCTTTAGGGAAAGTAAATTCGGACAAACTCCTTTCTCCTTAATACCTGATTTGTTCAACAACATGATTTGGGGCGCGTCTATTCAAGGCCCTTTTGGGCCGAGCCGAGGTCTTAAGGCTCAAGGCTTGTACCTCGCGGTTATTGTTGGCTGTTTAGGGTTTGTCTCAAATCTCCTTGTGCGGGTGTGTGGACGCTCCTAATGCTGGCTAATGGGCTTCGGCGGAGTAGCAGTCTCACAACTCCCATTGAGGACCCCATGGAAAGCAGCATAAGCTCCATCGAATAAAGGCTCTGGCCAGACCTTTCTTTTGGAGTTTTTTATTATTGGGAAGAGGCCACCCTCCATCACCCCCATTTTCACCCCAAATCTCCTGTCTATTCTCCTTTGGATCCTCTGTCCCCATCGACCTCCCTCCAACCTGATCAACACCAGCACCCCTTCTCTGGACTACAAGCCCAAACCCATCCGTATTGTCATTACACCCCTCCTCCTCTCGAAACCTGCCACAGTCCAAGACATTGGCCTCCACCCCCAGCCTTGTCTCATACCGTCGATGCTGACCCTGACAGCCATGTCCCGGGGCGGGCTAAATTGAATGTGAAATGCATGGTGGGTCCTCGCAGACTCCATTGTGCAAAGGAGGAGTCTGGGAGGCAAGCAGCGTCACTGCTCCTCAGTGCTGATCGAGTTTGACAGCACAACGGGAGGAGGCAAGAAAAACGTTCTCTTGCTCTCTTTCAGAACTGAAAGAGGGCCTTTTTCAGTCCCCCCACCACCCACCCTACCCACCTACCAGCTCTGCCTTCCCTCCATCATCTCGTTCTCTTCTTTTCACCATGCATTGAAACAGGCTGCAGCTTTCTTTTGACCACTAGCTCCCCTGAGATCACACTATATTTCATTGAGCTCATCCTTGGATTGACAACAGAGGAGTTACATTTCAACATAATGTCATCTGTCCTTGCTTTCTACTGTTCTTCAACTGTTTTCCTTGAACAAACTCCACCCCCTTCAACTGATTTCTGGAGTGCTTTGAGGATCTTAAAAACATTTCTCCCCTTCAAATTTAGCTTAGAACTCACTGATGTTATTGAGTTAAACTTAAACTCCTCACACTATGTAGCCATCTGTGTTTGCATGTATGTGTGGGGTTGACATATGCCTGTACATCAAATCTAGTGTCTATGCTTGTGTTTGAGAGTGCACTATTGAAAACGCCATTTGTTTTGTTCTGCTTAGCCTCAGGCAGCCCCTCTCCCCTGGATGCTGCAAACCCCTCATTTAATGCAAATGACAGTCATCAACAATCCAATGCATCTTTCATCGCTGCACATTGCCTAATCAATGTGAAGTGCTGTGTAAAAAAATACATTGCCTCCCCGTAATAGTTGTTTTTGACCGAGTCAAGTGCAGCTCCTAGAATTAATCCCAACCTGAGATTCAATTATGGGCGCCTGGCTAAGCAGGAGAGGGATAGCACCGTAAGCAGGAGTGAGGGGGTTTGGTTGTGTAGCGGGGCTAGGCTGTATGATTCTATATTTGAGTGAAGTGTATGTATGCGTGAACATTCCTGGTCTTGGACATGTGGATGAATTACAGAGTAACTTTAAATGTAGTGTTTCTCTTTGACCTTGCTGGCTTGAATCAGGGGCAAAAGGCCCTCCAATCTCTTCCTGCAGGAGTCTCATCATCATTCAAAGGCAGCCCACGTCAGTCTCCCTGGCCCTTTGCACTCTGTGCTGCAAAGGGAGATGTGGAAAATTGGCTGGTGGAATTTCAGAGTTGTGAAACCTCATTGTCACCTTTTTCTAATGAGTTCCCTGATCATCAGATCAGTTCACGGTTCTGACATTGCTTGAAGAAAAGGAAAAGAAGGAAGCACAGCCTGGTTGTGGGAGACAAATGGGAACTACACCGTGGCTTCATCAATGTGCATGAAAGTCAGGCTTCCGGAAATTCATTTCTGCTGCCCGTGCCAGATAAGCATGTTTCAGGTTGGCATTTGTGCAGTTTGTTTTCGAGGAGACGCTGTGTTCATTATAAGGTGTTAGAGTGGCTCTTGTAATTTTCTTTCACATTTACATACTGTTGTTCTTGGGATCCATCAACACCTCAATTGTGTATAACGACCAATTTGAAGATATTAGATTAGCCCACCCAGCATGTACCTACACTGAGTAGACGGGTGGGAATTTAATTCAGAACCACAAACTAAGATCAGGGTTTTTGTAAGTCTTAGCATTAAAGTGGGCACACAATATCTGATTGCAGCAGATGCACACATCTGAATGAACATATACATAAAAATACACATTAGCATACTTTCCAGTTACACACACACATTACACATGAATATTTGCTGTATATATGCTATTTAGTATACACTAAAAGTTGATCTTCTACCAGCCCAAGGACACTGCTGCTGTCTTCCATCCTCCCCCTCCTCTACCCTTCCCGACAGTGGGCCAATGACAACATAAACACAGAAAAGGCAATTTAGCTCCCTCTTTTAGAACTACTTTGAAAATAAAGGAATTTTAATTATGGACACAATGAAGAAGAAAAAAGGACTAAAAAGGGAGAAAACATTCACGCACAGTAAACAAAGCTGAAACAATTATCTTCTGGTGACCAGTCGGTGTTTTTAGAACAGTCATTTTTAATCTTTTATTTACTGCAAAGAGAGAGAGGGGGAGTGAGAGAGCAAGAGAGAGAGAGAGAGGACAAGAGGGAGTGAGAGAGAGAGAGCGAGAGAGAGAGAGCAAGAGTGTGATAGGAAAGGGGGGGTGAGAGAGGCTAGGGTGAAAGAGAGAAAGATAATATGCATATATTTTAAATATCCTCACTCTCACAATCAAAAGATGCGTTTTTTTTTTTTTTTTATTAGGGAAACAATTTTGCTACACACCCAGGTGGAGGAGGGGGTAGTTTGTCATTTGTTGTTGGAAATTGCTTGCTGTCAACCCCCAAAGACAACATTGCATTTTCCCATTCATCAGTGAAAGAGAATGGAGTGACATTGTGAGTTTCCTCTGGTACGATAAAGCAAACCAGCAACGGCAACACAATACATTGTGATGACGGCAGAATGATTTTATAGTTAGGCATAATTGAACCTAGAAGGGGCCTTTTGTTGCCTTGTGGTGGTTATAATAGTCAGGTGATTGACATTCAGACAATTTGTGTGTTGACCTGGTATTCATAATACATAACATTACGTTTAATGGTCAATTTCAGATGAGGAAACACCTTCTCTCCCCATGCGCAGAGAATTGCATTCGTGCGCTGCTTTGTGAAATGGTGAGTAACAAATCAGGGCCTGTTCAGCATCTTGGACATGGTGACTGTTGCCTGGGTCTTGTTATTTGCAAAGGAGCTGTGCTGTGGGACACCAGTGTAAGTGAAATATAATTAATCTATCACATCTATTCCAAAATGAGCCATTGACACCTTGCCTTTGAAGCTGTGCTGCTGCATGGATGTAGATGTGTATCAGCTGTGTCTGGCCCCTGGGTGCCTCAGATATAAACATTCACGCCACCGGATGCTGTTATCCTCTATTGAGTGACACTGATGCGTTATGTGGGATTGGCTAAGATAGCAAGGCAAAAGCTACAAATCTCCATTTGCAATGAGGAGAAAATTCCATAGGATTAATTTTCTGTATAAGACCCCTGCCTGGGCCCCCACCCCCACCTCATCCACAACTTCAGCTGTGCAGCCTGGTGTTAAAAGACCCAGAGGAATACTGTCTTTGTCATCCTGCCGTTTGGGGCTGAAGAATAAGAGAAGTTTTAATCCCCATTGTCCACGAGTCTGGTGGTTGTGGTGGGGGGGTCGGCGGCTGTAAGATGATCCAACCGGCCACACTAATCCCTCCATACCACTTTCGCCTTCACATCAAAAACACCCCCACCCTCCCACAAAGCAGCGGTCTTGTGCGTTGGACCCCAATGTGCAAATTCTAAAGAGGAAAATGGAGCAAAGAAAAAGTTGCAACAACAGAGCAGAATAGACTTAAAGACAGTTGCACAGAAGACAGGGCGAGCTCTGGGGTGACGGTGGGGGCATCACAGCCTCCTTCCAGCCTGCGAGAACACACGCTCCCTCTGCTGCCACTCTCCCCCTCAGGTCGGGCCATGATGCTGCTGCAGTTGCTCTTTTATAGGTCTCCCTGGCAACTGGAATATTTCCCGAATCCTGTGTGTGTGATTTTTTTTCTCATTTTCTAGAAGGACTACAAGCCGGGGGAAAGGGGACAGGTGCCACTCAGCCGAATGCACATGGGCTTACAGTTGTACACAAATACCAACTGTGATACACCATATTGTTTTTTTTTCTAAATCCCACTGGATAAGCCAGTATAACAAAAAGACAGACAAATGTTAAAAAGTGGGTGTGTGTTTCTTTTTTGCTGGTGGATCAAATGTGACTTTTAAGAGGTATTTAAGGAAATAAGTAGTTCTAGGTAAGATTTACTTACTTCCACAGTATGTAAGTAGGTAAGTTTTTAGGTTTTTTTTTCCCATGTAGTCTCACCAAAACTGGATGTCCTTTTTGTAGTCTTTATAAACCAAAACATATCAAAAAGGACCTTGATAGACATATTGCATAGGCATCTGATAACATTATAACAGTCACATCATGACTGTGACGGTGAATGTTAAATGATGGACGCTGGGGAAAGTGGGGTTCCCTTCATTATGATGGTCAGAGTGTCCAAAGTGACAGAAGCAAGAAGGTAGATGAGAGACCAGGGGCAAAGCTCAAGGCCACTGAAGTCATCAGATAGATCGTTTTTGTGGCCTCTGGGGGCACACACACACACACACACACACACACACACACACACACACACACACACACACACACACACACACACTGAAGATGCTCTGATGAAGTTCACTGTAACAGAGAGTGTGTGAGGAGTCAGGGTGGGGGCAGGGAGCAAAGACACAGGGGGGTGGTGTGTGTGTGTGTGTGTGTGCGTGCGTGCGTGCGTGCGTGCGTGCGTGCGCGCGTGCGTGCGTGTGTGTGTGTGTGTGTGTGTGTGTGTGTGTGTGTGTGTGTGTGAGGGAGCCAGGAGACAGCCGTTTAAAATTCTGTTTCCTGCAAGTGAGGAGGCTAATCCTGCCCCCATAATTCCCTGCAGCCAAAGCACCCCTCCTTCCTCAACATCACCACTCCCTTTTTCTCTATCTAGCTCTCCCTCTATCTCGCTCATTCTCTCTCTCTTAGTGCACACTCCATGAGTGACAGCACAATGCCCAGGCCCTCGCACGCTTATCTAACTCTAGCAGATGGTCGACTTGGATCAATGCACACACGCCACGATCAATGGCTGCGATAAAGAGCGGCGGGGATGGTACCCTCTCCCTAGCTCCCTCTTTCCTTCTATCTGCCTCCCCTCATGCCCAGCCTGCTGCCCCCTGCCCAATTGTTTCTCTTCGACGCTTGTTCATCTGCATCTGCACTGGCACCTACCCGGCGGCAGGCTCTCTGCTGGTACCGAGGCCCTGCTAATGGCAGGGGTGCCCGATGTGCTGTCCCCGGCATCTATCCACCTCCCTCGACCTGCTCCCTGGGAGAACTCTGAGCCCTCTTTCTATCAGGCTTATCATGAGATCACTGCTTCATCTCCTCCTCGCCCACCCTCCTCAACTTATCTCACTCTCTCTTTCTCTCCTGCATCGGCTCTGGCTGTATCTCACATGTTAATCTCCCACAGCTGTACACATTCTCTTCAGCCATACAGTGAGCTTTCTGCCTCTGAACTTCTATGCTCTCCTTGAATGCACCGTTTACTATGTAGTTACCATCCTCTGATGATGCAACATCACCCTCATCGGTTCCCTGCTGTATGGGATGTTTGTATGAAATGCTTCCCCCTATTTATACACTACAGACACTTTGTTTCAATGTCAGCCAAGGTTCAAAAGTGGTCCTCTAATTGGACACTGACATAAATGAAGTGAATCAAAGTGGGTCATAGACAGAACTGTGAAGAGAAAGTGGAGCAGAAGTCTGACTGAGTGAATCCCCAACAGGAACTATGGGTGGAAGTGGGCCAGGGTGCACGCTGCTAAACAAATTTAAATACCATAAGCAAGGACTGTATTCAGAAACACACAGGGGAATCTGATACTGACAACTCAAAACACTTTAGATGTATTTTTTTTAAGCACAGTTATGTCACTGTAACTTTATGATTGGGCTTCTTCTGACATGAAAGTCAGAGATTCTCTTTCAAGTACAGTTAAAATTAAGACAGCACAAATAAAATGTTATTCTTTAAAAAGCATTTAAAAAACACAGGATTCACTGCTTATTTGAAAAGGACCTTTCATTACAACCCTACTTGTATAAATGCCTATAACATTCAGACTCAACACTGCCAGCGTGCAAATTAAACTATTTTTGTCCTTTCAGGAAACAATGAAGTACTATACAAATGGTATTAAATTACAGCTAATACTTGGTACCTATATCTATAATGAAAACATGGAGCCATGTGACTCGTCAGTTATATAAACTTTGCCTAAAGAGTTAGTTCTCCCTTTCCTTCTCCCATAAGGAATTTGTAATTGGCCGTTGGTGATGTAATGTGGTTCATAATAAGCCCATTAAAGCCTTTCTCTGTGCTGATGGAAAACGCAGTGGCAATATGGACACCTCCGCTATTTATACCTCTCAAATCCTCATGCATATTCACACAGTGTAGAGACAGGGAAAGAGCAGGCAGACACCCTGACAAATAAGTGCCTGGATCTCATTTCTTTTGCAGCCTAAGCTATTTCAGCACAGTGGGGCCTCCTCCCCTCCTCGTACTACGGCCACAGCCTCAGCCATTCTCTGACTCTGCCTGCTTTCATTTGGTCTTGGTCAACGTGAGCAAGAAATGTGTGTACGTGTTTGTGTGTGAGAGAGAGTGAGTAGAAGAAAGTGAAGAACGGCTGTGCTATAGAGTTTAATCTGTCGGTTCTGTAAATCATTTTATACTTCACCATCAATAAAGCACACCCACCTATAGGTGTGATCAAGCCAGTGTATCCCTCTTTAGTCACACTGACTCCTTTGCCTTGCAACAGTCATTCTTCAAGTGGACTTGTACAACATTTTCATCTGTTTCCTCTTACAAAAATAAAACATCTTCATGAAAGCACAGATATACAGTTTTTATACGTGCACTGTAATCTTATGTAGAAACTGGGGAGTGATGAGTAAACATGATCATGGAGCCTACAGGTGGATGCTAGGGTGGTGGAGGGGTTGAATCAGCAGGCCACGATGTAGGGCGGCAACGACAAAGACATCAGAAGGAGTAATGGGGAAATTTTGCAACTTAAATAGACTGCTGGATTTGGAGAGTGTGTTCTGTATGTAATGTGAGGCGACTGAGGCACGTAGTTGCCTGGCTAAACTAGCTCACCTGCTTTAAAGCATTAATAGATTTTCAGCTCCTGTTTTAATCATGGTACATGATTAAAGAAGAAACTTAAGCAACGGTGACATCTCCTACAAGAGAGACTATAAAAATCATGTTTTTCTGTAGCATGTGCCAATAATTTGTATTAGATAAATTCCCATTGTGGAGCATGTCTATAAAATTGTGCTGAAGTTGCAGAAGTTGTTTCTTTTTAAGTGGACACATGTGGCTTCGACAAACATCTGGGTGAAAATTGCTGTGGGGGCCATAAGACGGCAGAACATCATCATCAAAGTGAAGGAAGAGCTGATGGAAGAATGAGCCCATCCATTCAGTTCAGAGTTTCACTTCTTGGTGTGACTCAGACCTGAATTGCTACCCTCATCTCATGTTTAATGTGCCAAATGACACCTGTTTCTTCCAATTATTTGGAAAAATGTTTGGACCCATCAGCATCTAGTAGGTGGGAGTGAGAATGAGGATATCATCTTTCTACAAAATGAGCAACTTTAATAAACTATTTTTTACCAAAATGGTAACAAGCACAGACAAGTTAATGTCTACATACATAAAAGAATCAACATATTTCTTGGATGAATGTCAATTAAATTTTTTAATTTTTATAGCTATGGCTACCACTGCATCATTGTTATCTGAGAGTAGCTATGTGCACCAAAGCCAGCACACATGCAGGCCAGAACAAGCCCCAAACCATGCTCAATACACTGGGATCAAGTGTCAGGCACTAGGTGTTACACCACACTGTAGGTGTGTAGGTGGGTGCCATGTTGGTGCATGTGTGCATACAGCAAGATCTGAGTATAAATCTGTAATTTAATTCAAAATATAGGTTATTATAAATGTAATTTTATGCAAAATAGGCCTACCCATCCAGTGGACAAACAATTCGATTTTTTAGTAATTTCAATAGTTGCTCAGTTCTGCAGGACAACAGCAGACTTGGAAACCAAAGCAAACCTACCTCACAGCAAGAAAGGGGCTAACATGAACCCAATGTGAGACGGACTAAATGAAGCGAACTTAAAGTTCAAAGTGGCTAGGTTTCAGAGACTTTGAGCATCTTTAGCAATACAAGCTGCTCCGACAGCTAACAGCGTGCTGAAACTTTACTGAGACACTAAGTTGTTGGTCTTTTTTCTTTTGTTTCTGACCTATCTGTTCCTATGTTAATTGTCATCAGGCGGTCCCTGTGTGCTAACAGAGTGCAGCGGTGCAGCTCCCATGTCTACCTACAGCTGGACAGATAGTCTGGCTGACCACACTCAGCTATTGTCACATGAGCTGTTGTCTGAAGAAGCCGTGCTCCCCCTCTGTCCCTCTTCTTTGTTTCCTTACCCACACTTCTTAATCCTGCTTAATTTGAGTGCAAAGAAATTCACATGTGCCAGTAAGAACATTTACAGAGTACACTGCCTCCATTCCCCCCCCAAAATAAAACAGAGCTTAAGCACTAAGCTGTATTGATCTTACAACTTGATAGTGTGATTAAGGGGTAAGATGGCGCCCCCCAAAAAAGTGCACACTTTAAGATTACAGGCTACGCTACACCGCATTTAATTGGGAATTCATTAGTATGGGTGCAAAACCTTGGCAGGGATGTGCCCCTGAGTTTAAGCGTGGACTTCTCTGTGTTGTGATCTGTGCATGAAAATGTTATACTTTTAAGGGAAGTGAAGAAGAAGAGAAAGGTAAAGAACAGTTTGACTGTAGCAACCATCTCTGGCACTTAACAGCTATCAAAGCAGAGGAATGGATCTTTGTGTGTGAGCAAGGTGAAAGAAACAGCGAAAGAGAGGAGGGTGAGGGGGAGCCATGGGCCAGAGAGAGGGAGAGAGAGATTTGTCCCAATGGAGATTTGAACACCTCCATGCTGTGGGTGGGCAGACTCTTGGAGAGACACAGAGCTAAGGGGCTGCACGGCCACCCGGTAGAAGAAACTCTACACCCCAGCGTTGGTAGGCATTAGTTCAGCACCAGCTCTTCAGCTCACACACACTGACAAACCCAAAGGCTGTAGAAGTAGAAGCTTTGATCATAGAATCACTGGCAGAGACGACAAGAACAGATCTACTAGTTCCATTTAACCCACTTCCACTAAATTACAAAAAAAAAAACCCTTCATTTTTCCATCTGAGCATCAAAGTACCACGAGACCGTTCTGTCCAGCAAGGTAGTATCTCCATTTAAAAAAGACATAGTATTTTTCTGTGTCATTTCAGACTTAAAATGTCATATATTGAATAGGCTGACAAACAAAAGGAAAAAAAAAACATCACCATGAAACTGAGCAAAATTGGCACATTTTTCTGAAATTTTTGCAAACATTAAGCCAAAAGGTAAGAAGCACAAAATAAAAAAAAAAATCCTCAGTTGACAATGGCACTATTTCATTGTTTGCTATACTAAATGTAATGTCTCAGATCTCATTGGCATCTTCCTCTGGCAGCCCCACTTGCTTTCCTTTTTGTATTTTCATTGTGGATTGTTGTTTACTGGCTTCAGCGTGTTATATCAGTGCCTCTCTTTCCTCAAAACACCTACTCATTTGAAGACTGATTCATTCCAGGCTAATTCATATTCCCAAGGGATTAGAGACATCTAATTTGGTGATATTTCTGTCATGCATACTTTGGGTGTAGTATTCAAACAGTCGTCCCCTCCCCATTTGCCACAGCACAAACACACACACACACACACACACACACACACGCAAAACAGAAACACTGCAACACATCATGTAGTTATCTTGCGTGCCAACCTAAGTATCTTCTCGTGTGCTGGAAAGATTCTCAGTTCACGTCTTGGTTGGGCATCTGCATTGTGGTGTGATTGGCAGATAAGGGTTCAAAATCAGGACAGGGAGGGGAAAAAAGAAATGTGAAGATAAGTATTTCCAAAATGAAATCAGGGTACAGAGGCACATTGGAACGTTATGTGCCAGTGGAGCCAGATAAAAGAGAGAAGCAGAAAAAGTCTGAAAGACTTGGACAAGGCCCCAAACTATGCAATAAACAGATTATATCCCAAGATAGCGATCATTTGTTTATGGATGCCTAAAAAGATCGGTGTTAAAGGTGAATGCAAATGAATCTAAGCTGCAATATGTAGAAGTTATGCAGCCAGTACAGCATCCTTACACATAGTAACTCACACTGGTAATAAATAACTATAAAACCAGTGGGGTTAGTAACACCGTTAAAAAATGTATGGATGGATTGGTTTAGTAAAATCTATTAAATATATTTGAAATAGGCGAGATGACTTTTACATTTTATACATGTGAAAAAATGAATTTATAAACAGTTTATTAATCTGATTTTCTCTTTTAACATATTACTTTTAGTTTACTCAAACAGTAATAATGTTTATAATGATATGTAATGATTTCATTTTCCCACCATAATCAGTGTGTGGGCATTAAAATGTTCATTTGATGTACCCCATCTGATCAGGTCAAAATCTGTTTTTATATTTTTTTAGCTGCTTACTGCTTCAATTGGTCTTTAATGGCAGACAAAAGCAACAGCTGCTTTTCAGCGTGGCTTTTTGAAAGTTGACCATGATTTAAATCAGTGTCAGTAAGGAGTATAAATCAAGCACTGACGTAGTGCCACCATTTTTGGTTTGTCAGACAAGGTTTTAAAAATTGTTGGTAACTGTTTGAAATGTTATTTGAATAAAAGGTGCAGAAGAGAGTACAGGAAGGGTGGCGTGAAGAAGAATATAGGAGTGATTCACAAGTACGAGGTGACATTAAGAGTGAAAGTTTGCAGTGAAACCGGTTATGAGTTAGATATAATGCTGCTGATAAAGAGGTGGCAGAGCCGAAGGCAGCTGAGATCAAGATGCTGAGTTTTGCTTTGGGAGCGTCAGAGGGCCAGCTCAGGCTGAACGGTGCCTGAACTAAGGAAGAGAAGCAAAATTTTAGTTGGTTTAGACATGTGCAGAGGAAATATACTGAGCATGTTGGGATGAATTGGTTATTTTCCCAAAGTGTCCATAGATGATGTTTCTCCACAGTGTGCCCTGTTTTTCAGAGGGTGGTGTGACAGTGATGGATAGCTGCAAGCTTGGTACCAATAAGAACCTCCGAGTGGTAGATTTGGGGCCCAGGACTGTAGTAGATGGACCCTCCAGGAGACCTACTCTAAATTAAATCCTCTGAGGCTGCCAGGCTACATTGACGCTTTCCTGTGCCTCACACCCATTCTCAACCGCTGCCTCCAGCCAGCCTCACTTTTGTTCCCCAAGAGCAAGTTTTTCCTCCTTAATTAATTCAACAGAAAGTAATTAAACCTTTGCATTTTGCCGACATGCCTCGTCTGCCCCCACCCTTACGAGACACAAAGAAAAGGTAGGATGGAGAGAAGGGGTGCAAGAAATTAAGAGCACTCATTGCCAAATGACCGTCGGAAGCAAAACAATATTAGCCCCCTGAGTTAGTAGCCAGGACTCATAATAAAGGAATAACAAGACCAGGCATCGAGCTGAAATGAATGCTCTGCGGTGGTAGTGCAGGTTGTATTGTTCAGCAGGGAGGTGAAGGCTGCTGACATAGACGGCTCTAGCCACAGAACCCACTCTTAATTTGCTGAGTGATGTAAGTCCTCAGGGGTGCGTGTTGTTTGGCCCTGAGGGGTAATAATGTACTTGGCAGCTTCACCCCTGCATTTAACACTTTATGTGAGCATTTAGGGGGAAAAAATCCTCACTGCTTTAAGCCTGTTCTTAAAATCACGTATATATTGTACTGTGCAAAATTTCAAACAGTACTGGGACTAGACTGCACATGAAAGATGGACAAAGCCACTATGATGTAACCCCCCGGTTTGCTGACTCTTTGGAGGCTTGACTTTTGCTTCATTGTCATAGCCATGTTGTTTTTGTTTTTTTTTAAGCCAGAAGTGTCCGTATTCACATAAGAGGGTGAACTAGTTATAATCTAAGGTTAGCAAGATAAGTTAGTAAGGTGAATCCATTTTGCACAGACACAAATACTTGCAAATTAATGCTAAATACCCCTGCAATGCACTGGCAACCTGTACAGAAGGTATCCCACCTCTGGCAGGGACAGCTGTCTATTGACTCCAACTACCCTATGAGCCCAAACTGGATAAGAGGCTGATAGGATGGATGGATGGATGTTGGTGCTAAGTAGGAAACATGTAGAACACCAGAATTTCACTCACTAAAAATGATGAACCTACTTCTTGGATTGGCTGTTAGTACAATTAACTGCACTGAAAAATATATTATTTGTCAGATGATTTCATCAAAAAGTCACGAACAAGAGTAGCTCAGACATGCACTGTTATAAAAGGGGAGGCTATAGAGACCAAAACAGTTTTTATAATAAGTTGTAAACTTGTTGTTGTAACAAGAATGTCTATTTTTTCAGTCATCTGATACTTTTTAATGGGAGACATTTTTTGTAATTGTTTGTAATTGTAATGCCAATGTTATCTTATTTATTATGGTTTCTTTTTAAGTAGTGTAAGAAGTGGCTCTTTGGATGAAAATACTTTTTAATGGACTGAAACACTACTTTCACATTAAGCGTCAGTATGAATAATCCTGTATATGAGATTTTATGAATTTTTATTTTTGATACTTCAAGTGTACTTTTTCTTGAGCAACACTTTTGATGTAGAAATCATACCTTTAGCTAATGGTGTAGTACTTTTTATACTACAAATGAAGAATATAAAATTATTTTTCCACTGCATAAAGTTTCAGTTTCCTTGCAGCCACTGAGAGTTTCTTCATATTAACAACAGAATACATCTTTATGTTCTTTAGTAATCACCTCACTTTCAGTGGAGCACATGATCCATCTCATTTGGCTCCATGTGGCACACAATCAGCAAGTGTTTTCAGTGTAATCAGCCTACATACAAATCGCTGGTAGTTTTTTGGGTTTTTTTTTTTTGTCTTATTGAGCTATAAATGATTCATGGCCTGTGTCCTGGGTGTGGTTCAGGGATGTCTTGATTATTTGTCAAGTAAAGAGAAAAGTTAGTTAAGCCCATGTCTTTGAACTATGATGTTGGGTCAGACAGCCAAGACAGATATTTTCCCAGCAAATATTTTAATCCCCAACTAATCACTTGGTGAGTCCAGTGTGTGGAGGTTTTGGAGGGGGTGGTGGTTGAACTGGGGGGGATTGGAGGCTATGAGGAGGGGGCTGCCTCAGTGGCTTGGCACATTCTTCCTGTCAGCGACACGCCCTTTTTTCCAAGGGGATTGTGGGAAGAGTCAAACAGGGCGACCTCCGGAGTGAGCTGCTGGATGGCAGGAGGTGTTGACTCAGGTCCTAGAGAATAGCCACGTGGGTGCGTGCATGGGGCACCCGCAGCTGCACAGGTGCTTACACAAATGCGCATGATTGATAAGAGATGTGACTCAATTTGTCATTGATCTAAATGTTGAATCTGAGGTATAAATGAAAGTATGCATCTCTTTCATGTTCAGTATAAAGAATCTGCCCTCAAGAAGCCCCTCTCTTTCTGCAGTTTGGATTACATTTCCTTTGAGTGGAAATGCTGTGCATGCACTCCTCACTCTAAACATTTTTTCCACTGATGCAGAGAAACACACTTTCTCATGCTGTGGCACTCCAGATTCCTCAGCCGTTCGGTGACTCTTGGCATTTGCTTATTATCAGAATATTCTTAATCATAGTGGAGACAGTGCCAGTGGAGAGAGCGAGCCGAGAGAGACACGTCAAAACATCTTCAACCGTAAAGGACCAGACAGCAAGCGTGATGGGCAAATTAGTCAGAGGCGCTGCCTAAATGGATGGTGAGGGCACAGGGGGAGAGATAGGGAGTATACGAGTGTGTGTGGAAATCAGCGAGGGAGCAGAAAACAGAAAGAGAGAAAGAGAGGAACCTTCTCCGTTTCACCATTCAGCGGTGCCTCCTATTCCCGAAGCACTTCGCCAGATCACAACCCACTAACTGATAGAGAAATAAATTAAGGAAAGGCTGCTCAAATAGATACGATTCTGAAGGAGATTTAAGGAGTGGAACTGATTGTGCATGTCTGATTCCTGCGCTTCAGAGTCCTCACCCGGGGGGCTTGGCTTTCAAAGCTGAGTGACTTGCATGGAGAAACACTCCATTAACAAAGTTCAGCTCTCCTCTGAGCCCCCCATCTTCCCCCTCTCCTATCCCCCCTCTCCCACCACAGAAGACCTCTCCCAGGCAGCACAGCTTTTTTTTTCTGAAACTGTTTCAGGGTGTAGTGCCTTCATAAACAGGAAGATTGTAGTATGTTTAGAGAGCAAACAGTTGACAGAGGGAGCTCCAGGCCTGGTTAGAGTATTAAAGGATAATTCTAATTAATACAACTTGGATCCTGTTTTTGTAGTTTCGACTATCGTTTCTATCAGTTAGGATAACATTGTGCTCTACCAAAGAGTCTGCTGAGCTCACACCACATATCACCATCGACATAAAATGAAGACAATGGGGCAGCACCAGCAGATGATCAAGCACATGGTGACAAAACAACCAATGCAGTGACTTTATCTGCATAAAATAACACTTGTACATCACTCTGATTATGAAACGTAATCTTTTATTGTTACATTCATGCATTTATAACCAGTTGTGAACATGTTTTTTCTTCACCTGAAAATAAGTCAAATTCATTTGCAGACTCAGAATTTGGGATCAAGTGAACACTGGTGCCCAGTACCCACAGTCACAATGATGCATCACTAGCACAAGCCACTAACAATCAAGGAAAAACAAGCACACTCAAAACTGTTCCATCACCGCCCAGAAAAAGTATGTAACTGCCCATTTTTCTATGGTTGTTGTTTACCTCAAATTATAATCATGTTTCCCTTTGTTGCAGTGTAGCTACTGTCGTCTTTGACTGCTTCGCTTCTTCCTCATAGAGGCGCCCATTCTTTGTTGTACTTTTCTTTTTATCCTACTTAAAGGGCATTTGGGGGCATTTCCTGTATAAAATTATGTTGTACAAATTGTGGAGGGAATTGGCGGAATTTGGGGATATGTAAATAAAACTGACGTGACTCGAGTTGTGCAAGGCAAGTACTGTAGAGCATGTCAAACCTTGAACCATAGGTTTGGTAAGCTTTCAGTAGCTTTTTTTAAAGTTTACCTCTTTTAGTGATGACATTGTTTTCTCAGTTTACAGATATATGATTTTATATATTTTATATATTCTTGTGAGCAGGTGCTGGAATATAGATTGTTTTTAAAGGAGTTCCTGAGACAGTGCCAGTCTTTAAGCTAACCACCAGCCAGTTCTAATTTCATATTTGCAGTGATAAGAGAGTTACTGAGCTTTCATTTAACTTTTGGCACCCCAAAAGGTTGGACTTTTACCAAAACTGCACCCCAAGTTACAACCTTATTGGTCCTGTAAATGTTTCTGCAATACAATTTGCTTTAGCCCTGTCAGATTTGTTGGTGCTAAACTATTCATGCATTCCTAAATCGTATTAAAGGGTTAACCTGAGCTCAGGCAGTTTAGAAAGACAGAGGGGCATTGAGCAGGCAGCATGGAGGAGAGCAGTAGCTCGGGTCCAGAGTCCCAGGATTAGAGTCATGGGACTAGGCAGAGGCAGGACCATTACCCCTCAGTGGAAAGGCTCAAACCCAGTGACTCCTTCTCAGATCAGATGGAAAGAAAAATACTCAGACAAAGAATAAGTAGAGAAAGGGATGTAGGCATAGATGGAGAGGAGTGGGTTACGTGTCCAAAAAGAGGCTCCCAGAAGTGCAGAGCAATTAGGTGCAGTGGGATGGGGAAGTTGTGTTTTTATGGTCAGAGAAGAGACTTGTGATGGCTTTGAGAGGGGCTGTTCATAATCTCTATGAGGTGGTTACTGCAGTAGAAATGATTGTGGTAATGGAGGTCAGTGTTTGAAAGAGCAGCTTTGATGGGCCATCACCACTGAACTTCATTTAACTTACTCCATCTAATCATCTGATACCAGTCCTCCAAAACCCATTCACAAATCCCTGTATTATTCCAGCGGGGCTGTTATCACCTGAATATGTTGCAACTTTATCACACAGCTCATGTCTACAACTGAGCTCTTGACCATTTAACCCCTTTAACTTGTCAAAATGCCATTTGAAATATTTGACTTTTTTTTTTTCGGTTTCTTTGCATGGGTGAGAAGAGGAAGTAGTATAGAAGCTAGGTGAGTGTGGATAATTGAGCAGTCTGCAGGCGTGGAGCCCAGAGATAAGTGAAAGAGTCAGAAATTGAGTGTGATGCTGAGGCGAGGGCCCGGCCCTTTATTTGATGGAGAAAAGAAGAAACGGGAAAAAGGAGAAGAGGATGTCTCTGAGGAGGAGAGATAGACAGCAGCGGAGCGAGGGACTCAGAGACAGACAAGGGGAAAGATATGGATGGCAGGCAGCAATTACTGAGACTGAGGCTCCATGCGAACGCAGCCAAATGTGTGTGTGACAGTATGCGAGGAAAAGAGAAGCACAGAGCAAGTGGAGGAGTGCGGGTGGTGGTGGGGCCAGCAGAGGGAGGATTGAGATCTCTGCCTGCCTGGGCCCCTGCTGACTCTCATACAGGCAGATCACAGGCTCATCATGTCAGCTCTGTTTGTGGAAATCCTCCCTCATCAAATGACAAATTTGCTACACGTTTACCTTTATCAGATCTGAGAAGAGAGGCAGAGGAGACGAGCGAGGAAAAAGGGTGTGTGCGTGCGTGCGTGTGTGTGTGTGTGTAAGTGCCTCTTTCTGTCGCTGCTACCATCGAGGGGCCAATTACTTGCTCCTCCGAGAGCAACTCTGCCATCTCAGGCCTTTCATTCAACCGCCCCTTTTCTCCTCCTCCTCTCCCTCGTCCTCGGAAACATCTGTCTCTGAATATGCAATGAGTGTGTCAAAGAGAATACACCCATGATCAGCACAGAGCTAATATTTGCTAACATCAAACCTGTCTGTTCTGCCTCTAGTGCCGGGTACTGCCGCTGGAGCAGGATGCCTCCGGTGCTGCTGGGAACCTCTCCCCCTCCTGCTGTAAGATTACTGGCCTTGTTACTGACACCATGCCTCGCTGGCCTCCTCCCTCTCCTCCCTCCCTCCTCTTTACTCATCCTCTTCTTATCATCCTGCCCCTACTTTTTTTTCCTCCCTCCTCCATTAAAGCTTAATTAACTGGACTCGAGTCTCATCAGCCTTTTACAGCCTTCTTGAATAAACATCAGTATTGACCAAAGTTTTGCATGTCAGTCTGGGCTATCAGGATTTTTATGGATCATGGATAATGAATGTATTTAGCCTGTCTTTAACCTGTCTTTACCGGTTTGTCTTTTAAAGAAATTTTCAGACTCTTGTGCAGGAGAATGTGAACATCAATAGAGGGAGGATTTGATCATGTGTAGCTCGGTAGATTTTGTACTTTTGTAGGTTCATAGAAGTAATAGTTTGATCTTAACATGTTTTTGAGCACATTAACCCTGTGCTTATTTCATTTATTAGTTATTAAGGAGCGCTAAAATACACTTTCACAAAATCTATCTTTGGAGTAGATGTTGTTTAATTAGTTGCACTGCTTAATCATTTAAAAAAAGAGCATTTATTTGCTTTTAGAAAGCAAGTTGTCATTTTGGTTCTTTTAAAAGCAAAGCTGCATGCTACTGTCTGAGAATAAAATTTAATTTTAACTAGTTCAGACTGCTGTTACCCACTTGCTGAAGTAAAGGATAAAACTACAGGTGTCTTATTGGCTCACAAAATATGATGTTAGGGGAATGAAATATTGCAGGCTTTGGGGTCTCAAAATAAAAGTGCTTACCACGTGTTTCCATTAATCAAGACATAGTTTTACCATGACACATGTAACACACATATATGCAATAAAACCCAAATGATAATTTTTTTTAAATTCTTTTCACTCCTTTATTCTCCTTTCTATTCCTCAATGCAGCCGGCTTCCTGCTTCACCCAGCTACGCGCAGCAGGAAAAACTTTACCATTAAAAAAGTACTCCACCAAATTATCAGTTCACACCAATGTCATTGACTGATCCACTCTCGGCACCGTACTGTCACAAAAACTAAATCTAAAAAAAAAAAAAATGTTAGGACACTAAGTGGTGTTGTGGGTTTGATTCCCTAGCCTCTGTACATGCTGAAGTGTTTTATTTTATTCTGCTAATGCAGGTGGTTAATAACTCCGCTCTCTTTACTTGCTCCTCATCTTTGAGAAAGGATTTTTATCGAGTTTCCAGCCTCCTGAAAATCTGGATTTTTATTACACAGTTTGGCTAGCTAGGATCCCCCTAATTTTACTTTTGGAGATTTTTGGGAACCAGCACTTTAGCACATAAGAGAAAACAAGAGAAGAGGAGCTGTTTCAACAGGAGACACTCTACTCTGTGTCTGCCTCTGCTGACTGATGAAGATTAAAGAGGCAGAGAGAGGGAGGGAGGGAGAGCAAGATTGAAAGGGGACCATAGCTTGACTGCAAGAGAGAGAGAGAGAGAGAGAGAAAGGGTGAAAGAAGGGAGGGAGGAAGAGAGAATGGAAGATAGCAGGCTATGACAGAGAGAGTGAGGGAGAGCATTTGCATAATGTCCTCCACCACAGTAAGTCCCTGAGGCTAGCCATGCTGGATAACAGAGGACCAATACTCTTAATTCAATCTCTTTATTTTTCTAATACTTCAGAAATTAATAATTCGTCCCCATTCCACCCCCAGCCACCCCCTCTCGTCCACAAAAACCACCGTGAGCGCCAGGCTGAGCTGCCTAAGTTTGTAACTTTAACCCAAGAAATTGATGTGAGCAGGCCTTGAGGCAGACCTGCTAATGAATGGATAGAGAGAGAAAGAAGAAAGTTAAAAGATGGTCTTTTATAAAGTAATTTAAGAAAATCCTGTTAGCTGGATCAAGTACAAGAGTATAATTTCTTAAAATGGGAAAAAGAGGAGCTTCCGCGCCTCTCCCGCACACTTAATAACAAAATTAAGGAGGTAAAAAGATAAAGAGACGGAATCAATTAGGCCAGGCCTGGTAAACAGTGCTAACTGTATAGAGGGTGGGATGGTCCATGGAGGTGGGACGATGATTTTCAAGTGCTCACACCCTCGGGCTGCTTCATGCCACACCACCTCTGCCATGTCCCTGATGAAAACTGGGCTGGGTGAGATCAGAGGGGGAGGACACAAATACACCTGCCTTCACTGTCATCTTAGATTTTTTTTTTTAATAGAAAAAGGGAAATTATTCCAGCAGTGCAAAATATACCCAACATTTAATTTCAATATTACATTGATATATGCCTTACAAATAAAAACGTATTTTTGCAGACATTAAGCAGTCCCAAAGTCATTTTTTTCTACTAAATTTCACTTTCAGTGACTCCTCTACTGTAGCCTTCATTCAGCTCCGAGTCACTAGGATGCCCCTTTTTTTTGCGTCCTGATGACACGATCATTCCCCTATGGCAGAGGCATAGAGAGACACCCATCAAGTTGACAGCCTGTTAACCAGACACTAAACACACTAGAGATAAGAGGAGATTATCAGAGTGTTATTGTTCCAAAGGGGAGTCCTCTGTCACAGAGACCTGGCCAGGCTCAGTCAGTCAGAGAGCTGGGTTGGTGGTACAGTGCCGGTGGTGATTATTTTGGGGGAAGAGGATCTTTACCATGACTTCCCCTCTATTGTAAGAAAACTGTAGTTTTTCCCTGGACTGTCAAAATGATTTATAATTTCATTCATATCATTATTTTTAGAGTATATTAAGCCAGCAAGGTTGTGTGGATGTTAAAAGTGTGAATTAGTACTAGTAGTGTAAAGTGCATTTATTGCAGTCTTTAGGCAATTAAATAGTTTTCTGCTTTAAAAGCCCCTAAAAATCCCTTTGTTTTTATCAGGTTGCACTTTGTTCATCCTGTGCATCATTTTGTTGTCTTTATAAACTTATATATGAGGCATGCTGCACCTGATGATTGGATTGACTCACTTACTTAAAAAGATATTTTTTATTAGCATTTTTATGATTAAATTACTCCCGGCATCTTGACATTTTTCAGTATATAGAATGGCAAAAGAAATAAATATTATTTCAGCATTGGAAACACTGTAAAGAACAATATATATATAAATAAAAATTAATGTTATTTACAATTATGTATATTTCAATTTTTTTATCATTTCGTTATGTACATTATTCAAATATATAAAGTTAGTCAGTGCATACATTATAGTGTATTTATTATTGAAAATGATAATGAATGAATTACAATGGAATTAAAAAACAAACAGAATTCAATTTTCAGTATCTTATCTTAGGGATCTTTCTAATTTGTATCTTTACCTTTACACAGAAATGTGACTCTTTTGACCTTTTATCCAGTTCTTCACTTGTGTTCCACTTCCTCAGTAGATAAAAGCAAGGATGAATGCTCTCTGTGGGCATACCAAACACCGAGCATTATTTGATTCAGATTCCCCTGGGTGTTATGACTGGGAAATAATTGTACGTATTTGTATTTGTTTCTTTTAACTGTGGTGTGCTCTGGGAAATTCTTAATACCTTCTAGAGATTATACGGTAACTCCCAAACTCCCATGATTATAATTAAGCCTGACTTGGTTATAAAATGAGCAAATAGCAATTTAGTTTTGCATCGTGTGAGGGAGCATCTCTGTGTGTTCCCTGTGTCTCCATACATCTTTACATTTCTAAAATTACTTACAATGGTGCTTGTGAGTTTGAATATATACATGCGTTTTGTGTGTGTGTGTATGCATGTGTGTGTTTGCCAGAAGAAAGTGCTGCAGAGGAAATGCACATATTGAGAATGTTTGTTTGGGCATGGAGACTGCTATCATCTTTTTTTATTCTTGCAAAAAAAAAAGAAGAAGAAGAAGACAAAAAAAAACACACACACAAACATTCCCCCATCCATTCTTTCTCTATCTCGCACTCACTCTCTTCAGCTTTCTCCCTCTCTCTTTCTGTATCACTTACAAAGGCAGCCGTTTCCTCCAAAATGAGGCCACGTACGGAAGGTATGCAAATGAAATCATTGCTCGTGGATTAGAATGGGACACCATATACCCTAAATCATGATTGTCAATCATGGCTGGGGATTAAGGGATATGGGCTCACAGACCTAAAAAAGCAACATTTCCCCCCTCAGGCAGATCCCCATTGTGAGAAGCTCTGAGGAGGAGAGGGCTCCACAGGGGAGGAGAGCAACACTGGAACACTAGTGCCCCCTTCTGTCTCATGTTCACTGCACCGTTTCATCATCAAACACAGCCAGTCTCAACAGAAATAAGAGGCTGGCACACACGAGCCTATTCATTTACATTCGATGTAGCCGCAGGCAAAAACTTGATTAGACAAACGCGCATGCTTTGGTGATGCAGTGTTTCATCTTCAGTGGAGGAGAGAGAGACCTCATTTGTTTCTCTGGCAAGTGTGCAGGCTTGGTTCAACATCAGTGGGTTAGGAGGGCCAAAGGCCTTACAAACGTAACAGATGTTTGTTTGCCCTGTGAGTGAATGTGTTTAACACTGAAGTCCCTTAAACATCACAATCAATTTGTTTTTTAGACTGTGATTTTAAAATCTTTCTGTATGCTGTTTGCAGTCTTTTTCCTGGTCCTGGGTGCACAGAGGTACCATTAGTGGTGTATATTCTATGGAGTTTAAGCAATCATTGTATACTATAATAGCAAAAATGCAAAGATATGCTTTGGACTAGTTACAGAACTGTTGCTTATTACTAATAATTACTCATAATGTAGAATAATATAACATTAAATGCAAGCACATGAAATGTGCTTAATGCTCCTCCAACTCGAGATTCCTCCTTCATATTTAGGAAGTAGTGCAGCTCCTCACACAGAGACATGTTTAGTGGATTGTGTGTGCAGACCCTGGAGCCCTCAGCTAGAGTGCCAGTCTGTTCCTGTGGAGCAGTCAACCAGACAAACCCAGCCAAGAGAGAGCAAGGCACAGGCACCGGGCCAGGAAATAGCACTGGAAGACACTCCACTACGGCAGAGAATTAATAGTGTTTTTAGGAGATGGGGAGGGTGGAAAAAAAAAAATGGGACAAACACACTAGTTTAACTACTTAAAAAAAACATTTTTTTGAGCATTGTGGCTGCAAGAATCAAGGGAGAGCATTATTAAAGCCCACTAGATAATAAAAGTGAGCAAAGGAGGAGAGTTGGCACCATTCACATCCTGCACAGTGCAGCCCTCAGCTGCCCAAGACTGAAGGTGGTGTGGCACCTGTGCCTTTTTGGCCCTGCCATCGTATGGGCAGGAGGTCAAGGCCAGGGCAACATCTGCATCACATCGGAGGGCCTGGCTGTGTGCCCACACCACCAGAACCTCTCACAGAGGAATCCTGAAGAATAGATTTGAAAAGGACCACAAAATGCTTTCTATGAAAATCCACCATAGATGTATAAATACAAATCATAATGGATTCTACCGTTTGAACAATTTTTACTCTAATTCAGCTAATATTTAAACTAGTTAATCAGTTTTCAATGATCCCATCTGTTGCATGATTTCTGAATGTCGAGCACTGTTTGCTTCGAAAATGCTAAGAACTGAGGCCATTTACTCAGACAAGATGTTCTCCATGAGGCCAAAACACTCATGGATCTAGTCACAATTACTGCCTAATTTTAACAGGGGGGATCCTTAATCCCAGACTGTCTTCCACAGCAAGTCCACCTGAGTCATCTTTTCAGTGGTGGGTAAAATAAACCAGAAAAATTGATATGAGCCACAAGCACACTAAAGAGCAAATCATTATGCATCATTAGGTGAAGATTTAGTTTAAACGTGTTTAGCAGGAATTAAGCAAAGCTGTTGTTGACATGGATTGACTGCTGTAATGCTTTATTGTCAGGGCTCCAGGAGGCAGAGAGAGGGACGGCCTAGTTGGGGAAGCAGCAATGCGCCGAAAGCAAGGATTTACGGGATATTGGGAGAACTAGCTGGGTGAGTGGACAAATCAGAAGCTATGGTTGATGATTTGGCAGAGGAGACAAAGGAGGGAGGGAGATGCATGAAGAGAGTAAACAAATATTGGTGATTGTGGTTAGTGTCAGAGAGGATTCAGCTGCACAATAAAATAAAATAAAAGGTTCAAAATTGGAGGGACTGTCGCGGGATGCCTAAAATCTGCAGGTGAGAAGGTTCTGTTTGAAACTACTGTACAGATAAAATATAATTTCCTCACCTTCAAAAGATTTGGGTTTTGTGTGGATTCAAATCCCTTTAGATTAAGAAACAACCATTTTCAAAGACAGCACATGCCTCTTTTTAACTAACGCCCGACTAAACAAAGCTTGATCTAATAGTAGGGTTTGAAGACTGTGTTGCACAATGCAAATGTCACCGCAATCTATATTGTAGGTATGCTGATGACGGTCATAGTCCAGGTATAAATTCGAAGCTAACTGCAGTGATATTGGTATGGTTTCCTTGCATCGGAGTGACTGGAGTAGATACACTGTGAACTCAATGCTGAGTGTCACTCTTCTCAAAAGGTGCGGGGTGAACACTAAAGCAGGAAATAGCTTGAACAGGAAGCAAAAATCAAAAGTAGAACGACTTGTTCATGGTCAGTTCAACTACAATCTTTCTGCTGTCCTGACACCGGTGTATGTTTGTATGTGTTGGAGTCTTTATGTTTCTGAATGTGTATGCAAGAGCTGCTCAAACTGACGTGTAAGAGAGGACAGTCTTATCCAGCTCTCCAGTGTTGACAGTTTTACTAATCCCCTCCACCTGCTCAAACACCCACCCCAAAAAATACATCCCTCCCCCTTTTCCATGTGCCTGTGCTGGGAGTCCCTGGGGCCAGGCTGCGCCTCTACCTTCGTCTCCACACCAGTTATCGTCTCTGGCCTGGCTCCGCTCCCCTAACCCCTTCCCGCGCCACGCGCATTAATCGGCGCAAAAACAAATAGTTTTCAAATGTTTGGAAAAGACCCACTGTTTGCATCAGGGCCTAACAAAATAATTTTTACAAGCTATCCAGTTGTGATTAGGGCTGAGAGAATTGAATTTATGTGGCATTGATAATATTAATATTAGCCTAATTAATTATGTTGTTTGAACTTGCACAGCACTGTGTGTACCCTCTACACAACACTAACCAGCCGGCGCTGGAACTGAGCTCTCAGCCATCTCTATCTCCCCAGCTCTCCCCCAGTCCATGACTACTGCACACAATTCATCAACTCGTAGATATCTAATCCCCTCTGGCTCTGCTCACTTCCTGAAGTCTAAGAAAGAACTTTACTCTGGTGGCAAGAATTCCTATGAATACTTGATGACTTCTATAGACAGACTGTTTCATCTCACTTTGAAAGTGACATTTGAAGAGAACTCAGCAAACTTTCTATTCACAACTCCCCAATTTATGAAGGATATTCATAGATGGACAGTAATAAAATGCAACAGATTTTTATTGGGTCACTAAGTAAGGTAAACAGCAGTACAATGAGAGCGACATTGTAAAGGAGACAGTTTTGGGCATTAGGTACAAGACCTTTCTTCTTTCTCAGAGTAGAAGCTCTCCAATAAGCCCTGTGCGAAGAAGTCCCTTCTAGTTTGTTTCCTTAATCATTAGAGGTTAACACTGTAGTGTTTCCTGACCCAGAAACACTGCAGATCAGGCTGACAATGTCTTTGGACTGTGCGCCCCACTGGATGAGCAAGTGTTGATCTGTGCAATTACAGTGACACATAGTCACTGACCCATCACACCAATCATCTAAGCCATGAAGGGACCACCCAAACCTCCAGAGAGGGTCTCAGACCTGTTTATAGCTCAGATCACACTTCTCTGAGATGGCCTCTTGACCTCTAATTTGTGGTCAAGGGTCAAAGGTTATAGAGGTGGTCATGTGTCTCTCTTAGCCAGACAGAGCTCAGATCTCATGCTTGGTTGGGCTGTCTCTGTCTGGTCTCCTACAGTTCATTACAACGGGTAGCTGTCCCAATACACAGAGCTGCTGCAGGCCTGACTTTACAGCGTGTTTGTTGACAGTTTCCCTTTAAAGCAGCTTTCGCGTCCATTTCTGTGCACAACTGCAGCCACAGAATCTATATTTTTGGCACAATCAAAAAAAGTGTTTCTTTTAAGCACAGAAATTAGTATCGTCCATTTACTTATATTTCAGATATCTTTGCCTTATGGATTGGTGATAGATTAGTATTTAAAAACAATTGAAATGAAGTCAATAGACATTTAAATTTCTTCAGCTTGGAGAAATAAACAATGAAAAAAGGTAAAATGCACACATTCAAGGAGCGTTGGCCCTTATCTCCATGATGCACAAAGCAATCCCAGTACAGTCTGTATGGTAGTGCCAGACTGATGCATTCTCTGAAGCAGTAATGGTTATCTTCAAGATGTATCATCAGCAAAGCATAATTTACTGGACGGAGCTCAGGGAGGTGTTGAAACAGTCATTAACTGAAGTGTCTACCGAGTCTAGCTGAACGGTAATCCACTCTGAGCTGGACAAAGGCGTGCAGGAGGTTTCGGTCCAGATTGGTTAGCTGCTCGCCCGAACAGACCTGCTTCAGGTTATCAGGGGCAACCACCAGGAGGTTACAAAGGGCATGGAGTGTGTCGAAGAGCTGGAGCACCAGAGGGACCTGAAAGACAGTGAGGCACAAAACTGCTTATATAGGTTAGATATTGATGGGAGGAAAACAGGAGGTAAAACTATTGCTTATTACATTACTGTTATCAAATGCACTGTGTGTGCGTGCGTAGATTACCAGTTTTTACAAATAATATAATTAAATCATATAATTACAAATAATTCCCCTGTGGACTTTTAACACCTGTTCTGACAAAATAAGCAATTGTACATGTGAAGCACTGGAAATTTGCAATGCTGTTTGTCTCTGTGTATATTTAGACTGAACGTTTAACAAAGGAAAATAAGCAATCAAAGAATCAATGATGGAAATAATTCTTATTTGCCACCCTTCTTGTTTGTACTGAAAGATTAACAAAGGATGCCAGAGCCTTTATTTTGGATTGGCTTGACTAGTTGATTTAATAAAACATCCCAGGTAGAGCCTGTGTAGGCAGAGCCATGTTTGCCCTGTGACCAGTGCATTCTGGACCTATGCCCCCCACTCACCCTGAAGTCCTTGGCGCATCGTCGGTATTCAGCCACGTCGCAGATGGCCAGCATCCCTCCCATTGAGCTGTAGCTATATTGCTGTAGATGCTCGTGGATGAGCCGGTGGAAACGAATGCCCAACTCCGTCAGCACCGTGTCCACATTTTTCCCATCCATGGACTTCCGCACATGCTCCACCTGCCGACTGACGTAGGCGCATACCTTGGAGCAGGCCTGTCAGGTGGGAGTACACGCGGGGAAACATGAAAAACACGCTCAGTCCAGCACACTATCAGTGTTTAGCTGAAGAAAAATGAGGTGTGGATTTGATTTGCAAGTTGCATCTGCTAATTTGTTTAGTTTTGAATGTGAGCTCCTTGAAGCAAGCTGAAGACTTATTTCTCTTACTGTAGTGTACTGGATCATGACATTGTTTTCATCCTCAGGCCTGAAATCCGTCTTCTTCTGCTCTGTTGTCAAGATGTGTTTCATCTGCCCCACCATGCAGTTTAGTGTTCTATGTGCAGCAGGAAAAAAAACCAACCAGAAATGTCTTTCTTTTAAAACTATTTGCTATTTCATTACATGTTTCCATCTGTACAAAAATAAGTTGCCATCCGTTATAAGCACACTGACCTGTCAATTCCTGTGTCCAGTTTTACTTCCATCTGTTCTATCACCTCTTTCTTCTTGTGCAAACACTCTGCCAACTTTGGAGATGAGCTGAAAATAGATTAGGAGAAGAAAAATTCATAAAATATTTTTTATTAACTAGATAAAGGATTTTGATCTTTAACCCATAACTGACCTTATCAGAGGCATGAGCTGATCATTAAACTGTTTGTCAAACAAATGGAAGATGGAGTTCGCCTGTTGAACCACATCCAGGAAGTACAGGTTGGCATTCTTTGCGTCGGGTGAGGGAATTGCTGTAGAAGAGAAAGAGAGAAAGTCAGGCAATAAACAAACAGGTGGGTGAAAGCATGAATCGACATGATTCACAAAGAACAGGAAACCACTGCTGCCTTCTTGGCATAACGGAAATATAATGCATGTAACAGAAATTCTTGGTGATGCACCGTTTCAGCGTCAGACGGTGAGGAGAAAGTAATCAAACCACAGGAACATCAATGATGCGTCCCCCTAATGCAGAATGTACCTAACGAATTGAGCACCGGGATATACCAAACGCATGTTTAGTTCCACTGTAGCTGGCTGAAAATGATAAGCTGTTCCCTTCTCATATAGTCCCATAGAAAATGTAAGGAAGTGCCCAAAGCACAGCCTGCATGGCAACAAGGTAACTTGGATTTTTCACTTTTTCATATGGAACAGACATTAATGGGCACATGTAACTATGATTTCAGAGCAGGTGTTTTCCTCTAGGTGTTAAATCTGAAACTGTGGTGACATCACTGAGCAGGATGTGGCCTGTCAGGTAATACACCTGAAGGTTTCAACTTATGTGGAGCAGATAACTCACTGATGATGCATTTCAAAGGATCCTGCACAAACTGGGTTTTATTTTGCTTTTGATAACATGATATATGTCTGTCACTCTGTGTTAGCCCTGTGATAGACTGGCGAGATAAGTGGTTGAGAAAATGAAAGAATGGATTACATGATTTATATTCTTAGAGGAATGAGTGTTCTGAATATGTCACATAAGCTGGACAAAAAAAACATGTAGCATGATGTATGTATTCTACTTGTTTCCAGCAGGTGAGTGGATTTATGCTCTTAACACGAGGTTAAAACAGCACACTGCACACTCATTATGGTTTTAATGAGCTACATTCGATTTACCTGAGAGGCCTATCTCTAGGGCATAATCAATATGATCTACACAGAGGTGTTCAACCAGTAGCAGGAAGATTGAGAAGGCATTCTTGGGCAGGTCAGAAGGATCTGAAAGCTGTGTAAAAAAAGGGGGAAAAAAGCATTTAAACTTTGTCAAAAAACACATGCAGTACAGTTAATGCCCTGCTCATCAAAAGAGGGCAGAGCAGCCTCACCCTGTGGCATCTCTCAAAGGCATGGCGCGTCTCCTGCAGCAAATTGACAACCAGCTCTGGTGAGAGAAAGGTCTCCCCGTGGGTGTCAATGCTGGGGCCCAGTGGAAGATTGGTGCGCTGTCTGATCCGTTCCTTCAGTTCTTGAATACTGTTTAAAATAAACAAGAACAAAAAAAACAACAACCAGAACATAAATTATGTTTTTTACCAGTGAATCTTTTCTTTGTGTAAAACCAAATTGTGCAAAAGTCTGACCTGCCAGTGCCAACTGGCCGTTTCTGGTGATTTTTGGAGTCGTAGTATCGCTGCAGAATCATGGCACCGCGAGTGCGAAGGTATTCTCTCTCCATATCAATGTAACTTTCCAAGTATGAAGAAAAAATGCTCTTAATCAGCTTGGAGAGGAACGTATGCTTGTCTGAGCCCAGGTTGAACTCTGTCAGCTTTGTGGCTAATCCTGTGGTCCTTCAAAAGTGAAATAATCAGAGTCAAAAACAAGAACAGCGCTTTCTGCGTACACGTGAAGTGATTTAAATTACAAGTGAACAAGTTAATTACCTGGTGTAAAGGTCGTAGAGATTCTTGAGGTATTGTTCTACGTCTGAGTGTCGTGTCCCATCCAGTTTTTCTTTAACATGTGCCTGCACACACAAAGCCAGTTAAATATAACCAAGGGCACAGTAATACTTAACAAACACTTAATTTCAGTAGAAATACCTGCAACTTGTTCTCAAAGATGTTCTGGATGAGTTTGGCCATGACAGTCTCAGGACTACTGAAGACCTCGCCCACCTGCTTATTGACCCTCTGGCAGAGGACTGCGGTGTCCTCAAACACATCATTCCTCATGTAGGCACCCTTACAAAGGCAGATGGAACCACATGTAAATGTTCTGTCTGTAGATATTAGTGTAATACTACCAAGTGTAAGAGGAACTTTACACACTCACTTCCTGACACTGCTTGATATAGACGTCCACACAGTGTGCATAGCCCTTTTATGAAAAGACAACCATTTCAGGTCAGGGCAAAAAAATTTAAATCATACACAATGCTCTGAGATGAGAGTTAGTATTAACAGAATGGGTATCACAATTATGACATTAATTTGACCAAAGATTAGGTCAAATGTGGACACTGAGCCTCTCTTTTCTAGGTTACCTTGAAATGTAATAGAACCGCTGCAACCTCTCGCATACGTCCAATCTCACCCCTGCGCTGGGCTGCAGTGAACTCCTGGATTAACTGTCGCTCCAGGTCATGGTATTTACCTGATTAGAAAAGCAAACAAACACCAATAAATAATAAATATAATATAATCTGTATGAAATTATTATTACAGATACAAGAAAAAGGATTACCAGGATTTCTGAGTGCTCACAAAATGTGTCCTGATATTGATCTAAGTCACAATTACTGACAAACACAATCTGACTAAACTCATGACACAGACATATAGTTGTATTTCATGTACTTATTGAACACACCAAAAGAAATTCAACGCAGTGCAAGCTGAAAAAAAAAGGAATTAAAACGCTTACATTTAGTTACATGCAGAACCTATTTTTGAAATCTCCATCAGATGGTCCCTGTAGCTGTTTATGAGATGAGAAATTCCTGCCTGCAAAAGTATTTCGGGATGCTGGACAGCACTGTGCAGGCCATACCACAGCATCTCATTACTAACGTGCTTTTTCTTCGTGCCCTCCTTCAGAAGCCAAATACAGTTTACACCCCCACATCCCACAATATTTTTAAACAATAAAAAAAGAATCAGAGTTGAAGAACAAGAAAGATCAGCAAAAGCAAATTCTTTGTTTTGTTTTTTTTTTTCTTAAAAAAAAAAACCTGTAATTCAACTTAGTTTTCCTCCATATTTTCCCCAGTTCGTCCACACTCCCCCTGAATTCACTGCACAGTTTCATCCTCTCGTAAGCTTCGAGTCACACAGTGCTGCTCTGACATTCCCCTGGAAAATTTAATTGTTCCTCCCCTGATTGCAAGATATCCAGGCCCTGAGATAGAAAAGCAGAAAAAAAATCCAAACATAGTATACAGACGGTCGAAGGGTTTAGTGCTAATGCACTTTTCACCTTGCACTGCAGTTTGTGTGTGTTTTTAATTTAAAAGATTAACTTTTGTCTCATTTGTCCACGAAACATCGATCAAGAAGCGTTCTGAATACCCAAGTGGACTTCCTTGAGATATTCCACAAAGTTGTTTTGGAGGGCAGTGGTTTCCTTTGTCCTTCCATCAGCACACGGTCAATTAGTGTTTTTCTTAGATTAGACACAAAAATTTTAGCAAGCTGTTGAGATTTCTGCAGGTGTTTTACTGTAAGCCTTGGATTCTTTTCACCCCTTAGGAATACACAATTTTTCCTCTTGGTCCGATCTCTGTGGGACATCCATTACTCATGACAGTAGCAACAGGCCTGGACTGATGACCACCCAGGTCTTTAGAAATACTTGTGAAGCCTGATTGGATCAGGTCAGGTTGGATTCTGTGAACGTTGTTGTGGCTGAAGCACGGTTAAAACAAGCAGTCTTTGTTCACCTTTAAACTCCTTTCCTAAATTGGAGCACTGACTCCAGGTAGCTTTTGGAGAAATCATTGGAACATATTTTTCAGCCCGCACTGTGACTAATTGCTTGAAGGGTTTGGTTTGGTGTGCTATCAGTTTAGTCAGTGTGGTGTTTGGCTAGAATTGTACCTTAGATAAAAATCAGATCAAATGAATTAATGCAGAAAACTTGGTCATTCCAAAGGCTTTATAATAGAAACAGCCAGTGCAGCCAACAATAGGTGATTGTCAGAAACTTACTTGCAATTTTTGCCTTGACATCTGCAAATCTGGCAGAGAAAAACAATAAATCAAGATCAATTACTCATTACTGTATAAACACAAGTTAAAAAAAAAAAAAAAATATATATATATATGGGGCTATATTTCTAGAAACCACATGATGCTGTAAAGATTTATTGTTGAGGTTACACTGAGAGGAACAAAAGTTATGCACGATGTTCCTCTTGTACAGTACTGCTTTTGTCTAAAGCTGCCTTCAGGATGCCTGACTCACCTGTCGAATGGCAGCTCCTGGGCAATGAGATGCAGCTTCTGAATGATATCAGCAGCCTCCTTAATCTGAAGGAAAGAGAGAAAGAGAGGAAGTGAGAGTGTGTGTATGTGTGCGTTTGAGAGTGAGAGTGGAATATCAGGTGATGGAAAAAAGAGAGAGAGCACAGCAGGACCATGTGAGGTGGACATCCAGAAAGAAAGTGGGCAGGCCGCCGGCAGTGTCTCCCCTTGGGGGATCATCATCTTAAAGCAGCCTTCCTCCACCTCCCCGTGTTGAACAGGGAGCTGATAACAGACAGGCTGCGCTCACCTGGGCATCGACAGTAGCAACAGCACCAGTCCTGACTTAGCAGCACATCCAACTCTTTATTGGCATGCCTTTTCTGAATGGGCTGTAATCCCACAGGAGTCTAAATCGCCTTCAATAATCTGTCCGTCCAGGGATATCTGTCTAAAAAAAGGGGCCCCTGTCGAGAGCTGCCCCCCCCCCACCCCCCACCCCTCCTGACATGCACGCTGGCTGAAAAAAAGCCTCAGACCTACGAAAGGCCCGCCGTCCGCAACTCCTCTGTTCCCGCAGATGCCTGCCTCAGCTAACATCATTACTCTGCTCCCGTGAGGAGGATCCAGCCTTTCTGCTCGGCGAAGGTTTTCTAAGTATCTGTCCCCCAGCTAAGATTAGCTAAATCCCATGTAAGTAATGTAGCCGTCTCCCTGCAGTCAGGGTTTAGCAGCACTTGTCTCCACGCTGGCGGCCCAGCCCTCCCTTTCAGAAGGATTAGCAAAGCCATCCCCCTTCAGCTATTCACTTGCAGCTTTCCTCTTTTCCCCCTCATCTGGAGGTATGCTCAGGAAAAAGGAATCTGGACAGATATTTCTGCATGCCTTTCCAGAAAACTAGCTCCATCTCCAGCTTTCGTCTCTGGGATTGACCCCCAGACACACTTCTCAGCATCTACTAATGATATTCCTCCTAACAAGAATAAATCTAAAGCATCTCAATCTCTCTGCTGTCACTACAAAACTGCAGACTCAAACTTCTGGCCACTTGTCTAACATCGAAAACGCCTCTGTGTAGACTGAAACTGTGTAAAAGTGTGCATCTCTTTTCCCAGCATGTATGTCATTGCTGCCCTTGCATGTACCATCTTGCTACAAGCTCTCTCCCGCTGTAATGTGACACAAAGCTGAGGGCCATCCAAATTCTCTCTCCCAGACAACCTACTGTAAATGCAATTAGTTTTGACATGAGCATGTTGACATCCATGCTAGTCAATCAGCCAGCCATTGTCAGACAGCAAATGACAGTTTATTAATCCAAATTAGTCGAGGGATCCAACTAAAGGGATAAACTTAACAAATTAATGTGGCTGGTTTACCTCGTAATCCTGTTCATTCTCACCTCCAGCAGTATCACGGCGGGGGGCCTTCAACAATGGTCACACATACACACCTCCACTGACGTGAAGGGATTGAACACGTGCAGCATACGTACCTTGTCTGGGTTATTAAAGACATCGCTGCGTAGGTCTCCATCCAAGAACTCGTTGAAGTAGGTCATCAGACGCTGAGCCTCCACAGCTCTCTGGCGAGGTGTGTTCACCCCCTCCAGCTGGTCTCCCAGGTGACAAACCTTAGTGGCCACGTAGCTGATGTGCTCGTCAAGTTCTTGGAAATGCTGAAAGGCCACCTGATATCATGCAAAACAAAGAAGATGTGAAATAAAAGCAAAAATGTTTGTGAAATGATAGATAATATAACTTTGACAGCTCAAGGGCATTACAGTGGGTGTGATTGGGCTCCTTTCATCATACAACACACCTGGTTGCTTCTCTGTAGATCTTGCACTTTGTGGGCAAACTCCTTGGCCTCACGATGACACTGGTGCTCAAGCTTCTCCACCCTCCGCTGGATCTTCTCATCCAGTTGCTTCAGCTCTTCAATGTGGTTCTGAAACTCTTCCAACAGCCTATAACACAGGAAACAAGGTATGTGCAGACTTAAGTTCCCAATGATCTGAACACCATATGGTAGTTTTTCAAAAAACAACAGGTAAGAGATGCAAAAAATACTCCTAGAGTAGTAATTGGGTACCACAAGGTTAAATCTGTCCCACTGACCTCACAGTTACAGTTAATAGTTAAAGAATAGTGCCAGATGCTTAATTCCTGGGTCCCCAGGCTTAAGACGCTCTGAAAACTAGCAGCTTCGTCAGCTGCATTTTAAGTGCCACCAGGACTGCAGAGCAAATGTTCTAAGTCAGCACCACATTTCACAGAGTAGGAAACATCCCAAAATGATGAGTGTATAATCTTCTGACTAATTCCCTCAGCACTGGCTACAGCTTAAAGACATCTCCCATCCTTTCCCAACAGACACTCATTCCCTGGCTGGTGACTCACAGCATGGTGGCCTCCACAGATATGTTGTTTCTGACTCTTTGCTAAGAGTATCCGAGGAGGTGGTGGCAACAGTTTGTGTAGGGAGAAGATAAGGCAGGATGGATCTGTGGTACAGTTAAACTGTTGTGGCATTTTCGCTTATGAGATGCAGGCCTGTCCCTAAGTGTAAACATCATAACAAATGGGGGAAAACATGCAAAGGACTTTTAAACATATTTATTTCTCGGTTTTCTCCAACTCGAAACTCTAAATGAGTGGAGAAGAGATTGAGGTGATTTTCTGAAGTGCAGGAGGACACATTCTAGAGAAGGTCACAACTGACTGTTATAAATAAGTGTAACACATATCTAATTATTTCCAAGTCTTTTTATGGAAAGCTTACCCTGAATTACTAAAATATGTTTGCTAAGAGAGAAAAAGATCAAAAGAGAGAGAGAAAACTGTCTTGATTACAGCATCTAATTAGCTTCAAGGACTGTTTAAAAAGATGAGGCATGAGTTACACTATGCCAGGGGTCCCCAACTCCAGGCCTCGAGGGCCGGTGTCCTGCAGGTTTTAGATGTGTCCCTGATCCAACACACCTGA
>JAVDPK010001032.1:860901-909491 GCA_034780415.1 Cichlasoma orientale | reverse complement strand
TTCAGGTGTGTTGGATCAGGGACACATCTAAAACCTGCAGGACACCGGCCCTCGAGGCCTGGAGTTGGGGACCCCTGCACTATGCCAAGAAAGACAGACGAGCCAGATGAGTAGAAAGGCTGTTTCACATTTTAAAAACTTGCAATTAATTTGTTAATAAGGCATCCTTTTGAGAGCTCATTTATTAATATGAAAAACTTTACTTCCTTCCTTCCTTAGATGCAAGGAGATTTTACACAGCACATAAGCTAATGTTTTATATACTCTCGAGTTAACTTAGCATATGAATCCGAGTTAAACTCCGGCCTTATATTGAGGAGAAGAGAGATTGTACTGCATATGTAAATGACAAGTATCTACAGTACCTTTTGGGGTCAAACGCCTCGGCTCCTCCTTTGGAGCCTCCCCCAGGAATCCTCCATGCCAGCCTTTCAATGTACTCATCTGCATCAAAGGGCTCCTAAAGGAGAGAGAAAGCAATGGGAGGAAGTGGCGATGACCTCAAAACACCACCAGCACCAATGAAAGGATGCTAAAAGACCACAGCATGGGGTAAATCGTTAAGAAGCTGATGTTATAGCACACAAGCGGACAACAACATTGCCATTTCCCCGAATAAACGAACTCGTACAATTAAACAGTATTTGTCTTTTCAATTTGCTTTCTCTGGGACATGTTTCCCCTCATGTCTGAATCACTATTAATTCTTAATTACGCACCCAGTAAATAAATACGGTCCGCACCATCAGGATACCGTTAATTGTAGTTAGCCCCTTAGCTAGTCTGGTAGCTAACACAGCTATCCGCTGTCGTTTTACCTCGAACAGATGAGCGGTCGTCGCCATGTTAAAGATTCAGCTGGCGGGGCGATGAAGCGAAACCTAGGAGACGAAACTCAGAGTCGGCAATAAAGCCGACTTCTGCATGGATTTGGTGGTTTCGTACAGTTTTGCCCTTTGTTGACAGCTAGCTGGTTGGTAATCCAGCTTCCTGTATAGGAGAGAAGGGTGGGGACAGCCGTGTGCGAGTGCGCCTGCGCATTTGTCAGCTGATTGGTCGTATTTGTCACATGAAACAACAAAAGCAGGAAGTAAGTCGCTTTCATTAGTGGCGTGCAGCGAGGAATAAAAAAAAGCAAATTTAACACATCCACAGGAAGATGGGAATATTAAATTGTGACGATTCTGATTTATTTTAATACACTGGGGAGTTTACTGCAGTCGGACAAATGACTGTACGTGGTTTGTGGATTATTTCTCACGAGAAAGGAGAAAATGTGTCAATACGCTTTTCCAGGTTTGTGACTTCTGATTATTGTCACATAGATGCAAATACAACATATTTGTTTTCGGATCACTTATAACTCACTGTATTTTGTCATTTGTGTCTCCCTCAACAGGAGGTTTTCCACCGTGGAGCACCGTGCAAAGAGCCTGGCAGGTTCCTCATATGTAGCAGTCCCAGAGGAAAGCACTTTCCTGCAGCTCCTACTCACTGAGCTGGGGCTTTCAGACTCAGGCAAGAATTATGTAGCCCTCAGAGATGATTGCCTTTACCGTCCACGGTCACCAGCCCTGGAGATGCATGTGGATGGACCTGGAAAAGGAATACTTTGGCCGGTGTTGACTGTCTCACAAGGGCCTCTTATCCTGGCTTGCCTGCCTTTAGTGGATGTCCCTCCTGAGCCGCGGCCACCTCTGGCCAGCCTGCTGTCAGTCTCACAGGGACTCACGCTTCTGGCAGGTCTGCAGACTTTTCTCCTTGGCTCAGGGAGTAAGCCTGATAGTGAAGGGCTTGTCTCTCGTCTGGCAGTGTTGCCCTCTGTCCTCCTGCAGGTTTGTCCACTTGGCACACCCCTTGATGTGCCCCTACCTGGGGCACCTGCCACACCTGTAGTACCCACTTCTGGAACTCAGAAGCAGCCAGCCTGGAAAACAGGCCTACACCGAGGTCGAGCTTTGGTTAATGTAGGACTGATAGAAACAGTGCGTTCCATGCAGTATGGTAATCAGAGCAGGCAGGACCTTTGGGATGTTTACGGCACTGTGACATGCAAAGTAAGTCCACAATGTAATGAAAAGTGATTCAATTTATAGTTTCTGGAAATGACTTATTTTGAAACATTTCTGCCATTCTTTCGAAAGTGTGAAGTGGAGGGGGTGCTCCCAAATGTGACAGTGACCCTGTCACTGCCACCAAATGGTTCTCCACTGCAGGATATCCTGGTCCATCCCTGTGTCACATCTCTGGATTCTAGTATCCTGACTGGAAGCAGTGTGGATAATTATGATGGCTCAGCTTTCTCCGGGCCATACAAGTTTCCCTTCTCCCCTCCTCTGGAGCCCTTCAGACTATGCAGCTATACATCTCAGGTATGCATTTAAAAAAAAAAAACAGTGGGTATTAAAATTCCTTGCATATATATGTTAATTTTGTAATTGATTTCTGCTAAAATCAAAATTTTTCGTCAGGTTCCTGTTCCACCCATACTTGGTTCATACCAACTGAAGGAAGAGGAGAACCAGCTACGCGTATCAGTAACCCTCAAACTTCACGAGAGTGTAAAGAACAGTTTTGAGTACTGTAATGCTCACCTGCCATTCTTTAACAGGTAAACAGCACAAAGTTCAAAATCATTATTGCCGCTTTCTTTATGTGATCCAGTCAATATATAATTGCTGAGAGCCCTTTTAGGTGTTTAGAAATAGTTGGAAAACCAAATACACACATGCCTGTAGGATATGTTTTCGTAGAAAAACTCTTCTAAATGTTTTTAATCAAATTTTTAAGCGTTCTAGTCTTTCGCTTGTGCGTGAGAGACTATAAAACAAACACAGTGCATCCTTATGTTTCCTAATCTGTGTAAACAGAAGTACTTCAGCAGCCAGCTAATAATCTGGTGGCAAGTCTCAGACTTTGTCAAGCAACTATGTGGCAGAAATGATTGTGTCTTCTAATTATTCTGAGCATAACAGCGATGTCTTTGAACCCATTTGATTAATAGTTGATATTCCTGCGTACTGGCTCTGTTTGCGCTCTGCAGGAATCAGATGGGTGTTGTAGATATGAAGGTGAGCTCTGGACAGTTGGAGGTTTCAAAAGAGAAAAACCTGCTTCTCTGGGTCCTGGGTAAGTGTTCTGCTCCAGACCATCCCTATTTTTTAAAAAAAAATCACTTTCACTGCAACTGTATACTACTTTATTCTCAATGATATGTAGGGCAAAAGTTCCCAAAGTCTCGTGAGGTTACAATGGAGGGCAAGATCAGCTTTTCTGGACCAGCGCCAGGACCTTTGGACCCCCTCTGCACAGACCTTACTGCTTATGTCAAAGTAAGTTATTATGTGTTATAATTATCTTTAACCAAAGATCTCACTTTTACTTCGGTTTAGGGTCTTCGTGTACTACTCAAATTAATATAAGACAAGATAAAAATATTTATTATTCACGATTTAGGCTGATCTGTAATGAGATGCAGTCAAATAAGTATCACCAGGCTCTAAAGTGATTTTTTTTTTTTTAATATATATATATATTTTTAATGTCACCGTTTTCTTCACAGTTGAATTTCAAAGTGCCTGACATGACATTGTCTGGGTGTTGTGTAGACCAGCATTCAGTGCAGGTTTATTCTTCTGCCAAACCGCGGATCGTAACATGTAAGCTTACAGCAGATTTTGTGTCAAAATATTTGCTGCCACTGTCTTGTGTGACCCTGACAACTGTGTCTGTTCTGTCCTCAGCCCGAGAACTTCAATCTAAAGAGTACTACATATGGAATTCAACAGGTACTGCTCCAGTATCCTCTGGACAGATGACGATGTAGCATGGATTCACAAAGAGAGGCTTTGTGGACACTGCACTATATTAATGAGACTGAAAACACTTTAAAGTACACACAGTGACATATGACCCCATTAAATTAATTTGTGCTGCCCTGTTTTACAGGAGAGTTTGCAAATGATAGAAGATAAAAAGCTGTTACCTATTATCTAATACTCACATGTACAAAGGTACTTCACTATATGCAAACATTGACTGGATTACTACTTTTAAAGAACTACCTGCACCTGCAGTTCAACTTCTTTTATGCCCCAGTCTTCAGCCTCCCTCCGATATATCCCATTGCAGACACAAGGGCCACCCCTCGCTCTGACAGTCGCACTTCAGTGACTCTCCATCAGCCGGATAATTAGCAGCTGGGGCCTTGTCATCAGCTGTTGTAGGCCTGGAGTAGAGGGGCGGCTGGACTGTGAAAGGCAAGCCTGATTCGGCCAGTGTCTTGGCTACAAAAGCTTCTCTTTTGGGCTGGCAGGAGGCCATACCCATACCAAGCACTCGCCCCCACCTCTTTTGACCCCAGCTTTGCCCTGTCAACTAGTAGCCAGCTGAAACACACAAACTCTCCAGCCAGACTGTGATTGAGCGCTGACCCTCGGGCCCTCTGAGACTTGAAAGCAGCCGGTCCCATTTAGTGAAGAACAGGATCAGGACCTGCCTAAATGGTGAAAAAGTCATAAGGGTGGTAACCATTTGGTTGCCTCTCGATGTTGCAGAGGAGGTGTTTTAACTATTTTATTGTACAGCCCAAAGCAAATAATTTTGATCTTTATTAATGCAACACAATCGTCAGAGCAGACCTCCGTTTATCCACACCTATTTGCAAAGAAAACACTTCAATTCTGCTTTTGCTTCCAGATACTTTTCTCATTTTTTTTTTCAGTACATTACCTGAACTATGCATGTAACATTTCTACTACACAAGCTCCGCCTCCGTGCGTTAAGTTGAATGAATAACTAGCTGATGAAGGGTTAAATCAAAGGAGATTGTGCCCCACTATTCCACAGCAGCCAGACTCCTCTGAGTGGCCTCATTGTCTGCCATTGGCCTCTTGTGCCCCTTGCTGGTCCAAATGCTACATTCTCACGTGGATTTCCACTCAGAAGGCTGACCATGACCAATCCTCTGTCAATTGGAACCAATTGCTCACACGGCATCCTTCACCTTCTTTTTATGTAGCAGTATGGAGTGGCAGACACCGAGACCTCTCGGCTCTCCCCCTCCACGATGATTTGGCTTTAAGGCCCAGTGTGTGTGGCTAGCGAACTGGAAAAGGAGAAGTTTTTTTTGAAGAGTTGGGCCACTCTAAATCTCCTCAGTGTCGCAATATGTGGTCGGTCTGGCTCCTCAAGTCTGCAGTTAGTGGCCTCTCACTGGCAGACTTTGCTTTGTTGATTGAATGGCTTGCTAAGTAGATGGACTCATTTAATGTGTTGCTTTGCTCCAGTGCCTTCAGTCCATACCTTTGGGCATTCAACTGAATTGTTTTTCAGAATCATTAATTTATGTAATCTGTGTTTACTCTTCTGTACATGCATACAAAAAAGGGATACACACTTCTGTCCAGTAATAATCAAAATAAAGATCACATGGGCTAAAAGCATCATTTTTCATTGTTACAAATCATTTTAAAACATCATGAAGTTTGGATGCTAAAATGTTTTTACATACCTCAAAAATGATTTGCAATTGATCACCAAAATCGCTTTCCACTTCACCCTGGATATTTGGTGCTCTGCGTCCCTCAGCCCAATAATGACACCCAGTGGCAGATTACAATAAAAGTCATATTAGCATGTTTCTATGTCTTTTGAATACATTTAATAAAGTACATTTCTTCTGTTTAAATAGTTCTGCTCAACTACTGCAAGATTATCTCTGCTGATTGAATTCCTCCTGCTGTGTAGTGTTCATTTAACACGCTGTGCCTGAGGACCAGGCTTTTGAAAGCTTCTGTGGCCCCAGGTGTTTGGTAGGAGTCCAGTCCCTCTCAGCCACTATAAGTCTGCTAAGAGCCGGCCTCAGGGAGACCGCTTCAAGAATAACGGTGCAATTGGCAGTTTCCCGTTTTCAGTCTGATTATTCCTAAGGAGGTCATTTGCTTTCAAATAGAATATCTTTGGACACTGAAGGATTTTTTTTGTGTGTGTTAATTTCTATACTAAGTGTCTAATAATGGACCAGGAGCCCCAAAGCAAGTTGATTTGAATCTCTTGTAGCTAAATAGATGGTCCATTTTTGAAAGCTTGCTGTCGGTATTGCAGGGAGGCATCAGTGTTCCTGCCTAAACTGCAGATTTTCTCACGTCAGTGCATTTCTTTCACCCATAGAGGGCACCATCAACTCAGCTAAGGAAGCAACGCCAGACATCACAAATTTCGATCATATTGCAAGTAAATCCTGAACATGTAAGGCAGTGTCACTATCGTTTCTGAAAACTTCAAATTGATGGTGCTATAGCTGTTTCAATATTTAATCTGTATTACCCGATCTCATGTTCCCCATTGTGGGACAAATAAAGGGATTTTCTATTCTATTCTATTCTATTCTATTCTATACTATTCTATTCTCATGTTTTAAAGGTTATGTTTTGATCAAAATACAAAAAGTGTTCTTACTTTGGCTTAAAGATCCTGCTTCTAATTCTTATCTGACAGCTTCAAGATCTCCACATCCTATGACCCCCTTTAACTCAAATTTCTGCACCATTTTTCCTTCTGTCGTCGATTAGTTTTTTTGTTTGTTCAAACCATCTTCCATGCCCAGTTTATTGAACGTTTCTTTCCTTTTGTGTGTCCTTGACATCGTGAGCTCAGTCTCGTTTGACTAAATCATCTGGTTTGGATTGTAGCTGTTTGTTGGGCACGTTACACATTATCGCTTCACCAAAGAAAGGGAGAGATTTTGGCTCCAGAAGGCAGCCGGGAACCAGCCTTTATCCCGTGGTCTCATCCCGGAAGATGTCCCTCTCGGTGGGTCTTCTAACGAGTTTCAGCATCTGGAATCGCTATCAAGAAGGGTAAATTATGTTGGACTAGACCACTTTCAAACAGAGTTTGTATTAGATTAATAATCTGCAAGCCTACTGTTGAACGTAGACAACTTATGTTCTACATTTTTTTTATGTGAGCTTTCTGATGCTATGCCAGTATAATTTTGAGGTATTTGCACTTTACTGAAATATATCTAGTTTGTTCTACTTCATACTTCTGCTCCACTGCCAGGGAAATACTGCGTACCTTTTACATGAAGACTTTTATCTGATAGTCAGTTACTTTTCCGATGTAGATTTTATCTAGAAACGAGCTTTTTTATGACGAGCTTTTAAAATGTAATCAATTGGTCGAGTAGATGTAATGCGGTCTCTTCAGAAAAAGGAAAATTGGGTTTAATGGTTTAATTCATTCCTGTTTGAGGCACAAATATGTCAGATTATCCAGTATCACTATTAACAATCCAGTGCATTAACAATCCTTTAAAATAACAAAGTACCTTTGAGAGTTTAATTACCCTTAGGCAATACCAAAGGCCATCTTCTTCTAATGTCTCTACTACTTATTTACTTTTAAATGTTTGACATTTTCATATTGATGTAAAGATATTTATAATTAAATAAAGGAACTGACCAATCAGTATTGTTTGTAATTTATGTTTTGCAGCTGATGGAGGTGCTGATGATGGACTTAAAACAAACCACCCTGAAGAAAGAGTCACATGATTAAGTCTATGCTTTTATTTGTATCTGCAAGTTTGCATCACATGGTGAGGGTTTTTCTGTTCTCTGTAACCTGAAAATAGATCCCGTTGAGGGCCAGTCATGGCTGTAGACCACCCCACTTTCCACTCTACTGACACTTTAATCAGATCCACTGGGAGAGAAGAGGAAGGGCTCAGACTCACAGCTGCCTCTCTCTCCCTCCTTTCCCATCCACCCCATCTTTTCCTCCCCTCTTCAAGTCTCTCTCTTAAGCACCGTTGCACGCTGTTTCACTGTAAAAATGCACGACCTGAATTATTGATGGTATAGATGCACTTCACCTCTTCCATAATTTGTCAAGATGCTTTACCTGAATCCCTCTGCTCGTGTCTGTCTGGCCGGTTGCAAAAAACTGGTGGATATCCCCATCTGTGAGGTCCCTCGCCTATAACAAACATCAAGATTCCTTACTGGAATTATTTGAGATAGCATGAGGGTGAGAGTGGGTTAGCAGTGATATTTTTCTTTTTCTTTCTTTTTTTTTTGACTACCATGGCAATTTGATTGGCAGTGCTTGTGTGGCCAATTTGAAGGGCCAATGGTTGCAGTGCCTGAGGAGAGATAATGACGGGATGTCTGGGTAATAATCACAACTAGTCAGAAACAATAATGCAGAATGATGTCTCCCAGAGTCCCAGCTCAGGATTGAACAGATGAGAAATGGTTTAAAAATGAGCCAGGCAACAGGACTACTCTGTTACAGTTAAATATATTAGGCAGCTAATTTTGCCAAGTTAACCTGGGGTCTGCTGGGTGGATGAGAATGAACGAGCACTTAAACTGTTACTTTGTTTTGAAGGGAAAGTTCTTGCAGCACACGGGTGTTACAGCACTCACACACACACACCACAGAGTGATGAGTAGCAAAACAAATAAATCATGACTGGGAATTAAATTTGGCGCAGACTAACCTGAAAGTGAGGAAAGAGTTATTTCCTGCTTCGGCGGAGGCAAGGTTGTTCTTTTCTCTCCAACAGATCCTGGTGTCAGCTCCACAGTGTGTGGCAGAGCAGGGACTGTCCATTGTGGTTTTGGCTTCTGAGTCTTTTCTTGCAAAATATTACATGGGACCACTTTATGCAATCCTGGTCTGGAGTGTGTGGAGCCCATTGTCCTGCTGTCTGTCCAAGAGGCTGACACTTGCAAAAATACCTCTCTCCAGTCCAAGCTCAATATGTAAAGTTAAATAGTCACAATATCTGTCTTAAAGTTGGGTTTTATTTCAATAACAGGCTCAGCTTTTTAATGATTTTAGTCACATAAAGGTTCTGCCGGCGTAGATCCACTTGGGTTAATATTTTTGCTGTTTTTTGCCCTGTCCTATAAACATGTCGGTAACTTCACTTTTAAAAGAGTCTTTCCAATTTGCTTCATTTGTTTCTGCCGCTTCCAAGCAAACCCGGCGGTCTTCACATCTTCACTGCTTTCAAACTTAAGATTTGTCCTGAAGCGCTGCTGTGTGGCACCAAAGTAAAAATCCAATAACACTTTTGGAAGAAGCGGTTAAAAGAGTAGGTGTATACTCCATCCCAACCTGACTTTCACATTATAATGAGCTAGGTTTCTATGGCAACACTCCCTACAGGTTACTTTGTAACTCATAAGTTAATGCTTGAAAGAGTCTGTTATTTTCCTGCACCCCCTTTGCTATCTGAAAGCCCAGAGGGGAGCAGAGAGAGAGCCAGGTTTGTTGGGAAATTGTTTTCTGACTGAAAAACATGACTCCAGTAGAGCTCATAAAAGCACAGGGGTAGAAAAACTGTTACAATCATAGTATTAGACTGCAAAGTTGTATTTTGTGCAGTTTTTCTATGCATGTGATAAACTATGTGGAGTTTTTTTTTTTTAAGACTGGTGTTGTTTTTGTTATTATGCTAGCGGCATGGTTCTGGGGATGGCAATGCCAGTGTATCAGTGTGATGGTGCATTATTTTGATCCTGAGTGAAATACCGTGACAAACAATTACCCAGTGTGATTTTGCAAAGACTTTCATGGTACATATAGGCAGGACTATAGCGCCACCTTGAGGTAGAAAGACTTTTTCTAAAAGACATCGACTAAGACAATAAAACTTAACTTTTGGATACCTGAATGTTTTTTTTTTAAACTTGCTGACATTTCCAAAAGCACTAGCTGTATTTACTGCAAATGATTAAACCATAGCAGGCTAAAAATACTAAGCTAAGATAGTAAACATGCTTGCCAAATATCAGCATGCTATTTGTATAATACACATATTAGTATGCGGATTTCAGCATTTAGCTCAGAGTTTTGCTACGCTAAAAATTAAAGTCTCAGAGCTGCACGTATACTGTAGATTGGACAGTTTTTTTTTTTATTCTGTCTTGACATACTTGGCTCAGTTTGTAAGTTTGTAAGTTTGTAAGTACACCCCATGATTCAATAGCAGAACTACCTTTAGCAGCAATAATTTTGAAGTAATTGGTTTCTGTATGACTTTATCAGTCTCTCACATCATTGTGGAGGCACTTTGGCCCATTCTTCTTTATAGTGTTACTTCAGCTTATTGAGGTTTACAGGCATTTGTTTATACACAGCTCTCTTAAGGTCCCACCACAGCATTTCAGTCATGTTAAGGTCTGGACTTTGACTGGGCCACTGCAACACCTTTATTCTTTTACTACTGGGCTCGGAATCATTGTCCTGTTGCTTGACCCATTTTTAGTCACGCTTTAGCTGTTGGATGGATGACTCTGCACATTTAACTCTGTAATACTTCGGTATGCAGGGGAGTTCGTGGCTGACTCAAAGACAGCAAGGTGCCAAGGTCCTGCAGCTGCAAAACAAGCCCAAATCATCACCTCTCTGCCACCGGGCTGTTCAGGTTTGTTGAGATGAATCTTTGCAAACCTAAACGGTGCTGCTATGTTCTTTTAGAGAGAAGAGGCTTTTTCTCCTGGCAACCCTTCTAAGCAATTCTAAACAATTTGCTGGGACATCCACTCGTGGAGTAATTGTGGCATTGTGTTAACGCAAACCTGAATGCTCCAGACCAGCAAACTGCCACAACCTCTGTTCTTATAGAGGTGGTCATGCTTGGTGATGATCAAATAATCAAGTGGATGTGATTAGCAGCACCTGGCTGCTACTTATCCTCTTGATTCCTATGGAAACAGCGAGGCTGTTTTCACAGGCCTGCATAGAGTCCTATTAAAACTTTCTTTCACATGTCTGTATGCATTTAATTTTGTGCAAAATTCTCTCGCTGCAGCTCAAGCAATATTTTACATTCATCTTAAAAAACTCTTCTGATTAATGCCTTCTATCAGCTTACGGCTGGATGCCAGTGACCATTATGGAAGTACAGTATGAACACTGCATTTTCTTTTGCTTCTTCCACATCATTTATTTTAATATGTTAAAATACCACCACAACTGTTTAGCTGAAACTGTCATCTCAGCAAATGCTTCATTAGAGGTCTCGACTCACTGACTGCGCTCCACCATAACAGCACTGTGGTGTGACTCTTGGGACTGTGTGTGTGTGCGCGCGTGTGTGTGTGTGTATGTGTGTGTGTGCGCACGAATGTGGAGAAACAGAGAAATGATTCCACTGAGATACTCATCATCTCAATAGCACCATTTTGGAAAAAAAATCTGTTTTCTCACCATGTTATGAGATATTAGAAAATTACAGTGACAAAATCACAGTGTTATGATCTGTAGGCAACCATGTCCTGTGGGTTTTGACCACTGTTAGACATCCATGTATTTTTTTTTTACCATTAATTGTACCTTTGAAAAAGGAAAAATTACAGTTATTTGTCAGTCTTCTGTGTATTGTGTGCATGTGTGTGTGAAAGCTAAGTGCAGCACAGAAAAGCACTGCATAACACATCTTAAAGAGAAGAATTCTGGAAAGTCATCACTGCTAAATCAATGCAACACACTTTACAGAATACTAATATTGAATGAATCACACCACTTAGTTCTGCTAAAAATACTTGTCCATGAGCAGTTTATGGTCAAAAGGACAATAATCTGCTTCATTTCATTCTGATAGGCTTGTTTCCATCTTTTCAGGCATGTAAATTAGAAGAGGAACACTAAACCTACTTTGAATTAAAATATATCTTATACACTGATAATGTGATTCAGGGTTTCTCTGCACTGCTGAGTCTTTTTTTTTACATTTTTTACTCCTCAACATCGAAAGGAGCCAGTTGAGGTGGTTCGGGCATCTGACTAAGATACCGCCTAGGCACCTCCTGGGTGAGGTGTTCCAGGCATGTCCTACCAGGATAGACCAGTACACACTGGAAAGATTGTATTACTTAGCTGGCCTGTGAACACCTTGAATTTTCCCTATATAAGCTGGAGGAGGTGGCAAGTGAGAGGGAGATCTGGGTTTCCCTGCTTAGGCTACCACCGCTGTGACCTGGCTTCAGATAAGTGGAAGAAAATGAATGGATGGACATGTGATCCTGAGTTAGATGATGAATATGCAGCTTTTGTGCAGGTTTTAAGTCTTTTATTACAAAATCAAAAGATCCTGTACATGAAGCATAGTATAATTGTCATTCTTCTATATAATACTATTTAGTAAGATTTAAAATTATTACTCTTATTGATACAGATCTAAATAAATGTCATAAATATGTATAAGATTGAGCCAAACTGGCCCTGCTGATAGTTATATTCACAGAATACAGTCTGTAGAGCATCTCAAGGGAAGCCAGTCAGCTCTTGGTTTGGGTACGTGCGAGGGGTAGAGCGCGGCAAGTATTTTAAGAAAGTAAATAACACTTTCAACTCCTTCAGGGTGCATGATCCATAAATGTTTTCAATTTCCCCTCTTGTTGTGAAGTGATACAAAACAGAGGTACATCTCCAGAGTGAAGTTTGAAGTTCAAGACATTACTTCCTCATTTCCTGATAGATGAGTCCATATGGACTGAGCATCCCACCACACCTCCATTATGGGCTCCAGAGAAATGTGGGGTTTCCAGACTGGTTAACAGAGGTCACTATCAGAGCCCCGTCATGCCAAGGGAATGGAAACGGTGCCGTTTGCTCGACTGCGGCTCCGAGTGTGGGTGCTGGACTCTGTAAGCTCCTCGCCATGTTCCTCAGACTTTTTATCTGCAATGGTGGCAAGGAAACGCAGAGTGACCGAGTCCCATTCCTCTGGCAGCAGCATGAGCAGGAAGCCCAGGCAGATGATGCAGGTGGCAGCCAGTCGCACAACACTGAAGATCACCTCGTGTTTCAAAAGATCTACAGCTAGAGAGAGAAGAAAAGACAGGTGGGAACAAAAGAGGGAGCCAGAGAGCAGGACGGGGAAAGAGGGTGTGAAGGGTGGGGGAGAAACACAATCAAACTGAGATTAATTACATAAAGTAAGATAAACCACAGGACAGTGCGGCTGTAGGGGATTAGTGTAACAAATGCAGCTTATAATCAGCAAAAGCAATCCACTTTATCCTCTGTGTCTTGGCGGTCTGGAGCCCTGGGACAGGTTGCCTTAACCCACTGACCTTCATACAGTCCATCGTGGTTAAGGAAAAGTACTCGTCTGCAGGCATTTGTATTGCCTTGGGAATCTGATCCTCCCTTAGCAAGAGGATGGTTGCAGGATCTGTTGAGGCACACTGATGATTGGGTTTCCAGGACGAAAGAGGCAGACTTGCTGTGTAATCTGTTTGCTACAGTGGCCCTAAGTGCTGAACTCTCGATATAGGTCCACAGTACGTGTGGCCATTTACTCCATTTTTACAATCATATTATTTTACAGCAAAATAATCAGTAAATTACAGGTAATAGAAATCTTACCTGCATTGCCCGGCACACTGAGCAGTGTCCCTATAGAGATCAGAATGGGGTAAGTCAGTACCACACCAACATGGACCAGGATGTTGAACACTGTAAAAGATATGGAGGAAGTTTAAGGTATACGAAAAACTGAAATAGACTAATAGACTTAGGGCATGACATGAAATTTTAATCAGACATTGATGATGCTCAGAGGATATTCTACTGACTTTATAAACACTGTTGCATGGTAATTTGTAATTTTTTGAGCATGGTTCCACCTACAAAATACAGCGCCGACTGCTAGCAGTTTCTTAGTCTCACTGGGTTTTCTTTTATAGTAAACTAAAAATTTCAGACTGTTGACAAAACAATGAAATAATAATAACAAAAAATAAATAATAATTGCATTTTTTACTTTTTTGTTATCTTCTGACATGTTATAGCTCATCTGGGAACCCATTAGCTAGTTATCTGACCAACCACCTGGGATGGCGGCCAATATTTTGTAGCTTCTGGTGTGGCCAGGTTATCTGGAAAGTGGATAATGGATGTCCATTTAAGACTTTCTTCCATCCGCCATTATTTATGAATACACATACATTTCAAAAAGCGAATAAAAAGCTAAATTGTTGTCAGTCAATAGTTGAGATTCCATTACTGGGACTAAAAGCTGACTACAAATGGAAACCTGAAAATTTCTTGTACCAATAATATTGCCCTTTGCCTACAGATTCTACATTCACATGCAGACAACTGCATATAAAGATTCTATGCACCCAATGACTGATGGAAATTATTAGAAATTAATCACTATAGTCATACTAAAGCCTTAAAAATATCCCAAATGGTTTGTACATGTGGATGAAACCATGTTCATCACCGTTCATCAGGATGTATATGTACTCTCACCCAGCCACAGTCCTGCCAGTCCACACATATATCCCCAAGGCAGTGAGGACAGTGAGCCCCAGTGCTCTACCCTGGTGAAGTACAGGATGAGGGGCACACAGGAGATGAAGATGAGGTTGAAAAAGCCCATAGTGGAAAGAAAATGAGCCACTTCTCCAAGGTTGGCGCTGCCTAGGAACATCTTGAACAGCACCTGGATGGTGAGGAAAGAAGGTGGAGTTGACACTATACAAACACAACTCAAATATAGCTCAGAGGGGAACAGGCTTGGAAGTCTGACCTTATAAAGAGCTGAAGTTGAGGCTGAGCCTACAGCCAATGCCACACCCACAAAGGAATCACCATGGAAACCATCAGCGTAAGCCATCATGACAATGCCTGTGATGGCCATAATGGCGGCCACAATCTGCGCATGGAGAGACATAAATACCACTTTTTGAAGTCAACAAAAACTAGCATTAAACAAATAATAAACAATGTAGTTGCTTTCATGCAGACCCGAACACCCATGAACCGGTCCTTGAGGACAATCCATGAGAGGAGAAAGACGAAGGCCTTGTGGCAACAGTAGAGGGCGGAGACATCAGTGGCGGTCAGTTTCTTCAAGGCTAAGAGGTACAGGTAGTTGGTCAGTGTCCACAGGATTGAGAAGGGTGCTGTCCTCTTTACAAAAAGCTTGAGAGTCATTCCATCCTCTCCAAAGAGCTTGCTGCACTCCCTGTTAGAGAAAAACACCAGTAAAGTCTTGCTTTACTTCTGAATGGAAAAGCTTCATTGTTTGGAAGACTGTGTTTAGAGAATGGACATGATGGTGGCTTGGCTCTCACAGACTGTCAGGTGGTTTAAAATTGGTTCCAACTCACCAGAAAAAAAACTCTTGGGGCCGCTATTGAAGCTTTTGAGGTAAAATTATAATAGATATCACATTCCAGGGGAGGAATGTCCTTAGATATCACATTAGGCAATCTGTGTTCTTAAATCTTTTTAAAAGAGGTTTACCTAAATTTCTGTATGGGGGTCTGCTTCTCCCGCGTGGTGACTACATGCCCCGAGTAGTAGATGGGGAAGATGAGGATGTTCCAGTTGCTGCTGAACCAGGAGATGAAGAAGGGACAGGAGAATGACTGGAAGGTCAGCTTCACCACCTGAGTGGTACCCACCCAGGAGGAGGAAATACACAGCACCATCAGCAAACCACCCAGCACCTTCAGGGCCGTGTTCACACACGTCTGGAAGGACCGGCTCTCCATACTGGTCTCACTGCCTGGCGTCTCTGCGTGAGACTCTGAGCCATCCTCTCCTGATGAGAGTCAAGAAGAGAGGGAGAAAAAATGAAAGGAAGTCCACTGTAGCATCTGCTATAATTTTGCTTTATCAGCTCACTCACTGGCTCACTGGCTTTAACTCAATAATTCTGATTAGCATAATGTAACAGAGTTTATGTTCTATATTTTTGAACTACTGTGTACACACTATGGCACCAAGTGGCAAAGGCCCTATGCCCCCCATGGAGCGAAGAGGCTGCGCATGCCATAAATAGCTTTGTTGCCTCATGATGCAGCATGTACTGCACACCCATTGCAGCCAGATGTGCACAGAAACCCGATGCCCAGAGGGCAAGAGTAAATCTAACCACATGACAGTCCACATAAAAGTCATGTCAACCTTGGTGCTCACGGCGCACCATTTATATATTACTGCTATGAAAAGGAATTTACTGGAATTTTACTGGAACATCAAAATTACTAAAAGATAAATGGTACATCTGGCTCAGTGCCCTAATGGATGATCAAAGAAAGCAAAGTGGCTTCTGGACCTTAACTGTGCTATGTGTGAGAGCTCAGATCCGTTCTTTACCTCTCAACAGTGTGATCAATTTACACCAGGGCAGGAATAAAAGATGACATGTGCTGGGTGTTTGCTGCCTTTGCTGTTTGCCCGCTCAGCACATAAAGCCCTGCCATATCCACCACAGACACTGGAGCCCTGCGAACACACTAGGACTTGTAGCGGTAGTATCTCTCCTCTGCACAACATCTCAGGGGTGCTCATTATTGCATCTGATAGTTTCCGTTTGTTATTTGCAAAGAGACCTCAGCAGGATGTCGAGCAGTGGGAGCAGAAGTCAGTGGTGTAATGAAAGTGGATTGTGCCCACTTTCTTACATCCAGCTACACTGTAAGAAAGTGTGTGGAGTGCAAACTCTTTGATCAAATAACCATTTTATGGTAAGACAGCTGGTAGAAGTTTCGTTTTTATAAAGCTTTTAGTGTGATCAGATGCCACTATCTGTTATATAATTCATTCTTTCTACTGGACACAAACAGAGGAAAATGTCACCAAACTTTGAAAGTAAGTTGATGAGTAACTTCATAAAAGAAGTCCAAAGTCTTGCCAAACTTACTTTATATACTTAATGAATGCATGAGATCATCACTGGCACTTAGTGGCTGAAAAACTGCCCAAGAGATTATAAAATTGCAGATTGGAGACAGTCACTACTGGCACCCTTATTCCTTCAGTTCAGGGATAAAAGAAGTATGTATTATAATTTGTTTTCATTTAAAGATTACAGTCTATTGCAAAAAAAATAGGATAAATGGGCTAGTAAAGAACAAAAACCAAACACCTTTTTCAATGCTCGTTATTTCCTTTGTTGTGGACCCTCGGCAGGCTAACTGTGCTTTAGAGTACAAGTAATGGGGAACTTAACAAATACGTTTTTATAATAATCCTTTTAATTTCAGCCCTGGGCCTCTAACAGTCATTTAGATGAAACCAGCTGTGGATTTTAAAGGAAAAAAACACTCCTTATTATAGACATCTGACAAATAAGATAATCTGTTTTATGTCATTTTAATCTGCAAAGCACCAGTGAGCTTTCAGATTCATGTACTGGTGTAAAAAAAACAATGGAATGAAGCATATTACAAGTTTAGCATAAAATGCAAACACTCCAGTAAAGTACCTCCAATAAACTTCAAGTAAATGTACTTTCCAGCACTCCGTTACTGCAGCACTAGCCTTGAATCTGTCCACAGCGCTGTGGAGGCTTTCATCAGCCTTCAAAGTGGAAATGAAAAATATTTTTTAGCACTGGTGAACATACACGAGAAAATCCCCAGTTAAACGGTTTCACTTTACCGGATGTGTTAAAAGCAAAAAGCTCAACATCGACGCAGTTTAGTTTGTGCAGCATCATCGAGGGATTTCGTCTAATTGCATTCTGTCACAGCGAGGGTTCTTAATCAAACTAATGAACCTGGTGGTTGCTAAGTGGAAAAACAGAGATCTGATATTTTTGCAGTAGAGAAGCAGCTCTTTTATTTTTATTTTTTTTTCTACTTTATGTCAGCTTTTCTTCATCCACCAAGCAAGATGGTTTGTGTTTCACAGCACTGACAAAACCTAAAGCTTTTAGTGTTAGATGCAAGCTTTTCTGTCCTGAGGTAAAAGCCACAACAGGCTGATCTGATGCCAAGATGCAGTAATATTATAACTCTACTATTCCCCTGCCTCATAAAAGTTGCTCCCATTGCCAAAATTGTATTCTCCTAGCAGACAGTGTTATTGCTGACAATTACTGGCGCGAAAATTTTGCACCATAATCTCTGCTAAACACAGGCTGACAACACAGTACTACAGAAGAGAAGGTAAATGCAGTGAACTCTGGTAGAGGTAAGGTATGGGGATGTCCATCATAAATAATTAGATACGTACTACTGGAGTGTTTCTTTTAAGTAGTGATGATCAATTTTGGTGCTTTGGTAGGTAGAATGTGATTGTATAAAAGTATGAATAAATGCATAAAGATTAAAATCTGCAAGACAGGATATAACAAATAATGTTGGAATATCCATTTAAATGTAACCTAAGAAAAGAATCTTTCCATCTGAAGAAGCATCCACTGCAGTGACACTGGTGTAAAAACAAAAGTAATTTTGAGGGTTTATATAGTTTAGATACACGGTAGCTTATATCAGATCATACATGGAGTCAGAGTATTTGGAAGTGCTAACATTTCATTACAGAAAACACAGTGCTGCATAGCATCAGTCACTCCTGGCACCCATTTATCCACTCATCGTGACGCAGTATCCTTCTCGAACCTCACATTTCAGTCCATTTTCCGTTTTATCCCCACCACTGACGTTGCGTGGCAGTAATTAACGGAGCCCTGTTGAATCCAATAAGAAGCTCTTAGTCTTGTCTGCAGTGTTTAGCCAGGCTTAGTACAGGTCAAACGCATTAAGTCTTTATCCAAATTAGGCCAGAAGATGACACATGGATATCATGATACTGATGAAAAGTTGATTAGTGGCATCACTCGGCAATCTCTCTTAACAGTGTTAAAGGTGGGGGGGCTTTTATGAGCCTGTTGTGGTGTGGAGAGTACAATGTTTAATCAGATGAGGGGAGAGCAACAACGGGCCTGCTATCGTGCTTGCCCTCGCTGCATTGCCATTACAACACTGCTAACAGGACACTGAAATAACAGAAAATGTGTTTACAGTATCCAGAGTCAAACAGTTGTCAGATTAAAAGGTTGCTGGCAAGCAAATAGAGAAAAGATGTAATTTGGAAACACCCATATTTATTCAAATCTCTGTATTTCCTATGAAAACGTGTACACTCTACATGACACTTCAGTGTGTTTGATGCCTTGTAGGAAACAAGGCAAGGCATGGCCCTGAAAATAAAAGTTAAGTCCTTCATTTTAAGCAGTCTATCTTATCTTATTCTATTTATTTCATTCTTGCTAACACAGACACACACACACACACACATACTCTAAGCATAGAGGCACAGTACAAATGGCAGCGTGGGCTTCTTTGGTTCTTTCAGTTTACCTTCAGAGACAGGGCAGGTCAGGACCTGAGTGCTGTATGAGCTGAGAGGAGCCACTCGGGCTGAGTGCTTCTTCATTCTCCACTGGGGGCACCACACACTGTCCTCCCCTGGAAGGTTTGTGTATGTGATTTTAGAAGTGCGGCTGGGCTGCTGCTGCTGCTGCTGCAAGCTCAGCAGCTCCTTCAGCTCGCTCTGTGCATCCTCAGACTCCTGACTTCTCCGCTTCTTCTTCACACTCTTGACTGCCTCCTCCTCCTCCCAGGTCTCTGTCAACTCTTCTTTCTCCTTCCCAGCACTCAAAGTCCTGACTCTCCGTTCCGCTCTAACCCAGCACTCTCACTCCTACTGGTGCTCTGTCTGTACAGTGCCACAGCTCAGTGGTGATAGCTCAGTGGAAGTACAGCAAAGTGGAGACTCTACAGTTGCGCTGTCATGCCATGATCCAGCTCTGTCAATGTCTCCAAGGGAGACTGAGCTTCAAGTGTGTGTGGCATGGTGCAATCACTCCCCTCATCTCTTTCTATCCTCCCCCTCCTCTGTTCGTGTCTGTCTCGCTCACTTTCCCTCCTCTTCCTTTGCTCCACAAATCAGCAGCTTTGTTTGGAAGGTAACCAAGCAGCCCAGGCTAATTTATGCTGTGCTGGCTGTGCCCCCTCCTTTCCTCTTCCCCTCTCCTTTCTACCTGACCAGGCTCTCCTCACTTCTTCCATACCTCTCTCTCTCTCTCTCTCTCTCTCTCTCTCTCTCTCTCTCTCTCTCTCCAAACTCTTGTCCTCTTGGCACCTCTCCTGCTCTTGACTACTCCTTGAGAGTCAGATTATTAGTAGAGCGCTCTCCCTCTTGTTGCCTCTACCCCTGCGACGGTATGAAGAAGACAAAGACCATGTGCATACTACAGATGAATCTACGACAATCCCAGAGATTTAAATCCTGTTGTGCACAGAGGTAATTTTAGTTCTCTCAGAGCAACCTTGAGAAAAACAAACCGCTATTCATATTCTTTCATTTCCTTATGTATAATCCACCTGCTGGGTTCTACTCAGAGACCTTGACCTCGAGCCGCTCCCTGACAGACTAAATGTCGCATGTTGAATGTTGGGTTTTGGCTTCTGTATGATTAGTTGTAAAGTGTTACAATAGTGGACTGTCAAACTTAGGGGCAGTTCTTTAAAAAATTAATATGACTTTAAGCCATTATCACTATAAGCACCTTTGATGAGCATTTCTTTATTTAAGTCAAAGTTTATGTGAAGGATGTTAACTGTAAATGAAGCATTTTTACAATAATATCTATTTATTATATGCTTGTACTTTAATGAAGGATTTCAATATTTTATCCATAACTGCTGCAGAGTCCAGGAAAACCCTCCCATCAGCTGCTGTGCTGACGGTCAGAATGGACTTTGTGAGTCAGCCTCGGGATTATAGTCAGTCAGGAGTTTCCATTTCAAGGAAAGCCCTGCAGTCATTCAATCTGATGCTGCGGTTTATCTACCTGATTTAATGGACCTAAATATCGCTTGGGCATCTACATCAACAACATATCAGTGTGGCCAGACACATGAGGCGATGCAGCCAGTAATATAATCTTACTATATCCTATGTGACCAGCAGAATCTGTGTTAGGGAAGCAAGAACAGAAGCTGATCTGACCTGAGAAACAGAAAACAGTAGAGGGGAAACACGCAGTACAGTAACTGCAATGTGATTTCGTCTAAGTTGGCTGGCTGTTAATACTGAGAGTTATTTGCAGCATGTTTGCTTCAGGATTTCTGTTAACGTCTGCCTCCTGTTTCAAATGCTGATCAGCCAAAGATCTGGCAAAGCTACAAAGGGCATAGCAGATCAGAGCATTTGTTGTGCATTCTTCAGGCTGTGAGAGAACAGAAAACAGCACAGTTATTGTTTGTTGCGAGTGGAAAAAAAGAAGAAAAAAAAATCAGGGCCACGTTCCAGTAACACTATAATAATTCATCTTTTAGAGTTCAATACTGGGACTTTGAAAAAAAGCAGTTTTCTGCTGTCTTTTTTTTTTTAATATTATGATGCCATGAAGCAGGCACATTTATTCCCTGTGGTCATCCAATTACAGAATGAGTGTAACATCAATACTCATGCCTTATATTATGCAATGAGAATCAGCATTGTTTTAGTATGACTGAACAGTGTAATCCAGGGATAAGCTGGGTGATATGGATCCTCCAATACGTGAAGGGTTAAACTTAAAAATAGACCTGCTGATGAGCGGAGAGAACACCCAGACACCGAGGGGACAGGAGAGCGACCCAGTCAGCAAATCCCAGGATTTGAATCAGTATCGGATTAAGAGAAATACCTGGAGTACGGGCGCTGTAGGAGGCCAATCTCAAATATTGGACTAAGAACTCAAAGTTTTAAGAAGATTATTTCTCTCTCTATTCTGTGTTCCTATACTGTTCAGTCTACATGTAACTGTAGCTGAAGCCAACAAACAGATTCAGTTATATGCTTCCTTTTTGTCACAGCTGTAATTGATAAGAGAAAAGTCATTGATCATTCATTTCAATTAGACTATTCCCTGCCTTTTTAACTACTTCACAACACATCCTACAATGGCAAGTGCTTACCTCTACGCTACATTTCAAACAGACCACAAACAAACCTCAATGATTCAATAACTCTCCTTCTAATAAATAATAGGTAGATAGGTAGATAGATAAATAAATAAAATCCAATCTTCTTTAACCTTTTGGAGCAACTAATAAAATGGAAATTGTGTCTATGTAACAAAATGGTCTTCAAGCATAACTGATCAAAGCACAATATACTACAGCATCCTCACTCTTTACCTCCATAGCAACACTGAGTCTCCTGTGCACACTGACGCACTCGACCCATTCAGGCTCTTTTGTCATTTAGATGAACTGATGCTCGACAGTTTGTAGGAGACGGGTCTTTGTCTTTATCACCTCTCTGTTACTCATCACATCTCCACGAGGACCAGCAGCAAAGAAGATGAACACAGGATGCTGATTTTAGCTCAACTAGGGACTAGACAACCTCTGAACTAATTTTAGGTGTGTCAGTGTGTCCAAACGCAGTGCCTCATACCATCAACTCAACCCAAGGCACTGACAAGATTTGAAGATGATGACACCTAGTGGTAAATATGTTTGGTTGTATTACAGGTGCAACAGGAACACTGGAAAATCTCTTGAAGGGGCAATTTTCTCAAAGCATTAAAGGGTCAGTTCACCCTCATTTATGTATAATACAATCAAAGTTAAGGCTTTTAAAAAAATTAAAACAATGACAAAGTACATTTGAAAAAAAAATCAACAGCATTGTGTCTTAAAGAAACTTTGTCCAGGTACCATTCACAATTAATAGGATTTGTCCTTCTGTGACAACTGAGCAAAGCAAGGGTATAGCTACTGTTATGAGTTTAGGAAACCAACTTTAGTGAGTTCAATCTGTTACTGTAGGAACTAATTATTAGTTTCTTTCATAATCAGAATGTGTTTGAAATTTTGCTTACTTTAGATCTTTGTTTACTTTGATTACAGTATAGCTGTGCTTCTACAAAAAAAAAAAAAGAAATAGAGCAAACCAGAACCTGAGAATATATAGATAATACAGACATACATACATTACATACCTGCGATGCATGGCTTTGGGATTGTGGATGCACCTGATTAATAACAGCACTAACTTTACTAAGTAAAACAGTTTTTGAATTTAATTAAATTCTTCTCTTTTGTCCGTGTGATAAAATTTTGCATGATCGTTATTTCTGAGGTTTTGTTGATCTAGTTCATGAAACCTTTTATTAAATGTGAAAGGTTTATTGATGTTATTAAATTTAAAGACCACAAGAGGGCAATGTTAGGCTGCAGCTAATCCTCAGGCATGCACATACTGCCCTCTTGTATTATGTAATGTTACTTTGCATTACAGCAGTTGGCTAGAATTTATATGTTGCTTTTTTTTTTTCTTACTGATCACTCAAAGCAGCTTTACACTAAAACCAGTAACCCACTAACATACCAATAGATCAGCTGGGCTTCAAGTGTCTTTGCAGGTGATCATCTCTACCTCCTGAGCTGCAATTGCCCCAAGATCCTCGCAAGACAAAGTTCCTAACCATGAATTGCTGAGGCAAGCTAAAATATTCTCTCTTTTTTTTATTTTATCACCTGAAATGGGCTGCAAAACTACAACACCTAACCAGTGTACAGTGGCATGAGAACAGGTCAGCAGTTCTGTAACTCTCATGGAGAAATATTGCACCCATTACTCCCAGGTTGGTTCTGTGCTTTCGCAGGAACATTTAACACTAACAGCACTCCAGGAGTCATTCAGGCAAAGCTCATATCCCATTCGTTGGCCTGGCTATAAATAGCACAGAGTGAGCGGGCATGGGAACGGGACGGTCCAAAATAAGTATGTGCACATACATAATGTTTGAGGAAGGAAGGGAGTATTCACCTGGTGTGAACACTCTGGTTTCAAATGACAGGCACACAAGCAGGTATAAATTCACAATCATCACAGTCATCCTCTGTAGTCTTCCTTGCTTATGTCTCAAGACTTTCTCCGTGGATGGAAGCACACATAAAAACACACTGCTCTGTGATAAATGCTTGCTTTTCCTGCCCTTCCTATATCATTTCCTTCTGAGTGCTTGGGTGTGCTGCTGCTGCTGCTGCTGCCTTACTGTGATGCCAGCGGTGAAAAGGATATAGGCCCAGTAGTGAGAGGGACTTCCACTACAAGTAATGGCAATTTCTCCCACACCATACCTATTTACCCAGCGGGGAGCGCACAAGTACTACACACTTTTTCTAAATTAGGGCCTCAAAAAAAATAAATAAAAAAGACACAGCAAATTACTGTAATGTCTTCCAGGAGGTGCTGAGGAAGCATTTGCTGCACACACCATTGTTCTGTTAGAACTTACTTTCCCTTTTTCTGATTTAACATCGATTCCATTACAGCTTCTCTCTAGAGCACACTTTTGTAGCTGTGCAACGATCTGAGTGGTGGATTAAGATATATTGCACTTTGCTTGTTTAGAAAGGCATTTACTTTTTTTTATTTTCACATTTTGTCACCTCACACAGCCATCGTATCATGGCTATGCTGTATGCATTAGAGCCCGGACCCTGTCTCCAAATGTGGTCCACAATCCCCCTCAGAGGCATCTTCTACTTCACCACAGATGGCAAGTGGCAATACGAACAAACTGGCAACAAGATCTTACTAAATATATCATTACGCCATAGGCTTGGCAGGACAAGCCTTCTGTTCTATTTAGGTGCTCCTTTGTCTTATCCTTTATGGAAAATGATACTCACCAGCTTGAGGGACATGTGACTCAAAGTGTAAACAAACCACAGTACTCGAGTGTGATGCTTTCAGGCAGCAAGCAGCGGGAAAGAAATGGACTTTCACAATTCCATTCTCTAAGAATTAGCAAATATATTCACAGAGGATGATGATGAGCATGTGCAAAAGAACTTTAGGCAGATTAGCAACTATACGTTTAAGAGCTGTACAAGCGGGAAAACACTGATAAGCATGCTGCCCTGAAGAGCATCATAAATTCAGTTGATGGCTAGACGGAAAAACACCTGGGAATCAGATATATCTAAGAAATGGGAAATGTCAGTCAGGTCAAAAAAACAAAAAAACCTTCTTCTGCCTGATACACTGTTATTTATAAGCTCGGTACAGATCTTGCAATCCACACCTGCTCCTTATGTCTGAAATGATATCACAGACAACACCACGTCTTTCACTTTCCCAAGTACAGCATATACTGTAATGAAACAGACAGAGGTCTGCAAAACTGGACACTAGAGCTTCAGCCAATACTGATCTAAATTATTGTTTAATCTGCTGATCTGATTTTTATTTTCATTTTAATGTATTTACTTATTTTTGCTTAATTACACAAAGAATGATTTAGTCTGTGTTGTCATAAAATAATGAAAATGCCTATTATAGGAAGATGTCATACATGACAAAGAGCCATTTTAAACACAGATTTGCATTTTTGCATTTTCTGCTGACTGAGCAATCAACAATCAACTACAGTCTCTCTCGTCATCTCAGCCTTCTGTGATATTGATGTATCTGAACATTTAAACTATATAAAGCAGAAGAAATTATCAGATATGTCAGCGCTAATTCATTATTTCACAATTACTGACTGTATTTTCCATATTTCACATAATAATTAAAAAAAATACTTAACCTTCTTTTTACTTCCTTTATTAGAACCAGTCATTCAATACCGGTTACACAATTCTGGTGCTGCCTCAAAGGCCCTTGAACTGTTCAATCTGTTTTCAATTGAAAGTTTGAAGTACTCCTAATTAATCGGGGGCTCTTTCAATAGATTAATCTGGACAAGTAGATATATTCTCAAATAAAATGTGTGATTGCATTCATGGTTAATCTACTGCAACTGACACCCCTGATAAACAGGAGGCAGTTAATGAAAGACAGGCTCATTTTGTTGTTCCACAGCCTCTATCTAAAAAGCCATTGAGATGCTCCGAGCTGATCTGAAAGGGCCTCAGCTGGAACTGTTCTTGATTGAATGAGATCTTATCAGAATAGCGGTATTTCCTTTGAGATTTCAAATAGATTTGTCACCATATATCACAGAGCAGAGAAGCCGCAACATTGAGAGCTCATCGCTTTCCTGCACGTGCATTTAAGTCCTGAATTTATGTTTGAACTTTTATGTAACAACCTGAGGGAGATGATGTGGCGTGCCCAATTTAATTGAGGTTAAGGGTGTCAGCATCTGAATGTCAAGACACATATATATATATATAGGCCTGATGACAGCTGCATTTTGGTGAATTTATTCAACAGGAAAAAAAATCCTTTTAAAAGAGGAATGACACAACAATGTAATGGTTAGGGCAATTATGTAACACAAAGGTGAATCCGTGCCTGCTCCAGTGCTTTAGGCCTTGTGAAATCCTGTTCTGTTCATTACAATGGAGCCATTTATGATCCCACTGATTGGCTTTTCAAAGAGCTCAGTGCTATTTTTCTTTTCTCTTCTCCTTCATAATCCCACTGGCAATGGCAACACTTTAACAAAACTGGAGGGCAAGTTTTTAAAGATCATCACTGAACAAAGTGCACCATCAGCTCTCTCCTCCAATCACAGCCATTGTCTCAGTGTCAGCAAATTCAGAGTAATGCCCCGTACAAATCAAAACCTCTTTGACAAATGAAAATCATAGAAAAGCTTTGCAAATGCATAAACGCCCTGCTGTATTTGAGGCAGGAGACAGCGGGCAGTATTCACATCCACCACAGGAATTGTGATATTTTGAATAAACAATTCATTGTGAATGACTGTTTACAGATTTCGCCAGCATGGAGAACATGAGTGTTTGGTGGTTGACAACATTACACTTCAAACAATCACTTGTAACTTAGAGAATGTGTTTGCAAATGGCAGCGTGACACTTTGCTGTGTAATCGCATTGTCTCACAGCGCTAGATTTGGTTTGTATTTCTCTCTCTGCCCCCTTTACTCCCACCCCCAGCTCCCCCCCTCTAATATAGTGGCTCAGAGATGGATGGGCCAGCGCATCACCCGCCCTCCAGCTGATAGTGGCAGAGATGGACACTCAGCTGCTCCTTAATAGCCATAATTAAAATCCAGTTTGCAATAACCAATTTTGCAAAAGGCCTAATTAGAATTAAAATGATTTGACAAGGGGGGGGGGGGAGATTTGTGCATTGTTTCTTCCAATTAAAATTAAAAGCATTTTTCCTTTCTGTAGCTATAACATGTTTTGATAGGCAACACCATTTTTTTTCTGTCACAGTATTCTTAAATTTACGCAGTCTCACACCTTCCCAAGAAATGCGTGAACCTGTCGCATTCACAAATGATCACATCAGGCTACTTTTTTTTTTTCTTAATCTTTTCACTCACTTCTGTGACTGGAGTATCCCGGGTTGTAGCCGTAGTAGCCGGTGATCCTCAGAATCCGGTCTTCTATGTCGTGCACTCCATTGGCTGTCACTTTGGGGCTGCTGTCCACGAAGACAGCGCAGCTGCCACCGGTCGGCGTCGACTTGCCCGGCAAGTGTGTATTCAGGGGCTCCAGCCGAATACAAGGCTGGTCTCCACTCTCCAAAACACTCTCGGTGCTCATCATTGCAGGTCCGAGCGAGAAGAGATCAGACGAGACCGGGGATGAGCCTTGATAACCATGCGGGAGATGTTCGGGGCTGCATCAACAATTAGCAGCAAGAGGAGGACATCCAAGCCCGCATCCACATTCCTTCAGTGATGCTCCCGGACGCAGAGCAAGGTTATCAAACTCAAGCAGCCTGGCAGATGTGAAACACTAGGGGGCGTGTCACTACTATCACATGCGTTTATATATATATATGTTGAATAAAATAGAGGAAAAACTTGGCTGACATCAGCGGCGAGGAGCAGAGGAGTCAACTCTGATAGCAATATCCGTGAAAACAAAAGCAACGTGGCTGGAATAATCAGTGAAACCGGGTTTCAGTGATGAGTTACTCTAATTCACTTTTTAGTTTAGGATATTTCTGCAATATTCCATATTGTGGAGCTCATTTCAGTTTAATTGTATTTTCCATCTTTTAGGGTTGTGGAGCTTTTGACTTTAAATTGTCCTTTGGTATCACTGTCATAATTCAGCAGAGGGCTGGTATACCTTTTTTGTTTCCTTTTCTCTTTCTTTGTCTCCTTATTGAGCTGTACTGAAGAAAAAAAAGTGGGCTACTTTTTAATTTTTTTCTAAAATCAATCACTGAAATATAATCGGTCTAAAACAATCCTGCGTGAATGTCTACAGCTGGGTGCTGGGGGACACATCAGACAAAAACAGATTAAATGAATCTTAACTTCTCATTTAACCCCACACAAAAATATCTTTAAAAAGACCACCAAGAATTTATTTTTAACGCACTATTTTCAGCACGTATTCACTGCTTCCTCCGGCCCTCTGATATTTGTGGACTAATGCTGAACCTCTCAGTGACTTTCCTATTTGTTGTTGATAAAATATGCATGTGCTTTTGGCACAGGTTTGTCTCACACTCTGGTTCACAGTTATAGACCCTTGTCTATACTTGAATGTGGGCCACATGTGTTACTTTCTTTTTTTATTGTCAGCCTTTGTGTAAAATGTTTTTCTTTTAGTATAAAAGCTAACAGATTAGGAAGTTTGTGCACACTGCTGTACGCCATACCAAATCAAGTTTTTTTCTTACTATTTTCAAGCACTTATTATGAATTTTATTCTAAGGTAAACCCCAGAACAATCTCTTTTCCTCAGCTGGCCACAAGTTCTTGTGCTGGCTCAGGGAAGCTCCACTTGACTGGATCCCCCAGCTTGCAGATACTTGGGGAAAAAAAATTCAGAAAACTGGGCTCCAAATCCAATAACACAAGATGCAGTATTTCAGTGTCTCTGCGATACGCCTCTTTTCCTAGTCCTCCCCTCTCTGTGTGAAATCGATTCCCAGTGTGTGGAGAATTTGTGCCCCTGTTGGCATTGTTGTGCAGACGCATGCTGGGGTTTATGATGCCCTTGGACGGCAGAAGTGCTTCCTCCCCCTGTCTTACTTACTAAACCAATCTCCACCTCATGTTCTTTTGTTTCAGTTTGTTTGCACTCCAAAGCACTTATCTCACACATTCAGTTCAGGGACAGCTTTGTGGCTGCAACAATGAAATGCCAATGCCCAGAAACTCTCTCCTCTCCTTTTTGAGAATTGCTAATTTATTATTGGACACTTTCTTACAATTCTGTGCAGCTGAGTCCAAAAAAAAAAAAAAGTTTTCTTCATTTGCCTACTTTTGTTGAAGGGTCTACTTTTGTTACTGTTCTGTTTAGTTTATGCAATACAAGCCTAAACAACTACATTAGCAAATTTTGCGTTGGTTTGCGCCCTTTCATGTCTGAGGTGCTCGTCTGAGTTACTATTTTCTGTCAGCCGCTAATGCACGAAGAAGAGTTCAGCTCAGGGGAGAATTGCTCTCTGACAGCAGTGGGCTTATTAAAAGTCTTTGCAGCTATAACCCACATTAAGAAAGCAGTTTATGCATGAACTGTTAGAATGCAAGCCCCGGCTTTTTAGATTTGAAATGCTCGTGTTCTGTTGTGTGAAAGTGTCATCGCAAAGTGATCTCTAAAGAAATCACTCCATCCTTGAAGCAATATCTTAAAAGCTATTATGAAAAGATGATCCTCGCATCGACTTTAATAGGATTTCTAATTGTCCCCCAGCATCGAGGCTGACCTCAATCTCAGACAACATGATTATCATTGAGAGCATCTCCCTGTGCATGATAAATTACTGTCTCACCTTCCTTTCCTTCCATCTCTAGCGTGGGAGAATAAGTGAAAGGGCCCGAGTCTAAAACTCAGATTGTCTTATTAATCAGATCTTCAAATGTTTCCCACTTTTTGGTGTGCTGAAGAGTTTTTCTCCATTAATATACAACAGTGCTTTTTCACTGCAGCATGTACAGTTAGTGTGTGCAAAGAGCGTGGTGTAATATTTGATTCTGAGAGCTGAGAATATTAATCAAATGACAGTTTAGCCGTAATAGCCCTCTAATGGCTCGCTGACTCTTCTCGTCCATGCTTGTGGTAGGCAGTCTACCATAAAATATAATCCTTTACCTAAGTGGGATAAAAGGACATACTGAGGAGACAATACGTCCCATGTGACTTCATCCCAGGCCAACCCCATCACACCAGCACCTCCCACAGAGGCGCAGCAAGTCACCTTAGAGATCAGTGACTGACTCCCCAGCCACCTGCTGTATAAATATTCAATGCGCACTAAAGATAACCTGGCTCGTGCATGGAGAAAGAGAAAGAGGGCCGTTAGGCAGAAGAAGGGGTTGTAATTTCAATATAGTGAGTCCAGCTGTGATTGGAAGGCACGTTGGCCTGCAAAGGTCACGTTTAAAAGCTTGGTAAACATTCAGTAACTTTGTGGTAACGTATGGTATTAATCAGGGAGAAAACGGAATGTAAATAAAATAAGGAATAAATATTCACATCAGAGCCAATTTACAGATTGAAAAAATCACGTATTCAGGCAATGAGCTAGTTCTCTTCCAACTATAGAGGCTATTCTCTTGCACAACAACAACAATGCTTAAGATAAAATATCGATACGTCCTTTGAAGCCTCACATGACCTTTCTTTGTTGTCTCCATGCAAAGAAAAACACTTGTGTCTCACAAAGCACTCTCCGGCCTATAGGATTTCCTCTTCCTCCTCCTCTGTCTTCAGCTACAAAAGTTGATTTGTGTCGAGAGGGCAATTGGCAAGCGAGGCTGCTCGCTCCCACTTAACGATGCCAGTCAGTGTATAAATAAAACATACAATGACCAGACTGCATTTTAAAAAATAAAAGATCCACAGAGCCTATCCTCTCCATCGTGCTAATCCACTCCAAATCATATGGTTTTAGTGGAAAAGAGCATCAAGTCACACTTTTCACTCAGTTTTAGATAATCAGAAACTAATATGGACAGACAATTATTCACACTCACACCTATGGCCAACTCAGAATCAACAATTAACCTAATCCCATGCATGTCTTTGGGAGGAAGCTGGAGTTCCCAGAGAACCCACGCAAACACAGAGATGACATGCAAACTCCACACAGAAAGGCAGGATTTGAACCCAGACATTCTTGCTATGAGGCGACAGTGCTAACCACCATACCACTGTGCCTCTAGGCAATGTTATAAATGATATACCAAATTAGCAGTCATACAAGAGGATGTTATATATGTTCACTTAAAAAGTTGTCACACTGGATACGGCCTTTCATATTCAACATTTTAATCATACAAACATCATGTTTCCTGTGTTTTTATTCTAGCATAGGCCCGGGCAACTAAACAGCCCCACGGCAGAAATTTAGTCAATGTTGCAACCAAAGTTAGTAAAAGCTGTAAAAAGTCACACTGGCTCCTCTGCAGAATTATTTATAAGAAGCTGCAAACAACATAAATCAAAAATGCTCTAGAGAGTAAAAAAATAATACTTTAGTGCTAACTGCAGTTCACACATTGCTGTCTTCTCCCACTACACATCAGAGAGTAGTAGATGCACAAAAGGTATGTTCACCCTCCAAGCAGCTCCCTCTGGTGTTGAAAATAGGACCAATGTGACAATTTAACTGTGTGACAACACAAAGTAATTAGTGCCTCAAGTCACTGTCTGTCACATGTACCTCAGCAGGCTTTTGCCTCAGTATCATGTCTGGTACATTACACCAGGAGCATGTTTGCGCATTAAATTTTCATCTGCAGTTGTCTTGTTAGCCTCATCACTTAAGGTCACCATCTCCATATGTGGCTGTGAATTGTAAAACACGTACACATGATTTATTGTTGCCTGGCAGAGGACACTGGAAGCACGTCACTGAGAGTCAGCAAAATGGATGTCACAATACATCTGCGGCCTTCTACACGAGAAAGCACTTAACTCTTGACCTTTGTCTATATTGTTAAAGGACAATCAATATACTGGTTCGAATAAGCATGAATTCTGCAGTGAAAATTTGCATGTCATTAGAAGACAATGTCAACAAGAGGAATTTTTGCATAAAGATAGATTGTCTTTAGGTGTACTGGGTGTATTTTATGTCAGAGTCTGAGAATTTGTGATTAAAATGTGAAAACATATTAAAATATATTTGGGTGTGCACGTGTTTTTATTTTATGGGATGCAGATAAAGAATAGGGTGTAGTTGAGTATTTAAAAGGCTGGGTTGGAAAAGAAATACCGCATTTTGATATTAAAGCAAAAAACAATATGAAGTGTCCCTTTAGAACTGGCTGGAATTGTTTTTGTCCATTAAGCCACGCTGTTTGTCAAGTCAAGAAGCCGACTTGATCATCTTGATAACCTCTTATCTTTGAAATATATTAAAAGCTTAAAACTATGCAGTACATTAGTGTGAAGCTCTGGCAGAGGTAACATGTCACAGCAGTGTCATGCCCACAATTTCTCATTCATGTCTATGCATCCTTTATGTTATGTCATACATTTAATCAAAAAACTGTAAAGCGGATATTGGAGGCAGCCGCTGTAGATTTATGGCCTCTGGTGGTAACAAAGTTAAATCTCTCAGTGTAGCTTTTCTGCATGCTCCATCCCTTCACGCTGCAGTCAGGATGATGGATTGGGCCTCTATTGTGAGGGGGCTGAGGAGCAAAGGCTGGACGACATGAGCAGGAATGAGGACATTTAGCGTGATTGACCAGGCGGGACGATGAGTAATGGTCACGCTGATATTAGTTTAGGGTCTGTCTCACTCACACACCCTCTGAATTTAGATGATTTCAGGGTGTTTATTACAGCAGATGCTGTTCGGCAGATTGCAGATCTACAGATATCGGTTTCAGCCGCACCGCTGGGGTTTTCATGGAGACACGGCTTTATGTAAAAATGCTGTTTTCAGTTTTAATAGAAAATACTGTCATTTGTAATTAAGCACTCTCAATACATGTTTGTTAAATAGTTTACTTAATGGTTAGTAAATCATTTATTAATCATTTATAGGTTTTCTAACGCTTTCTTCTGATTGGCTGCCCCTCATAAACAGGTGCGGGGGATACTGTGGTCACAGTATGTAGAAAGCTAGATAGAAATGTAGCAATATAGAGAATGAGGACAATCAAAGTGAAATGATTTTTTTTTCTTCAGATCTGTTATGTGGCTTTTAATTGCATCAATACTTTGGTTTCAGCTCTTTTTAAAAACATATCACCATATTAATATTTTCTCCTTCTTAGTTTAAGAGCTTAGCATGTTAACAGTTGCAAATTACAAACTCAGCTTGCATATCCCAGGAGGACCAGGGTTATGCAACTGGGGCACTGAAGGTCATGGCAATCAGTTCAAAACTGGTTTCGATATTTCATACAACACTACACTATACTGCCAAAAGTATTCGCTCATCTGTCTTCACACGCATATGAACTTGAGTGACATCCCATTCTTAATCCATAGAGTTTAATATGATGTCGGCCCACCCTTTGCAGATATAACAGCTTCAACTCTTCTGGGAAGGCTTTCCACAAGGTTTAGGAGTGTTTATGGGAAGTTTTTACTATTCATCCAGAAGCACGTTTGTGAGGTCAGACGCTGATGTTGGATGAGAAGGTCTGGCTCACAGTCTCCGCTCTAATTCATCCCAAAGGTGTTCTGTGGGTTGAGGTCAGGACTCTGTGTAGTCCAGTCAAATTCTTCCACACCAAACTCGCTCATCCATGTCTTTATGGACCTGCTTTGTGCACTGGTGTGCAGTCATGTTAGAACAGGAAGGGGCCATCTCCAAACTGTTCCCACAAACATGGGAGCATGAAATTGGATCTGAGCCCAACTCCTGAAAAACAGCCCCACACCATAATCCCCTCCTCCACCAAACTTTACACTTGGCACAATGCAGTCACACAAGTACCGTTCTCCTGGCAACCGTCTAAGCCAGACTCATCCATCGGGTTGCCAGATGGAGAAGTGTGATTCATCACTCTAGAGAACACGTCTCCACTGCTCTGGAGTCCAGTGGTGGCGTGCTTTACACCACTGCATCCGACACTTTGCATTGAGCTCTGTGATGTAAGGTTTGGATGCAGCTGCTCGGCCATGGAAACCCATTCCATGAAGCTCTCTACGCACTGTTCTTGCGTTAATCTGAAGGCCAGATGAAGTGTGGAGGTCTGTAGCGACTGACTCTGCAGAAAGTTGGTGATCCCTGCGCACTATGCACCTCAGCATCTGCTGACCTTGCTCTGTCATTTTACATGGCCTGTGATTGGAACACCTGAATTCAACGATCTGGATAGGTGAGTGAATGCTTTTGGCAATATAGTGTATGAATGTGAGTTTCACTGTGGTGCTCCACTAGGCCCGAGTTGATCGAGAAATCTTATTTGCTGCAGACTAGAGCAGAAGTCACCTTGCCAATGCATCTGACTTGTTTTTGTTTTGCAATTCATACATTTTCATATTTATTAACACACTGTGGGTAAAAAAAAGTTTTATCAAGAACCTTTGAAGAAAATCCAGGTCTATCAGTTTTAGAGAGACTTCAGCCCCAGAAGCACTAAGTTAGATAAGCTGCAGCTCGACAGCCAGTTGATGAGGACTTAAACTTCAATCTATTGAACCACAGCTCAATGTACTCTTGGTCATATTTTTTATTTTGTGTTGTTAACCCTGTACTACCATCTATTCTCAGCACTACATCAGCTCAATTGTTGACTATAGACAGGAGTGTCTCTCTTCTGTTCCACAGGCAGATTACTGGCCTCAGTGAACTCTAAGCTCATTAAGTACATCAAGTATCAGGTAAGATGGTCAATTCTCAGAGTGAAACAGGTCGAACTCTGATCCAACAGAAGCACACAGGGTAAGTAAAGAAATGATGTATGAAGCTCTCATTGTTGTTTCTTTTGACAAGCATGCAGGCCGAAATGGTGAAGAGTGTGGCTCAAATCATCTTCCCTAAGCAGCCTTAGGGAGGATGAAGCCTTAGCTCCTACAATATGTCCATTGTCATATATTAAACTGTGGTTATTTATGGGTGCTCACAAACACACACACACACAGGGGAAAAAAAGTGTTGCTGGGAAGTGCTAGTCAGCAAACACTGCTTAAATAATGAATCAAGACAGCCTTATTCAAAATATAACCAAGAAATATACAGCTGAAATTAAAAGGTGATAAAAGGTTGGAGATATTTTTTTCCTTTTCTGCAGAGTGACAGAAATATCGCCGTTCATAATCATTTCATATGGTCTCACATTCAGCATCCTTTTTTTTTTTCATCAAGCTAGAGAACAATGGGAACGATGCAGCCTGCACTATGATGTTTTTAAAAACAAAAACGGAACTGTATGTAGCATGCTATTTTGTGAGCTTTAGAGGTGCTCATATGCACTTATTTATTGCCTACAAAGCCAGACTTGTTTACTCTTGTTTCCACTTATTGTGCTAAGGTAATCTTATTAATCTCAGTAACTTGAGCACATGCTTACTGTACAAAAACAAGAGTGGGATCATAATTCATATCCAGTTCTAAGCTTATTTCATAAAATGCCACCTTTAATCTACCTAAGAGCATCCAAATGCTTTACAAGCACCTTATTTGGTGGCTAGAAGGGAGCTATGAGCCCCCTAAATACTGATCTTCATCCCCTCTGACCCTATGCACCCTTGAGCATTATCACCCCTAAGAGCCGTTATCCTTCTAAGGCCCAGATTGATTAAACCATTTTGGCCATCAGGCTCTGTAGATGCAGGGTCACACTCTGTCTCAAGGCCACTGTCTCAGCAAGAGGAGTTTACAGGGAATCGATGCTCATTGATAGCGAACTCCCTAAGGAGTTCTCTGAAACAGGAAATGCTCCCAAATAATGCATCATGTTAATGAGATTCCTGATAGATGCCTTGTTTTGGCTATGTGCGGCATTTCATCAACTCTGTGATGCACATTTGGGATTCAGTATGTAAACTACCACTGAAGATCCTTCTCTGGGTGACTCTCACTAAGCTATTTTCACTAGCGTGAAACTTATTGTTGATTTTGGGGGAAAAATTATGAGAAAACATATTTTTTAAGTGTGCCCGTGTAAAGAGTTTCTATGAAATACATCAAGACAGGAAGCAAAATCACAGTAGCAGTTATTTCCTGTGTACTTTCACTACACAGTGCTTCATATTTATCCTTAAAAGTAAAAAAGAGTAGGTGTTTTAAGCCATTACCATGTGTCACATGACACAAACTTTAATAGATAATATTTTAAGTCATTTCTTTTCTTTCTTTTTGCAACAATGAATCTCAACCACGTTAAAAAGTATGACAGAAATGTTGTCATTTTAAGTTTTGGTGCTTTGCCTTTACAGAGTAAACTGTAGGCCTGTGTGGCAAATATATTTACTAAAGATTTACTCGTATGTGTTTGATGTTATAATGTCTTGCTTCAAACCAAATCACTTTGACTGATGAATTTAGTATTAGTTAATTCACTTTTTTTTTTTTAAATAAAAATAATACAACAATTTTTGAAAGCATAATGCTCCATTTTTTTCTCACATAAATCAGGTTTCTAACACACCTGTTAGTTCTGCTGTGAGTACAGTGTTGGTGCTATAACTATCCAACCTGCCATATACAAGACTGTGTGCTTTACCACCATTTCACTGCTGTTACCAGAGTGCCACCCTCTGGTCATCCTGCTGATATCGCAACTGTTCCCAGAGGCACTAGAGAGAGTTTTTCAGATGCTGAACAGGAGACTCGGTTGTGTCTGTTTAGGCTTTGATGGGTTTTTGCATCTATTATGGATAGAGAACAAGGCTGTAGAAATGCTACAAACAGCACACTGCATACAGACCAATCAAAGGATAAATATAACTTGCATGATAACCCTTCAAGTAAGTCACTGACAAGTATATGTTTTACTTCTTGAACTAATGTTTGTAGATGAAAGATGTATAATTTCATGGAATCCCATACAGTCACCAGAAGGATGCAAGAGCTATTTTGTCGCCCATAATCAAAAGCACTGGCTACTAATGAAGCGATCCCACTGCCACACTGTCTTTCATACATGTTTAATTTTAGTCTTTTTCATTCCTATTACATTTTCCAAGATGACACGCTCATTTTCATATGAAAAGGGTGGCACTGCATACAGAGGAACCACGCTGAGCACTAAATTATCTTGTCTCTCTTCATTATCTGTATTATTATTTATGAACATCTTTTGTTTGGGATCTATGAAGAGAGGAAAATACTTCAGAAGCATAAGCGCCTTGTTAGAAACACTTTGGTCGGCACACACCATATTTCCTTTTCCTGTGCAAACTTCTGATGTTACAAGCATTACTCTTTCAGGGCTGTAAGCATCTCAGAGACTTAAGATATGTGTTGTAGTGTGGCGTACAAATATTCAACTTCCTAATTCTGTCATATTGTTCTACTTTTACCGAGCTCTTTCTAAATGAACAGCTTGCTTCTTCAGAGATAACTATATTGATTAACTCTTTGGTATGCATAGACAGTCCTGTGCAAAATTCCTTATGCGTGGCCTAATGAGATCATTGCATTGCAGTCAAAAACCTTCAGAAAGCTGAAACTGTTGGACCCCTGAGCTACACTCGCATTAATTATTTTCTGCACCCGGGGTGATGTCATTGCAGAACTTGCACTCTTCTGTAAAATGTCAAAAATGCTCAATTTAAGCTTGTTAAATTTTAATAGATCATTAAAGTCTAATTTCATTTGTCACACTCAGTTATTTATTTAGTCAGATATTTCTCTTGAATTTAGTGGCTGACCCTGGCCATTTCTCCTGTCAGCAGGTTGAGCTGAAGAAAAGAAGAACTGTCTCCGAGTTCCTGTGTCCAATCACGTTTAGTAAAAATATAAACAAGAAGATTCAAAATGCCGCTGAAAACTCACAGACTCACAACTCTGCTGTGCGCTAACTTGATCCGCGTGATTAGATTATTACCACATAGCACTGATATTCTCATGACAGGAATAAAACTTTCATCTTCACTGTTGCAGGCAAATCAAGTCCAAGTGAGGGTCAGCATTCTTCTGAAACAACATATAGCTTCCATTTTTCAGCTTATTAACCTCAATAATAGATGCCTTAGCTGCTAAAAAAAAAAAAAAAAAACAAGATGGAGCACAAAAGACACAAAAACATGGTAGTAAAGAATCAGATTTAAGGTAAAATGAACATATTCCTCTGGCAACTTGCATCACAGATTAGGAAGACTCACTTTTCTGACTGATTAAAATGCAGTCAGAGGCCCGTGACCTTATTCAAGGGCAGATAAACCTTTATCTGACTGGTAAATCCAGGAGTCTCATGACTTTGGCATCCAGAGGAGGAATCCTGCGTCTCGCTTCTCAGCCTGCAGTGTAAGTTTTCAACTGTGGATTGATAGGAATTCCTTACACATGCTAAAAGTTATCAACCTGGCACCTCGTGAAAAATCTAATTTAGCGAGTGAGTCAGGTTACTCCAACTGCACAGTAAGACAGTATTTCCCAAGGTTTTCTGGGAACTGAGATTAGGAGTAATTTCAGATGTTACAGCGATTGCCAGGTCTCCCTGAGCTGAACCGTGTCCAAACTCCATTTTATATAGAGATGAAGGCTGTCTATAAATCATGCCACGTAGAAATTACTCATCAGTTCAATATAATCATTGTTGCTTGTGACAGAATACTGCAATTAGATGTAACATTCAGCCTATTTATGGTCAAGCAAGTGACCCAGTAAACCATAGTTTAATAAAACTGAGGAACTCTGGGACTGTGATTATCCATGATAGCACAATTTCTGGTCATTTAAATGTGAATCATTAAAACGGCCATAAACAGTATGTTCTCATTATGACAGTGTTCAGCTCCAAGACCTCATTTTTCTGGCTGCAGTGCATGTGTATGTGCATGTACAAATACATTCATGTCTCTCTGCATCATAGAAAAAAAATGTTAAAAGATCAACTATAATGCATTTATTTATTTTTACATCTTTTCACACCAAAGTTTTTGAACAATGAGTCCCTGACGACTCATTGTGAATCATGCTAATAACTGCTGATGTATCATTATTTGGGTTTGTGTGTTTGTTTATGGGGTTTTTTCATGTCTTGAGAAAAAACACTTTACCAATCTGATAAGACCTTTTTAAGCTTTCGGGACTTCACAGCTGCTGCTTTTCAAAGGGTTTGAAGCAACTGACTCTGCCGTACTTCTGTGATCACACGCTTTTTAATTCTTCACGCACATTTGTTACACGATAAAAAGAATTGCCAAAATATCACTGAAGCGTTAAAAAAGATATCTTATAATAAAACCGCATACTTTGGCTTTGATGTTACTGTTGTAATATAACATCTGTTTGTTTGTTTTTTAATTGTGAAATCCAGTAAACAGCTGCATGTGCATAGTATGCTTCCCATTTTGTTTGGCATTAAAGGTAAATACAAAGTAAACACATGTTGTTACAATTGCTGATTTACTAACTGACAACAGAACAAGTGGCAAATTGCATAACTTCTTGTCCTCCAGCCGGTTCATGAGAACGGCCACTTTTTTTTTGTTGTTGTTGTTATTTGAGGTTTATTTCGCAGTTCTCAGGACCCTCGCTCTTGGCTTAGATGCATAACGTCATCTCAGATGCCAGACAGTCGCTATAGTATTTTATCTGACTGCATCCTTGAAATTACAACTTGTTCTCATCTCTTCCTCTGCTCCACTTTCCTCAGCTTCCATCTCATTTTCACCAAAAGTCATAAATATGCCATGTATCAACTGACATTTGTGCCCTTCTCAGGTTGAGACTATGGCCAATTTCTCAGAAATGGAAACAGTGAAGATTGCCTCCGCTGTGCCTCTCCATTCAGAAATCCAATTTATTAATTTCACCTTCATGCAATAGCACTCTCTCACACAAGCTGTTAGATGTAAAACACAGCAGTGCAGGCTGCTCCTATATTTCATGATAACTTATTTCCCATGCAGATGTCTCCCAGCTGTTCAACATCTGCAGATTTGTGTTTCCTGCCCAGAGTAATAAGGTCTGTCCATTCATGAGCACATTTCCCAAGCCTGCATGCTCAGCCTGTTCCTGTTGCTTCTACGCTCTTTGCCATGTCTGTGAGGCCTGTAATCTGATCCTGGAAGCAACAGGGTGCACAGGTCAGATCCTGCAGCTCACCAGCCACAATGCCACAAGGCACCCTGTATAATAGTTACAAGACATACCCCAGCCGAGCAGTGGCAAAGCAAATCTCTCATCACTGTAGACAGAAGATGAAGAGAAGCGTGCTGGCTACTCAAATTAAGCTGGCATTTCCTTCAGTGACTTCTTCACATTGATAAGAGCCTTCCCAGGAAACACAGGGAGCTGAAGGCAGTAGGAGGGGTGGCACACATTTAATTGCTGGCATCACGTGAGTGTGTAAATCCCACTTACCAGAACCCATGTCAGAGTTTATCTGTTATGTAGAAGACTGGGGCTGTCCCGGGATGGTGAGCCCTTTGTCCCTCTAACCGTGCCCCCTGCAAACCCAGCAAGCATCTGGGTATCTCTGCGGTGAAGTGGACAAAGTCACGCCATAAAGGACCCAGATTCCTTCTGGTTACAGTGTGGGAATGTGTCCTCTCAGGAGGAAGTAGGAATAATAAGAAGAGGAGGAAAACCACAGAGAGGAGGTCAAGAGGGAGGGTGGGGGGCTACTTGCAACTGCACCATCAAAAGCAGCAGATGTGGAACTTCCCTCACTTCTCCTTGTTAAGAAAAGAGAGGAACCCCTTTTGGTCTGAATATTACTAAATGCAATATGATGGCCCATTTACCCCCTTGTGTACTATTTCCTTCTTCTTGCATATACATGCAGCATTCTGGATGTGCAGGTGCCTGTGGGCTGGTATCTCTTTACAGCCAGGTGTAGGATACTGTGAATGGAGAACATTAGAGCTTATAGAGGAACATTAGAGCAGACGGGCGATTGTTGAGTTGCAAAATATGTCAGGATGACAGATGAGTTCAATACTAAGTGCCTGCTTTTGTGTATTAGGAGAACAGCATGGTAAATGTGTAAGCAGCAGACTGTGGTTTTCTTTGATCACCAGCACAAAGACACTTGATGACTGACCACTGCAGAAGTCCTGCTGATATGAAAGTGTTGTGTACAAGCCTGGCCTCAAAACCCCCATCGACACCAGTTTGTCATCTGTGTGCGTGCCTCCGTTTAATCCTGGGTCATTCAGCTCTACTTAAACACCGAGGCAGGGAATATAAACACAGCCTTATTAACACTGCCAGAGTCCGTAATCTTCCTCAAAAACCTTCGACCGTGACTCACACTTTACCCTCGCATGCGCTCGGCTCATTACAGCGTGATGTATCACAGTGAATCTCACAGTCAATATTTGTGAATTTGTTTGGTTTCATTGTTTAATTTACATCAACATTTTGACACAGTGATGGAGCTGTTATCAAAAAATCTGAAATGTGTTTTTCGAAAATGAAGATCAAGTGGCGCACATCAGTGAAGAGATCGCTGTAGTGTATTTACATACTGTTTAAAAGGAATGTAACCAAGATTCGCTTTGTGCACAGATGTTCATAAGGGCTTTGATATTCCCTGATGTTCTCCTTCAAACGATGAAAACATCCTCCTACAATTTTTCTCACATTCATGCCATGATGAGTATCGAGCAGATATCATCTTTTTCATTCCACAGATTCTCCATTCTTTTCAACTTTGCACTATGCAGTGTTGAAACAGAATGCGCACCAGTAAAATCAGTGGAATTTTCCTTTATTTAAAATAACTTGTTTATTAACACATTCTTTTTACTGAAGAAGATATTTATTTATCTCCTAAGGATTGCAGGCTTGCCTGCTCCCTCCTCTCAAACTGCAAGGTCATCTAAAGAGCAACCTGGTTGGAATCCAGTATCTTGCTCATTTTAAACATTTTAGCAGTTAGATTTTTGTTAAATTAGGTGCTTTAATCTAAATGCTTTGGTTGAAGGATGATCCTTCTAACCACTGGGCCACCCTGCATGTTTGGCTACCTAAACAATCTCATACCAAAAACCTTATCTTGGATGATGGCAAGGCAACATAGACATTTCACAGACAACTATAAGCCTTATATCTTGTCCTTTTGCTCTCCCGCCTCAGGATAGTCAGTTAGTCTCATCTCCACTGGGAGTAACTGTTCCTCCTCCTGCTGATCTGTTTACAAGCCACAGCCAAACACCCAGCGATTGGCCAACAGTTTGTCCTACGCTGCAAGCTGCAGTATTCACGTCATTACTGAGCCATAGAAGCCAAGACACTGGGCTCTAGGGACGCTATAGGGCCCATGGGAGCTGCAGGTGCATTAGGCAGAGCCAGAGGATTTATTGTGAAAGTACAAGTTCCAGAGACATCATGAGAAGAGGGGGAGTGGTCTAGTTTCTCCCATCTGATATCAATGATTCCTCTTCCTGGCAAAAGTCAGGGGTCACGCCCTATATCAACACTGGGAACAAAATAGTAAAGCCCAGTCCACCTAAAAAAAAAAAAAAAAAAGAGCAGGCTAGCCGGCAGTTGTCCATCATAAGTGGGAATCATCAGACTATGATGCTTTTATCAAATTTTCTCGTCTGCCTTTTTCCATGAGAAAGTTGGGAGCTCTTGGACTGGTTCCATGTACTTACAGCTCTGTACCTAAAGCCAGTGCCTCCCGCAAAAAAGGGCTCCCTCGTCATGTGATTGGGCTCAAGGACAGCTGCCCTTCCCATGATGCTCATGTTCCTCCCCCATCCCAGGGGGGAAGAAGGGCCAGGTTTGTCTGTACGAAGGAGGGAAACAAATACAGAATCTGTGCGACAACGAGAGAGGGAGACCAAAAAAGAGACACATCTGCTTCTCATCTCTATGGGAAATTTCCCCCGATCATGGAGATTGGGACGGAGTCCCCCAGTCAGAGTACTCTGGCTCCTCCAAGGCTCAGTTTGTATGGAGACTCCCAAGGGCACTTTTGGCTTTAACCCAGAGTAATCCATTTGAGTGAGTGACCCTGTCATCCCAGACAAACTAGAGATACATATAAATAATATGAGTTATTATTGCTTCCACACACAATTCTGGTTTAGTGAGGAAATGCTGATATCCAGGTAGCAAAATTAGCATGAGTATGGGCTCACCGTGGTGTCTAGGCCTCAACATCCTGCACTCATTCCTCTCATTACTATGATGCCTGGGGGTGCGGCTCTGTTTATTTTCACCTGATTAGTACTGCACATTTTCACTCGTTCACGATTCAGGGTGTGGGGGGTCAGTTAGTGTTCTGTGTTCATTCAACACCATTTCTTTCCACAGTAGTTCAAAGCTTATCACAGTACCTTCTAACCCCAACAGCTCCTTCACATCTGCTCCTGCACACTGAGACAAGACGCATGTTCTCAACTTTGTTGAACTTACTGCTGGGATTGGGCTTCCTTTCATTTTTAATCATCTTTAAAGAAGGGGGGGGGGGTCCCTTTGGTAGCACAGTTCTGTATAGTCAGTACGCAACTATACCTGTAAACACATTTAATATTTCAGCACTGCCATAGCCTTTTAGAGGATATCAATGTTCTGTTCTTCATCAGAGATGATATTGGAAGGACCTCACAGTTGGTTTCTAAAGAAAAAAAAAAGTGCAAGCTCTGCAACAGATCCTTCAGCTAAGCACAGTGGATTACTGAAATCTCTGCAAATGTATTACAGGAATTTAAATGTCTTATGGTGCAATGTAGCATTTAAGGCATATGTGTGGATTAGCTGTTGATTTTTCCTGTGTGATAGAGACGAACTGAGAAACTGCAGAGCATGAAAAGAATCTAGCCTCCTTTCTCACAACCCCAGCCTCACCATCCTGGAAATTGTGTGTTTATTTGATTATTTTCTTTTTCAGGGCAATGGAAAATTACACTTCAGCTACTGAAAATGTTTCCTTGCAAATGGAGAATCATGCCCAAACTCTTTTTTTTTTTTCAGTACTAATGCTCAATAAGTTGAGTACCGTGAGGATATCAGTCAAAAACCAGCTTGGTCCAGCTTGTCTACATTTGCTCTAACTTAAGTTAATATAGTGCATGTTCATCCTAGACCCAGTTTCACTGCCTGTTTTATCCACCCCGGTGGTCCTCATTTATCTGTCCCCTCAGGGCAGAGCGCCATCTGAGATTGGTTGTCTCCACCATCTTCCTGACGGCAGCACTTTAATACCAGACACTTAATAGCAGCAGTAAAACAATAAACATACACATTGTCTCAAGTAATTGAAACTTTTGTCCCAGAAAGCGTACAGCAGGCATGGAGCAATGAGATATTTTTTGAAACAAAGTGGATCATTTGACGATAATTTACTGCATTGCTGCCAAATTCCCATCAGCTGGATGTATATTTACTATTTCAAGTTATTAACTTTCCCCAGCTCTTTGACCTCCACCCACTCTCTCTCACTGCTCTGCTCCAATTTCCTTGTTTCTTGTTCTACAAGCTATAGCTATTTGAGTAAATGTATTTTTCTACACAAAAATAAATCTCAGTGCACAATTTTGCTTGGCTACAGTTTGCATAAACAATAGTGCTCAGATAAACTTCACCTAACACTTGCGCAGGCCACGGCCTGCTTCTGTACTTTTCAGACTGTAAGGCCTTCTACCTCTGAGGCCCGGCCTTTAAAAATGAGTCTCAGTGGGTTCATTAACTGTGAGAGGAGGGCTGTTCCAGCTTTCCTACATTGTTAGTGATATTCTACATCAGTCCAATGATAATTATCTACCTCATTATCCCTTTTAAGTACATATATTCAGTTACATATAGTTGTTTTTATTATTATTTATTTTTTATTTTTTAGGCAGTTTCACTATATTTCCAGTCTTTATGCTATTCTAACATAGCGTGTTTTGGGGAATTTTTTATTTATCAAGCAGGCACTGCAGTGATACTGATTGTTTTCGCTAACTAAAAAAGCAAATAAGCCTATCCCTAACATTAATAATGAGACATCAGACACCAAGGAGACCGTCATCATTAAATGGTGTACATTTCCTTAAGACTGAGCACATAGTATAAACCACCAATGGCTGTTCGGTGTATAAGAGTGTGCCTCTGATTACTAGTTCCTATTTCACAGTGTCAGACATGAAGTAATTCCTGTCTGTTTTCATTATTAACTCATTAATCGTGAACTAGGATGATCGCTGACACAGAGCACATCAAGGAGACAGAGTGCTCATTATCGAAACAAACTAGTTTGTGGAGGGTTCAGAATAAACCATAAACTCTGCGCTGCATCCCTGAGCTGCCGGCACTGTTACTGGTTGGCACCAATGAAGCAGGAAGAGGAGCATTCAGAGTCTTTTAAATTCAGTTTAACTCTCAATTTAAAGGTTAAAATTTGTCCTTATTGTCCTTATAAGTGCTTATTTTAGCTTATTAAAACATTAATTCCTAAACTACTTGCAGAAATGTTATACAGCTGCTGTCAGTTTACCGAGGTTTGCTTCATTAATGTGGCTGGTGTGAACGTGTATTCTGTCAGGAAACCTTTTAAAACCTTTACACGTAGGCCCCGAGGAGGAATAAACTAATTTGAGGTTTAAAAAAAAACATGCTGTAACCTGAAAAAAATACACTGCAGCACTTGAATGTGGTTTCAGTTCAGTAAATCTTGCTGTCTGACTGAATTTATGTTTGCTTAAGAGTCTTTAACCCCCTTTACTTAAGTGCTCCCGCTTCTAGGAATAACTAGAAGCGGGAGCCAGTCAATTCAGATTCAACATTTACTATTTAAAGGTATACTCCATTAGTCTCTGCCTCCTTTATCTCTTTTAATAACATGTCAGATAGCTTAAAATATCCTGAAAGCTTACAAGAATGCATGTTTACAGAATAACTTGAGGCTTGCAGCAGTACGCCTGCTGGAGCTTGCAGAAACAAGCATTAGATTTACGTTAAACATAATTTTGTACTTATTATTTGAGGAGAGTGTTTTAACATAAGGGAGATGTTAAAAACATCTCATTTATCTGTTTAATGACACAGCCTGAACCACCACCAACAGTGTCAGCCCATGAACTCATGAATGCGCTCCACATGTGGGACCTCTTAATGGAGTTTAGAGTATGACTACAAGCCTGAATTATAACCTGCTCTCTGACTGTGGGACCACTTCCGCGCAGTTTGCACTGCTTGCTCTTCATTTATAAAGCTTACAGCTTCTACAACTGGCAATGACAGAAGCCATGATAACTCAATCCCAGTGCTGTTTTTTTTTTTTTTTTTTCCTTTCTGTATTACACAAGACCCTTTTTGCCTCCAGCTTCTGGAGGCGATGACATTTTATCTTAGACAAACACTTGCTTTCCTTTCAGAGCGCAGCTGTGGCTGTGCTCCTGTCTCTGTGGAAGTTGGTGAGTATGAGCCAATCTTTTTGTTATAAGAAAAAGCATTACAATGGATAAATTAAATTAAAGAAAGGCTGTTTTTTTTCATATACAGTAATTTATACTGTATTTATACTTGGCAGCATGGCTGTGTCCTGTGTCACCCTTAAACCAGACACATGTAGAAAGCCCATAGACTGTATTTAGATGATGGAAATAGCCACTGTGACATCACCTTTTGGTTTCTGAATTCCAATTGTTTTTCGTCGTTGGTGGTTTGTTTGTTTGCTTGTTTGTTTGTTTTGTTTGACACAGATATCTATTTAGTGCTAAGTAACAGACTAATAAAATATTAGGATTTCACTCACCAAAACTTCTCGGACAGGCTGTACCACACAACAGGCCTATTATTTGTCAGAATGTGTTAAAAAAAAAAAGGCACCAAGATCACCAACATGGTATGGTGGTTCAGTTCAGTGACTTAAATTAGCAGAGATGAAGCCTAGCAGGCTGCCTCTAGCTATTATTTGCACACCTGTTAATCAAAGAGACCATACACCTGACTTTAAACCTCCACAAAACCCAAATAGGTGAGTTATAACCCCCAGTACTGCTGTGAAGAAATGGAAAATAGCCCAAAATCATTCCCAAGTAGGAAATTTGATGGGCATCATAGTCAGCACTGTCACTTCACAGCAAGAGGGTCCTGAGTTTGAATCCATGCTGGGGGCTTTGTGTCGATTCTCTCTGGCTTTCTCCCACAGTCCAAAGACATGCATGGGATTAGGTTAAATGGTGATTCTAAACCGACTGTAGGTGTGAATGATTGTCTGTCTCTATATGTTAGCCCTGCGACAGATTGGCGACCTGTCTATGGTGTACCCTGCCTCTTGCCCTGTGATAGCTGAGACAGGCTCCAGCCCTCCCTGTGACCCTGGATTTGATAAGCAGAAGAGGATGGATGATGTCTGGGGGTACTGATAAGCTTCTGAAGCCATCCTCAGGTGGCCATTGGAGGAACTTGTGCTTTTTGGCACTTCTGTATTGGCTTAATTTTTCCAGCATGGAGGTTGCTTCTTGGGAGAGCTGAAGGCGAGGAGGGGAACAGCAAGACTCAGCATACAGGCATCACTGACAACAGACATGCACTGATTAAGTCAGACACAGTATGAAAAGAAGGACCTGGATGGAAGTGGGTTGTAAAGCAACTGTGACAGATTAAAGCAGCTTAAACGGTTTGTCTATGCTGAGATTTGCCAATTGGATACATTGTAGCATATCAGCTGAGCTATCAGCTGACATGCATTGGTATTGACATCAGCTATGATTGAGCATAGTTTTTTGGCCTGCCTGAACGGAGGCTATGCCCAATTTTGAGTCAAACAGGGCTCCTGTAGGGAGTTAAGTGCCGTCTCAAACTGTTAACCGACATGTTTACTCATCCACCATGTTTATCCAGCACAGGACTTCCTGCAAAACCACTAATTGTCACTTATTCATTCCTTTTCAACTTCACACAGAAGAGGAACTGTCTACTATTTATGCTCCTTGGGCAATTTAGTTCTTATCTTCACACTGACTTGGAGCTTTTGCTTAGCTCACACATGTAAGAGTAGTATCAGCAGTGTCATTTAATTTTATAGAGAAGCTACAATAAGTACGCATAGTCCAAAACATTTAAATTCTTTTGACTCTTTTGGTCCCACCATTTCAGCCAATCAAAGCTTGTGTTTATGACTGATTAAATGCGGTATGGTTGGTTATAACTGCCCCTAAAATAACTCACTGAGAACAAATGGAGTCCTATTTCCTTCTGACATCAAGAATTAAATGCTCATTTACCCTGTGTTTACCACAGCCAACTGTATGTCTAAGACACAGATGTATAAAGTTAAACAGCGTCTCCAGATTTTTCCGATGACTGATTTGTGATTCCTACAATAGCTCAGATTTATCTGTTAACTTGTTGACTGACTTCCTAAAAAACAAAAAACAAAAATCAAACAATGCTTATACATGAACAGACAGGGTATGAAAACAGGATAGCACCTGACAAACTTGGACCGTGTCTGAGACAAAATGTCAGTGTAGCATAGACGGGTAAACAGGATTTGACGTGTTTGAAATGTAAGAACATGTTGTGATATAATAGTAATCACCTTAGGGAAAAGTAAGCAGCTTTTTTACTCATAGCTGGAGCGCTTCCTATTTCCCACTCAATTCAAAGGGACTTTGCAATAATACAGTTGTTGCAGGCACAAAATATCCACAGTTCGTCACAGCTAATTTATGACAGGAAGAGAGGGTTTAAGTGTCAAATATTACCATATCCTGTTTGGGTCTGCCGTCCAGGTGGTCCATCATGAGTAAAATCCTGTTACATCATCTCAAAGAATCCTCGAGTTCGCCCTGTCCTCTGCCCTCTCATGCCTCTGCGGGGGGGGGGGGGGGGGGGGGGGG
>JAVDPK010001032.1:831869-849775 GCA_034780415.1 Cichlasoma orientale | reverse complement strand
GGTCTGTTATTAATTCTTTTCTAAATATTTCAGCAGTTTGTCATTTGCGAAAACCAGATGTTGTACATACAAGTGAAAATTCCAATAGAAAGGACACCGAGTAGAAGCATTCTGTTATTAACCAAGAGCAGATGAATTTATAGTCTGGCTAAGTCGAGTTTATTTCTATGGACTTTAATCACACTTGCTCTCAAAGGTCTTAACAGCCACATTATGCAAACAATAAATGAAAATGACACATGGCAATGTTACACCCTCATTGATGACAAGTAAACTCCCTGAAAAAGGACATCAGGGAACAAAGTGTAAGAAACAATCAGGACTACTTAGAGAGTGAGCCTGCTTTTAGGATTTATGACACATTGAACACATTTATTAATGTAAAACAGTCCGCCTTTCTACCAGAGCCTAATCACCTCCAGTCATCATTAATCATACAGTTAACACTCTAACTGCAAAAGAAGGAGGGAATGGCTACGTGAGGATCCTCATGAAGCCTTTTCTAATCTGGCAGATTCTTTTGCGCGGCTCATTCCTCCGCTCTCCACCACAAAGGGTGCCACAGATGTTTCCTCATCATGTCAAGGCTTAACCCATGACCAAGGTTAGAAAAGCCTCCCAACCTCACCACTTTCTGAGACGCAAGTGAGACCGGAGCCAAAAAGCCCTTGTGATGTGGAGCAGCCTCTCTACAACCACAGCACGCGAAAGACTAGGAAAGGGGAAGCTGATCTTGGGCCAGTTAACACTGAAAACAGATTCATTTTATCAGCCGGCCGCTGAACATGAAATCTCCTCAATGGCCCTGAAAATAAAAGTAGCTTTTGACAATAACTGGAACTGAACTGTGACTTTCCCATGCTGTGTATAAAGAATACCCTGCAAGTAGAGCTTATATCCTGCTGTTTTTTTGTGAGGCTGACGCAGCCCAATGAATGCTACTCTATAGAAAAACTCTGCTGTCAGAGGAACAGCTGTACATTTTGGCCAGATGACCAACCGTGTTGAAAAAGGGGGAGATGCCTCAACAGCTTCCTTTGCTCAGGGAGGACTGAACCTAAGTGGCTGACTGAAAGCTCTTGAGTATTTATGATATTTTTTAACACGGTACGTCGTGCAGCACAGAGGACAAATCAGCTTCTGACACTCATGGCTGTGACAGTTTTACAGGAACTCCTGAAATGTTTGTAAGTGTAAATGCATCATCATCATCATCATCATTAAATCAGGACATTCCTCTTAAATCACACTGTTTGGAGGGGAAAATGGATGAGTGGAGCAGTATGCTGACAGATGCTATCCTCATCCTGAAACTAATTTTGGTTCATAACAGGAAAAGGATGGATTTCAACAAAGCACAGATGGTGTAAAAAGCAACAGTTTTTATTGCCGTCATGTGAGGAAGGGTCCTTGTCAGTCTGGTTGTTGTTGTTGTTGCCTAAATACTTTTGCTCCAGTATGATTTATCTCACTACCGCTGTCTACAAAGACAGTGTTACACTATGAATGTGATCAGGGATGTGTCAAAGAAAAACAGTAATCTATCACCAGTGATGAGGAGCAACTGCGGAAGCAGGTTGTCTGCCGCCTGTCCCGCACTTCTGCCGGAGGGTATTTTATCAAACATAGATTTCCCTTCCTGAGCTGGAGTCAACCAGAGGTTTTGTGTTTTCCCAGGCGAATGAGAAATTCACTCTGTTTATCATGGGATTATGGGAAAAAATCTAGATGGAGGAGGAAACCATCAATGGGAAAATAAATAGAGAGCTGAATGTTACACCACAGGAAACAGGTTTTGAACCTAAACAGTTGGGCACACTGTAGATATATATGAAGAACTCTCTGCTGCTTGTCAAAAAAGGCTCGTCCGCCGCAGGGTGGAAGTGACCATCCACTCTGGTTCACAGTAGTTCCAGCTATCGCCACCAGAGGACAAAAACACCCGGTCTGTCAGATGTTAGTGTAGCTGCATGCTGATGTTAGCGTCACTATCGCATATATTCAGACCCCAAATAATAACTCTGTAACTCTATGTTTTGTGTTTTGCAGAGTCTACCCTTGGAAAGTATAAATGGTACAATGGAAGGTAAGGATTTCTTCAAGTTTTACCTTTTCAGTCTGCATGTGCTGGTTATATTAGCTCAGACTGTCTTGTTACACTGTATTTATTTTTTTTTTTTTACAGTGTTTGTGGTTAAAAACTGGAGACTAGACTTTAACAAAAGTATATCCCCTCATATTGTGTTTGTCACGCACTGCTGAGAAATATAAATGACTTAGCTCTTTAATCTTGCATGCAAGTCAGTCATTGAATTTCATCTGAATATAGACAACAGCAGAGCAAGTCTGGGCTAGCAGCGATTACTCAACTGCTGACCTTCTCTCTTCATTTCCGTTTGCTCCCTTACATTGCTATAAATTCATTCTTCTTAAAGAGGAATGCATTGAAAGAGTTGCAGGACTTGCAGGCAGAAAAGATTAGGTGGACGTGCAAGACTATGCCTTCTGCTAAATGAGCAGAAGGCATACAGTCAACTCAAGGAGCACTAACTATCCCCTTGTGCTGTACTACATTACAGTTCATGGCCTCATCTCCCTAGCATAGATGCTTCCCCAGCCGTCTCCTCCCAGCCTGTCTGCTTTTATAAACAGCTGTTGTAGTGTCAGGCTCCATTTGGTGACCTCAGAGGGTCACTGCAGTCCCAGAGGTGCCTGCGGGGCAACTCCAGTTCCAGATCCAGCAGGGTTCTGTTCATGGCCATGTTCCCAGTGTTTGTTTTCTCTTACTTCTGTGTTTGGCCATAGTTGTCCCTGTTCTTCCTTCGTAGTCTCCCCGAAGCAACTAGGACACTTTCACACATGTACTCCCACAGGAAAGCGTACTGTACATTAAACAAACTTTTTTTTTTCCTTTAAAAGAAAACAGGATACATACTGGCATATAGGTTTCAGTGTACAGGGAATATAAGTATTCCATTGCTGGATTACTGAGCTAATTACCAGTACTGGTTGTGTACAACTGTATCATCATCAAGTATTTATTTATTTTTTTTGTCTAACAGGTTAATTCAAACTCATAAACACAGTTATGTCAAATACATTCGACCTAGTCAGACAAAAAACTGATAAATGACCAAATAAAAATGTTGAAGTCCTAGAAAAAAAAATGCCCCATTAGAAATCTACTAGCTGATTTATACCTCGCCTACTCCTATTCACAGTGCTTATGTTTGAAGAAGTTTGGCGTCGCAGCTTTTGTCGTACCATTGAGAAGCTGGTGGAGGTGGTGCAGGAATACCCATCGGAGGTGGAGCACATCTACAGCCCCTCCTGCGTTCCTCTGGTAAGGTGCGCTGGTTGTTGCGGAGACGAGAACCTGGAGTGCCATCCCACTCAAACCACAAATGTTACCATGCAGGTAAGACTCAAGTATTACGCAACGTCACTGTACGCGATAGCTTGTGTGATCTGTAACTGTATGCACTGTGAGTGCTTCATTTGATAGTTTTAACAAATCTCCGTTTCATCCCCCAGCTGTTGAAAATCAGGCCATCAGAACAAGGTCAAGAATATGTTGAGATGACGTTTGTGGAGCATCAAACATGTGAATGTAGGTAAGAAAAAAAAGAAGGATGTTGTGACATGACATATTGATAAGTATGCAAAATATAAACCCCGTCTCCTAGAAGTTTGTTTATATGTCTGTTTCTCATAGGCGCATCAAATGTTTAAACTGAATACCTCACACAAAATGTTTTCCTAATATTTCCGCACTGACAACACAATATTTGCTTACAGCAACTGGTAATTGCATGTGGTAATTAATAGTAGGCAATATAAATGTAATTTCTAGAAGACTGGGTTGGCAGCTACTTTCTTCTAAATATTCCACCTGGATGTTCCTTTTAATTTATTGAAACTTCTGCCCTCAGAATCAGGAAACCTGTTGTGAAGGTTCCGAGGTAGGGGCATATTCTTACAATATATATTTTGCAATTTGTCAGAGACCACAAGCTTGTTAATAATTTGGTTCTTGGTTCAGGAAAAGGCGAAGAGGAAAAGGAAAAGGAAGGAAGAGGAAGGAGAGACAAAAAGCAAAAGAATGTGGCAGGTAAGGGCACACAGTGGGGAAAACAACTTCACATATCTACCAACTATATTACAACAGCTTTTAACCGAGGCTTTGTTATTACTTGTGCTCTACAGGTGCCAGATTCCTCGCAGGTAACTGCAGTGGTGACCCAACCCCTTGTTGCAGTGTGGCTCACTATTGGTTTCCAGCCCAGTGGGAGCATCAAGAGTCTCCTACATTCATCTATCAAAACTGTGTTCGCAGCCAGAGACTCAAACCACTGGGTTGATTTGCTGACGTACCCTTTTGTTGATGGGCAGGGTATTTTTTTTTTTGTAATGACAAGGTTCAACCGGAAATGTGTTTTGAGTGGTAGAAACACTGCTTGTACAAGCCTGAAACAATGGACATCCCCGGGAGCCAGTGCAATGTAGAACCAAACAGACTGATTTCTTCTTTTTATACTAGATATTACTGTATCAGTTATTTTAATTTGTCAAATCCTTTGGTATTTAAAGAAGGTTACACATGTAAAAAAAAAATCTATATTTATTAATATAGTTGGACCAGAGAACACCTTGTGGACTTGATGTGCAACTTCTTTGTACATGGAATAAGTAAATGTCTCCCTCTAGTGTTTATGGAAAGTGTTTTGAACCTCTATATTAAAGTATTTTGCAATCAGATCATCATATTGAGATCTGTTCTGACAGCCATCATTGCATAATTGCTTGGTCGGTATAAATCAAACTCTTTAAAGCACCATGTGACAAGTCACATAGTGTTTGCTGTCAGCTCTGAAATAAATGGGAAACAGCATTTGTCAGAAATGTTTATAAGGTGAAGATGTGTCCACAAAAGGTTGTGCATGAATAACTGCGATGCATCAAATAGTCAAAAATCATAAAACTTCCCATATTTAAGGAATCCAGCAGATAAATATTCTCCTAACAAGGGGTTGATCTGGATAATTGGGCCCACTTGTTTGAAATTATGCCAAAAAAAAAATGTGTGAAGGCTGCACAGCGGTCATGCCAAGATCAACGTCAAATCGCAGATTAATATTAAAATGATTAATGCACTCAAGTTCATCTAGTACACGTGTGGGTTTGATGCCTGCTAAAGACGAAAAATCGCAAAACATTTTGTCTTTTAAAGTTTTGCTCACAACATTTTCAAATATTCGAGATCACCCGTCATACATTTCAAACTGAGGACAAAATACCCACATGTTGCTTGTTTAGTGGCTCTCCGCAGACACGTGACGGTTCTATGACAAAACGTGAGCCTTCAGGAGAGTATTTGAGGTATACAGATGCAATTAAATACTGTGCAGAAGGGCAGTACACAGCAGTTTTTTGCAAAACAAATTTTCTCAAGGACCAATCACAAGGATATGACATACAGCCTAGTCCCGGGATACAATACTTCATACCATCTCATGCATACAACTATTCGCCGCAAAGGTTCTTTTGAATGCCAAAGCATATTTGGCACAGCATATATCTTACTGTGATGTAAGTAAGTAAACAAGTGAAATGTGAATTCCTATTCCACTGGGATACATCCATTCATGCATTTTCTTATCTGCTAGTTCAAGTCACGGTTGCGGGGGTCAAGCCTGCCCGTGGCTGACACTGGGCAAGAAATAGGGTACAGTCTATCCGTGGGATATATACAGTATTTTGAAATTTAAAAACAATGTTATGAAAGGTTAAAAATAATAGTACTGTAAAGAGTGCTGCAGTTCTGAAGAGGGATAGCTCAAAAACTAATAATTTCTGCTTCTTTTTTTGCCATTAAGACATCATGTAAGCCTTCAAAAACTTAGTTTCAACCTTGCAAAATCTTTTTTTTATTAGATACCAAGCTAGAGCTGCCACATATCAAATCATTTGTGCAGTCTCAAATGTTTATCCCATATGCTGTGTGCAGTTAAACAGCACAACCTTGTGTCCCACTGGTGACTCAACAATCCCATAATCCCACAACACAGGTGTCATCCTGTCGGTTTCCAGAAACACTGCAACATGGAAGGGATCAACTGACGATGGCGTTTTTGTTGGTTTGTTTTCATTTATCACATAAAGAAAATCTATGAAAATGTAAAAGTAACATTCTGACTGTGTTAGTGTTTTATTTCCTTCAAATATTTATTTTGTAATAAAACTGTTATGATTGTCCGCTTGTCTTATGTAATCATTTACTAATTCCAGACCTACTCAATAATTATGAACGAGTAGGCTATCCTAATAAACCAACTAACTGCTGGCAGTTCTTCATCACATTATCACAAATAATAATAGCTTATTATACGATAGGCTATTTACATTTGTAGGCTTTCAATGAAATATCACACAGTAGAATTTCTAAAGATGGGGTTTTAGCCTAAAAAATGGGCCTGTTGGGGCGGCGCATAAGTGTCACAAGCTCCTCTTTTGTCAACCTCAAGAATAAAACGTGTACTTCACTCGTTTCCGTGGCAACCTCTGTGTGGGCGGTTATTGAAGCCCTGAGTGCTGTCTTACAGGGAGGTTCCGTCCTGTCCTCAAAGTACATTTCTTGAAACCACTTAAATCCCAACCACTAAAGCTGCACTTATAACCCCTGATCAGGAAACCCTTAGCTATTTTTAGAAACCTATTCTCCAGGTTGCCGCAACAGACATAAAGTTGCAAATGTGGTTTGCGCTTTTTTTCTTAACATGAAATATAATCATTTTTTACGTGTTCAGAAATGTATTCCATAACAAACCGATTCACAACATAAATACTTGAATATAAATAATTTAATGTGACAGATGTGTTTAAAACAACATCTGCGTGAATGCGTGCACGTATTTGTGGTTTCCTGTAAGCCCTCATTGAGGGTTTGTAGTTTGTAAAGAACAGAAGTCGAGCTGGCGTTAGCTAAAAAGGAGTTGGGTGGTTTTGACTATAGTAAAGCCACATATTTACATGCTATTATAATAGGATTTTCGTTTTGAAGCAAACAACGTCTTGGTAAGGTTTGCAGAAATTATGCTTTTAGTCGTATTAGCTTATCGACCACAGTCTCATGAGTTCAAAGCTAAAGCTGCGATAGCTAGCAGCTAGTGTTACCTCGTTAAATGTACAGTAAACAGATAAACACACTGTGTACGATGGAGACAACATAATATTGCTTTCTGCACTTTATTTCTACAGCAGCACATTTGTCTAACCATAAAGTGGTGTGTGTGACAGAGATAAGTTAGCTGTCGTTAGCAGCCAGTGTTGACAAAGTTGCGTGTGTTGGAAAACAACAGCACTAGCTGTAGCTAATTAGGAAGTTAGAAACGCTGGACTGTTCAGCATCCCAGCTGTATAACAATAATTGTCTGCACTAACATCTTTTCTTTGTTGTCATACTTTAGGTGAATAGGAAATTGTTTAAAAAGTATGTCTCGCAATGACTTTGTTATTGCAGTGAGTGGTTGTGGGAGGGTAACAGGCCCTTCAAATGGGAGCTTTCAGAACGACGTAATCTAGATAATATTACGTTTTTATGACGTTTTAACCTGTTTATTGTCCAGCTTAAAACATAACGTAAAGTGTGCGCATGATATTTTCTATTTATTGTTGTTAACAGTATAAACACAAAGTGCAGGCCTTAAACGTGAAGTGCTGTTCAGTCATGTAAACAATTCAGAGTATAAGCTTTAGTAAGACAGCTTAATTATTACAAAGGGGAAATGTGGCTGTTGTGCTGTCAGTCCTAGTATTTCAGATTTTCTGGTCTACGTGTAAAGCAGACTGATAAACGGAATAATTTAGTAATAAATTACTATAAAAACTCATTTACAGACGGGGACAAATTAATGGAAAAATCTGAAGCCTTGACCCTGCTTCACCTTTATCCCATTTGATTGATCACGTTAGTAATTGTTTGCTATTTATTTTATTCGTTCCTAGTTCATTATTTTGCTTGGTCTATTTTTTTAAGTTATATAACTAGATTGCCATGTAGGATATGATGTATAAAAGGTATGTAGATTCAATAAACTAAAGCTGAGGTTTTCAGCTTATTACTGCTTATTACTGAAAAACTGTAAATAAAAAAAAAAAACATATATATATATATATATATATGGTTTATTTGGCTGTTTTCACTACCTTAAGACATTGTTAAACCCTCAAAAGATTTTATGTTTTTGTGTTCTGTGTTAAGCACATTGAGTTTACATATAATGAAATATGCTATATAAATAAAATTGCCATTGCATTTATATCCTCATGCTAGTGGTTACCATTCATCCTTAAGGCACTATGGTTCACTGAGTAGGAAATGATGAGAATCACATTCAGTGGTCTTCAGTCACTAGATCCCAACCCAGCTGAACACAAATGGGTAGGATGACCAAATCCCAAAAAGAGAAAGAGTATGTTTGTGTCCAACAATCTGGACCTAATACTAATAAGCATTTATTATATGAAGGGCAAACTGTATTTAAATGAGATCTTCCCAACACCTGTGCTAAGTAAATGCAGTCAGCATAAAAGGAAGCTGAAGATTGTTCTTTTTTAAATCCCATTTTATCCCAGTAATGCTTAAAACTGTTGTTAACTACTACATTTTGTATAGTAATCTTTTGGGTTTCAGTGTGGATGTATAAATCAACTGGCACATTTCTGTTTACAAAAATAGAGGGGGGCTTTAACCAGTATTAAATGTTTACTGGTATTGGAGATGTATTTTATTTTAGTAGTTTAGTAGTTTTCAACATATTCCACAAAAATCTGTTTAGCTTGTGACTTAACTTGGAGTAGATGCCAGCCTTTGCTGCTTTCTTCACAATTATTTAATAAAATCCTTTAGAATGAGTGTCTTGTCTTACTGTATTAACTTTCAAGTACAAGGGCCGGTCAAAATGTGGGGCATTATCTCAATATGTGGGACAGAGGGGCATGTGGTCCCCCTAACTATTGGAGATGTTGGACCCTGGTATTAATCAACAATCTTCACTTTCATTAACAAGACACAAAGGAGGGAATATCTTTAGGAAGAAGCAGTAGAGCTTGAGAAATCTTAAAGTGGATTAAAGTTGTTCTGGCAGGAAGTGGTTAAGAGCTTGGACTTTCCCTTAATTTTTCACCCTTCTGTGAGTAACCACAGATCCTAAATAGCAAGTAAGTTCTTGAAATGGCCTCCATAACCATAAAGTGTCACCTGTCATGGAAAAAAATGCAAATAAATTAAAGGAAGCATCATTGCCCATTTTACTGTTTTAAAATGGACATGCTACTTATTAATATTAAATTGACTATGGCTTTCTCCTTCCTCAGTTGCTAAACTGAGTTAAAATGAAAGCAAAATATCAACCTCTATCAAAAACTTGCTTGACCTTGTTCTGTAGAAATTAAGGCCCAGTGTTTTGATCTCGTTATTTCATTTCAGCTGGACGTTTTTTTTCCCTGGAGAGACCATCATGAATCGGTTTAATCAACCAAGCAGTCACAGGACACCGCTGTTCACCCGGACACCGCACCACGGAATATCCAAGCACGACCTGGAAAGAGATTCTGGCTTCTCAGGTTTGATGCACTTACATTGCTTAAAAACTAGCACACCTTTTAAGTTTTGTGTTTGTCCAAAATATGTTTGGGTTTGTCTGAAAGGACACATGTCTTGTGATACCTGGGATATAATTAGACTTTATAAATTTATAATTACAAATAATGACAGTTCATGAACAAGGTCAATCCTAATCAAATGTGGAGATCTAGGTCACATTTTCTATTTAGGCTATGTTCTGTTGGGGACCTTTATTTACATTATGAGGGTTGACCTGAATTTGGTTTGGCCCTTCGCATTAAGATGATGGTATCCCTTTTCAGACATGCTTCAGATGTTTATCTACATCTGCCACTGTTTTCATACTGCAAATTTTCTTCCACACACGACAAATCTGTTTTTAACCTAATGAGCCCCATATACCTGTCGTGTCATCTTCTCAGATGCTAGCTCAGAGTACCACAGTGCAGTCGAAGTGACTGACTCTGAAGATGCAGCAAGAAATGGGTCAATAGTCAGCCAGGAGCCAACTGGTCCACAGGTGGCTGTGATGGGAGGTTCATACACTGGACTGTCTCCAATGATCATCATGAACAACTTCGTCTTAAAGCAGGTAAAATACAACAGTATATATCTTACTTTGTGCACCACTATGTATTTCATGACTCTTGGAGTGTTTTACTGCTCTATTGTTCTTGAGCTGTAGTGCTATATGGAGCTTTTTTGTTTGGCTCATAGTCTCGTAAAGAGTGTTTTGCACCATGAACTTTTATTCTTGTTAGAGATTAGGTAGCAGCACATATAGCTGGCTGTTTGTTTTTTTTCCTCTTTAGGCCTACAGTTCCTCTAAGCTCTTCACTCTGTGCTTATATGTGTAAAGTGCCTCACCTGTTTCTCCTCCATTCTGCACCAAGCTCTCACCACACACAGTGGCCTCTTTCACTGACAAACACACATATACACACACAAAAGTTGAAGACAGGAGATAAACAGCATCTCTGCAAGCACTCACAATGAGCTGTCATTTAAATTAAACCAACAGATATAAATACCCTCCATCTGCTTTCTCTCATTTTGAGATAATGACGGTTCAATCTAGCCCATTCCTGCACACACACATTTTAGTCATTCATCCATTTCAAAGAGGCAGAGGGGCGTCTTAAGACATGTCGGTGTCTCAAGTGGCTCTTATAATGTAGAGGTGTCAACATGAGACACTAACTAGAAACATTAAATGTAACAAAAACTTAATATTGATTTTGATTTAATGCAACGGGAAAACAAGCTTGACAAAATTAACGAATACCGATCATCATCGATCCCCGAGCTCATTGACCATAAGCAAAACTCTGTTATGCTTGTTACATTTAACAGCTACTGTATTATAGGTACTATATGATTATTGTATAATATAAAAGGTCTTTTTTTTTTTTTTTTGCTTTTTTGTTTTTTCTCTCTCTGTAGCCGTCCTCCTTGGCTCCAACAGAAAAACAGTGGAGCTTTCCTTCACCCTTAGAAATAATGCCTCAATCACAAGTGGTTCTTCTTCAACCCATGGTATCAAATGACAACAATAGCTCTCCTAAGACTGGCTCTGAAAACACGCGACAGTCAAAAAGCTACAAGCCCATCCTCAAATCATATCCCAGAATTGCCCCACATCCCGTGGACACACCCACTAAGAGAGTAGGATCCTCAAGGGTGAGGGGGAGTGCAACAGCAGCATATGAGCAGCGACAGAGGAGGCATCATCATGGCCACAGGGTGTACAGCTCTCCCAGCCCCCTGTCAGCACTGCAGACGACACCCCAAACCACATCCAACTTTGAAGCAACAACCAACCAAGCACAGGCAGCTGAGAGTCAGGAGCAGCTTTCCAACACGTCTTTCTCCTCACAAGTAGAAACCAGCTCCGTGCCCTCTTACACAGATGAATTTAGGACTGTAACAGAAGACAACGGGATGTTTGCTGACGAATACCAGGATGAGCACTCAGTGCGCAGTAATAAGCTGAAACGCTTCAGCAATACCTACAACATACTCAACAAGTCCGGCTTGCTGGGGATCACCATGCGCACAAAGCAGCTGATCAAAGAAAATAAGCGCACCCAGGGCGAGCTGCAGCAGCTTCAGGAGCAGACGACACTGTTGCTGGAGGCTTTAAGCAGCGGAAACCCACAACTCTGGACTAAACTCCAGCTTTCTTTGCAGGACACAGAAAAGGAACATTGGGGGGCAAAAGCTCAGAGCATCCCAGCCTGAACCATTTCTGGACATAATCATCAGTCCTGAATCTGGAGGCAAGAGGATTAATCAGGAGGTCACAAGATGATTTAATAATTGTGGACAAAAAAATTGTACTAAAACTAAACTTCAAGCTTTTTACACCTTCATCAGAGGGCTGTATTTGTTAATTGTTTTCTACATCAAAGTCAAGAACCCAGAACTGCTGGTTGGATATGGAACTAAAGGTCTATCTCATATTAATTGTGATGTTGTTCCAGCAACATCACAATTAATATTACTGAAGGATCGTCACTGCAGTTGACCAGTCACAGTGTTGTGATGTAATAGCTCTGCAACCTGCTGGTAAAGGACTGTGAAATACAGTCAGAAGTAGTATAGGAAGTTAAAAGGGGTAGTATAAAACCAGCAAAGTCTGTATAGATAGCAGATCAGGGTGGATGAGTAAGTTACATTCAGTCCTATAGTGCTCCTCAAGCCAGCTAAATGTCTTTACAGGATAGCAGTGATTAAATCTGCTGCCTGTGGTGACATTTTCCGTACTTGTGTACCCCTAGCAATGACCGCAATGATTAATTTAGCAGAGCAGGAGATGGGAATAACTGCAGCAATTGAGAAGAGGTAGGCTACCGGAACTAGGAGATGAAAAGTTTCTCCTACTCATAATTATGCTAAGCAAGAGTTTTTTATTTTCAATGCCAGAAAACGGAGGAAAAACATTTGCACTGCTGGCTTAAGCTTGGGCAACAAGACTACAACTACTTGTAGTTTCAGTTAAATATATCTTTTCACAATTATGGATGCGCAGTTGTGACACAACAATGTGATGAGTCCGCAGACACTAACACGCTGAGGTCAAAGCAGCCGCTCATCTGAGGTGGGAGTTAGGAAGCATGCTTGTATTTCAAACCTTTGCCTATAATGAATTTTCTTGCCTCTGGTGTTTCAAAATAGCAAGTATCACTTGCAATAGGGCTATGGCTTGTATCAAACTCCTGATTGTAGGGATGCACTGATTGTGAATAGTGATACCAGTGTTTAGCTCATACCCTTGGCTGGTACATTTTCCTTGTTTTGTATTTGTTGTTATTTAATTATCGTTTTGTGCCAGTGAACCCCCCCCCCCCAAAAAAAATCCATCCATCCATCCATTTTCTTCCACTTTTTCAGGGTGGGGCTCAAGCTTTTATCATTAAACCAGCGCAAAATTGATGGCACACCGCAGATAAACATTGACCGTTGCCTTTGATAAATGCTTACGTGCCGATAAGCCGATAGCCGTCCATATGTCCGATTTCATCTCATAACGATGTTCGATCAATATATTGGTGCATCCCTACTTAACTGCATTAATGCATGCCTTACAGCACATATGAAGACATATGGGGTTTAAGCCTTATACATGCCGTGAATGTTGTTGCTGTGGAGAAAATATGAGGGTAATTTTGATCAAATCCATCATCCATCTTTAATCAACGGGTTTCTGTTTCGTCTGTTGTTTTGGTTTTTTTTTGTTTGTTTGTTTGTTTGTTTGTTTGTTTTTCTAAACCGGATGGTAAATGAAAGTAAATGAGGAGATGCATCTTTTGTAGGAATTGTCTTCTCAAACAGGAGCTGGATAACAATGAGAGTTCAGATGGCTAGCTAGATCATAAGTTTTTAAAAAAAATAATTTTATTTAGTGTATTATTTATTTTTAATTATGTTTCTGACCAAGACTAAAGCTGTGTGAATACTGTAAACAGAGATTATTGCAAAGATTTTGCCAGTTCTGGTAAAGTAAGCTTCCTTTTATTTTATTTTATTTTTTAAAGATAGGAACTTCATACCTACAGCTTGTAGCAAGTGAAGCGCTGTAGCCATATAACTGTCTTGCCTTGGGATTTGTTGTTATCATCTTAATTCCTACCATAGTTTTATTCTTATTATTTAGTACTAATTTAAAGTTTAAGACAATGAAGTGTTTTTGTTTTGTTTCATCTCAGATTTCAGAGTTGCCTCTCAAAATGTAATGTTTATCTGGAGGCCTGTACCTTTTTTTTTTTTTATTTAAGTTCACGTTTGTATTTCATATCAATGCTTGAGCAGCTAAGATTTCTGTATTTCTTTATGAGCTTAATGTGGAAGAAAGTTTAAATATACTAAAGGGTTTCCAAAGACTTATTATTCTTCTTTGAAATTATATAACAACCCATAGTGTGGCTAGATAATGCATTCAAAGTCAGTGTATAAAAATCATCATAAGCACAAGTCGTAAATTTTTCTGTTTTCAATGTTAAGCCTAGGTTCACTTTTATTTATTTCAAGAACCATGATTTGTATATTCTAATCATTAGTAATTAAACTAAATATTAAAAACAAAAAGTCTTGATTTTAAAAGGGCAAGTTATTACAGTTCAGATCCTTTTTTTCCCCTGATATTGTCAAGTGTGCTTTGTGTAAAACTGTTGAAGAGCAGTGTGTCATTATTAAAGACGACAATTAATCACTTATTGTGATTTGAATACTTTTATTGGTATTACAGGAATAGACAAAATAGCTCTAGAAATTATACTCATTGAAACCCTAAACATCTTTAACATGAGCAGTGTGTCAGTAGCTGAAGTTGCAGAATAACAGTGAAAAGTCCTTAATATTTATTATGTAGAGCCCCTTTATTATTAGCAGTGTAGTGAATACCTCATCTTTGGGGTCATCTATAAGCATATAAGACATGACTTCATGGCACATTGTGAATAATACCCTGGATAATAGTATATTAATCGTCTTTACATCTTCCCCACCCATTCTTCTAAAGGAACACTCCCTCATCAAACTGTCTGAGTCACATTACTTTGAGTAGAGTACATCAGGCTCAACATGCAGTTGTCACAACATTATTGTCGAGCCTGGCAGTTTATGCTGCAGACAAACTGTTTCCTTGCCTGATAGCCCTTAATGACAAATGTGAGTCATTGTCATAAAAACTACCCAAAGTTTCCTGAACGTCGCATTGTAGCATCTTAATAGGACGTGTGGAAGAACAATGCACTTTGATAATCTCAGCGCACCACATGGCACAGGCTGTCAAATAATCCAAAACTGCAAAGCTGTGAAGTCATGCAAAGCCATCTTTATATTTTCATGGAAGCGTTAAGTTGTGTGAGTAAAACGGCTGGATTTCCAAAAATGACCAGCTTATTTGTGTTAATAGTGCCTTTTAAAAAGCTATCTAAAGGATACACTTAGACTATGCACTTATTTCACATTGCTCGTATGGCTCCTGTCCTTAAAGGAATGTGTGCTAACAGCTATTTCACAGACTATTTTAAACGTCAAAAAGCATCCTGTCCGTATTCAACATTGGTCGCCGCATGGGTCCCTAGAAAGCATTTTCTACAATATGTGTCGCTTGTTTGACCTGTTGAGTCAAACGATATGTTTTGGTTTTTTTTGTTACAATATGCGGGGTTTTTTATCAGTCCTGTTTATGTGCGTCTGCATCTTCAAAGCACACTTCCACTGTCTGCACAGGCAGTATAAGGCCAAGGATCCAGCGGGTACCAAAAACATCTTTGAGGTTAGCTCTCCAGGGGTTGTGATTATCCGCAAGTTGCCCTCTCTGCATCTGACACCACGTCTGCCCCCGGGCAACCAGCAGCACCTGCTGACAACAGAAACCTGCACACACCAAGCCGATGCCCAGCCACACGTAGAGCATCAGCACCAGGAACAACTGCAAGCCTGAGATTGTTCCTGTGAGAAAGAGAAATTTCAGCAAGTTAGGATTTCCTTACTTTCTGTCACATATACAGTATATTGTTAGAATGGTGGATACTAATATTAAAGATAGCCAAAGTATTAAATAATGAGGTCAGTGTATATACAAGTAATACCTGTGAGCCAAAAGCTCAGGCAGACTGACCTAAATGCTCTGTTTTAGTCCATTTTTTCATATCTTGGGATGATATCAGTAAAAGCAGATATCCTTAATATGGCCACTTCAGGCACACAGCTTTGGCTGTGAATGCAGAAGCCCTGCTGTCCTCCTGTTAAAACCTTCTGTTTGCAAGGGCCGTCCAATCAGAAGAAAGGAATGAACTGAGGGGCAGCACCATAAATACAGATTTATTTAAGCTGTGAATCATGCAAACTCTAGTAGTGTACAACAATAAAAATATTAAGCTGGAAATTAGGCCCCCTCTGAATTATTAACTTCTTTGGAAAACTCACCCATGAAGAAGTAACCAGTGGAAAAAGGGAGAAGAGTCAAAAAGGTCAGAGGGTTCTCAAAAGAGATGGAGTACTCCACTGTTAGAAAGGCCACACCAAGAACCAAAGAGTATAAACATGTGCATGATGTGTAGATGCAGAACATGATGAAGTAGCGCATGTTTTTGTTGCCGATGCAGTTTCCAGTGAAAAAACAGTGGTGATCCCTCTTAAGAATAACTTTCTTGCAAAGTTTGCAGAAGTGACGGCCGTTGAGGAGGTAGTGTGCGTCCACTTTATCCGAGCAGTGTGGTGAACACACTGGAATCACAGTCTCGGCACTTTCAGCTGGGTATTTAATAGTCATTATGTAGTTCCCCAATGCATTGAACATCAAGAAAAGGAAAACAACTGTATGAAGAACTGTAGACCCCTGCAGTGATGTACCTGGACTTGGGAAAATTGTTGGGACGAAGAAGCCAAAGTGCAAAATGAAGGTGACCGCTGTAGCCATGAAAAAGTATGCAGGTGCTACAGCATTGAGAAGTCTCAGTTTTAACATCCTGGTGAACATATCTGTGTGGAAGTAAAGAACACAGTTAGCAGAAGGAGTGAAAGTGGAAAGTGACTGTGAAGAAGTTTGGGGTCAGTTTGAAATGTCCTTGTTTTTGAAAGAAAAGCGCATTTGTTTCTATCTAATATAGCATGAACAATTACTAGAAATGTTCTAAATAATAATAATCGGTGGAATCATAAATCATTTATGATTTTAAATGGGATAATAAATAGAGGCCTATTTACAGCATCCACCACTCTGTTTCATTTATTGTGCTAAAAGCCTAATTCATCATGTTGGGACAGCTGAACGCCATTAAAAACATGTTGAAATTGAGTTAGTTCAGTTTCCAGTTAATCACAAAGCCAACCTTCCTGCTCAGCTTATTCAGTCTGTTGGTGTGACCAGCTCCAATCACAAGCAGACCGCAGCAATGCATAAATCACAGCTTCCTTAGGAAATAGAGCCTGCTCATTCCCCTTTTTGTATACAACCACACTGTTGGTCTTCCAGTACAGCCTTTGGTTGATGTGGATGCCCAGGTAGTTGTACTCCTCCACCACGCCAACATCCCGCCCCAGGATAGACACGAGGCGTGGAGATGTTATCTGAAATCGATAACCATCTCTCTGGTCCTACTTACATTTGGAAGCATCTGATTCTTCCAAGACCACCCCCATCACCAACTAATACAGCCAACCATTGCAAAATCATCAGAGTATTTCTGTAGGTGGGATATATTCTGTATTCTATAGGTTTCATATACATATGTACTGTCATGATCATAAGTTTTCATATAACTTTCTTCTGAAAGATCCTGCTCCCTTCACAAAACACCACAATCTGGCTTGTATGGGTGTAATATGATGAAGATGCTGGCTCAGGAACATTCCAGCATCTGTTATTTAATGTAAAGACTCTGATGTTTGCACCGTTTTGTGGAGGGAGTAGAACACTGTTAAATAAAATCTTTTCTCTCTCTTTTTTTTATTTTGGCAATTTACTGTGTGGAACAGTTTTTATTTCTTAAAGCAAGTAAATAGGTCTCTGTATGCACACGCAGTCATTTCATTAGAAATCAGAAATGATTCATGATAAATGAATCCATTCATCATTGTTGACACTTCTGACCAATCTGATGTTAGATGAAAACAAAAAAAGTAAACCCCAAATGTATGAATGACCCTTCCAAGGACACTGTTTGGTCCAAGGAAGGATCAGAGACTTTCCACCGTCTTCAGATGCTTGCTCATAGGGGATCTATTGCTGGAGTTTTCTGTTGAATATTGTAGACCCTTTGCCTTTATATAT
>JAVDPK010001032.1:795621-829850 GCA_034780415.1 Cichlasoma orientale | reverse complement strand
TAATTCAGCCATTTGATTCAGGTGTGTTGGATCAGGGACACATCTAAAACCTGCAGGACACCGGCCCTCGAGGCCTGAAATTGAATACCCCTGGCATAAGCCATTGTATGTATGGGATTCAAATTGATGTAAATTCTATAATCTAGTGTAATTTGTAGATTTCATTGGATTGCTTTGCATTTACTATTCAAGTTTCAACCTGTGTTGCTATTATATGGTGGGAAAAAATTCCCCCTATCTGGCAGGATCTGTTAACGTTAAAAAAATGTAAATAATTTCATCAGCTAAGCTAAATCGACCTTAGTAACTTTAACGTGGTTGCCTCGTCACAAGTTTCTATAACTGCGAATAAAATTAAAATCTTGGCATTACCATTGTTGGACGCTCCCTTAGCGCCTCCAAGGCAGGTGTTTACTTGTCGGACGGCCCCTGAGAAGGTGGGAGTTTCTCTGTTTCTCTTGGTGTTAAAGAAAAATCAGCAGCATCGCTATCACCGCCACACGTCAGCGATAAGGGAGTTTTGCAAGGTGAGTGAGGTGAATTTTAAAGTCGTACGTCCATGTAGTAATAGAAATGTAAACCGGGAGGCTTTAATGCGCTACTAATGGCGCAATCGTCTTCATCAAGTTACAGAGCTGAGGGAAGGTGGGTGTGCAGGCTGCTGCGAGTGCTGCAGTGAGCGGGGGAAACAGAGTCGCTGAAAATGTCTGATGAGAGTAAACGCTGCCTTTTTCTTTTATATATAAAAATTTGAAGATTTAGGAAACGTTCATAAGTTCATAGTAGGGGTGGAGGTGTTGTGGCTTGTGAAGATGAGCCTATCTCTGGCAACGTGTCAGACTATTGCACCCAAACCAGGTGCATCATCTCTTCTTTCTGTCACACCTATTGTTCCCGATGATTCCTCGTGGAATCAGTCGGGTGGCAACCCTTGAGTGAGCATCATTATCTGGAATTTAGGGGACCCATTTTTATGATAAGAAGCCTTTGAGGCTTCCATAAATGCTGCCACCTTCTGTCTGCTGTTGTTCAGTCTGGACTCTGATGGATTGGACAAAAAAATTATGCTGGTCAACTTCTTGTGACTTGTTGATTCTGTGCTTATTCTGCTGCATAGTAACTAGGTTTTAACATTAGGGTTATCCTATAAAATAGTGTGTGAAACGTGATTCCTGGAGCAAACGGAAGTTTTACACTAAGTAAAGTGGCCCTTCTTTGACTGTGTATTTTCTGTTTTTGAAAATGCATGATGCTCTTTGGAGAGGAGAGGCAGACTAGGAAACTGATATTTCGTTCCTTTTCTGACTCTGAAGGGAGGTGGCCTTAAAAATGCCAGATTTGCAATGGACTTTTGACATTTTAGTGGATTATCTCAAACCATGATGAGAGCTTGAAAAAATAAAGAATTTAATATGACTAAATGCCATATTGAGTGGAGTGGAAAGTGATATTCAGATTTTAGAAAGGAAGCGGAGAATAATCTTAGTAGACTCGATATATGCACAGCTCATCACACCAGATAAATGACAGTGATGATGGCAATTAGTGTTGTTTATTAATTAGAGAGGAGCCCTATCCTGTTTCCAGGCTCCCAATTATGTATATTCTATAAATAGAGGTATTAGGCTTTCAGAGACATCTCAGAAAATCCAAGAAGGGTTGGAATTAGCGCCACTCTTTGGAGTAAACAAAACCTTGTGGGTTTTAAAGGTCATTTTGAAAATCCAAGAATTCAAAATCACTGCAGATGCTTTAAATGAAGGGAGAAACTGTAACTTGTTACCTCAGTCTTTTAAACAAATGTGTAATAGATGTTTGCACATGATCGACGAGCATTTTTTGCAAGGTAATAAACTGGTTTAGTAAAATGTATATAATTTTCATAATTTAATGTCTGACAAATGTTTGTGCCAAAATGCTGCTTTCTCACTAAAGTGCTTTACATTACTTGCAGGAGCTGAGGGCTATCCCTTTAAAATTTGATCCCCCTGAGTGCACAGTAATTCTCCCAAGAAAAGGCACCAAACTAATGCTGGTCATCTTCAAGTGTCACACAGACATTAATATTTCAAAAGACTCTAAGCTGAGATTGAAAAGGGGCTTTTAGTAGAGATACGGATACGGTTCACTTGTGCAGCATCGAGCAGCTGTAAAAGGGATGGACAATACTGAGAGTTGTATTATACCAAATTAAGCTTTGTGTTCATTTTCTCAACATACTTGATGTGTTTGGTTGTTTCCTTTTGTTTGTTTCAGCACCTCAAGCAGGAGGACAGCTCCAGCTGAACAAGTTATTTGCAGTTTTATGAGTTTAGATGAAAGTGCAAAGCATGAAATATCTCATATTTTGCTGGGTGCAACTTGGAAAGAATGAAAGAGGCAGGCTAAATACCATGCATGAGTGCAAATGGTAAAGGTACCAAATCAGGTGAACTGAATATCAGACCAAATTATTTGCTATCACCTGGTGTGCCACACTAAAACCAAGCACTGGATTTGGAAAGACTCACCTAATGTATTTCATATCCTATGTACCCCACAGAATTAACTGTATCCTGTCTCATCATATATTATGTAATCCTGGCTGGTGGACTAGACTAGCAGTCAATATACAATAATAATAAAAAATCAAAAAATAAGTGGACCCATTTTCAATTTTAGGGGTTTCTTTTTGTATCAGTGTATTAAAAAATCATCTAGTCTTCACCAGGTTCTAAAATAATTTAAATACAACCTGAGATGAACAACATATTGTTTATTATATTGTGTCATTGTTCTTCTAACAAAAAACTAAGCCAAAATGCAGAAGCAATGTGCGAAAAACTAAGTACACCCCATGATTCAGTAGTTTGTAGAACCACCTTTAGCAGCAGTACCTTTTAAGTAATCATTTTCTGTGTGACTATCAGTGTCTCACATCATTGTGGAGGAACTTCGGTCCACTCTTCTTACTAACATTGATGTTTGCAGGCATTCGTTTATGTACAACTCCCTTAAGTTCCGACACCCTGATTCTTTTCTTTCTCAGCAATTCTGTTGTGGATGTGCTGCTGTGCTTGGGATCATTGTACTGTTTCATTACCCAGTTTCACCAAGCTTTTGCTCTCAGACAGATGACCTCACGTTTGACTCTAGAATACTTTGGTATACAGAGGAATTCAGCTCTCAAATCAATGAGTGCAAGATGCCAATTACTTTGGCTAATTTTAAGACCTCCTTAGGACCAGATTATTTTTTAATATATATATTAAATCCTGATAGGTGAAACCTTGACAATATTGTTGTGCTGCCTTTAATACAGGAATGAATGGGAGTTACCTCTGTATTTGAGCCAGGAATCAGAGAGAAATATCCCGCGCTGCTGACATTCACACATTTCTGTGTAGCGTCTCACATGGGTCATCCTATTGACTTTTCCCTTTTCCCTTCTGGTAGTGATGCTGATGATGATGGTGGTGGTGATGTAGGCTCTCGGTGAGAAATGTAGTGCAGGTATGTGTGTGCCACACATTCATGATTGCGCCGTGTATTAGCTGAATGTAGCATTTCTACGAGCGTTCTCCCCAGCCCCACGTCCCAGACTGCCAAGTGGAAATAGAAATGTCAGAAAACCTTTTGCTCTCCTTGACAGAGGATTCAACACAAACAGAATATCAGAACAAAGCAAAGGCTGACGATGCCTCAGTTAGCTGTGAAGCCTCCATTTGTATTCCACCTATCATCCAACCACAGCATTTGTAGGCTCGGCTTTGGGGTTTTTTGATGTCTTTGGTAGAAAGTAGGCTCCCTGCTATTTGAGATTCAAGCTGTGAATATTTACTGCTGTTCCACAGAAACAGTATCACAGTGATGCTGATGCATGCAGCATTGTCACTCTTATATTGTGCACAGACTGTCACAAAGAACCACCCTGCCATAAGCTTCCTATACAACGAGGAAATGGCACCAGATATTCAGTCATACATAAATGTCAGACTATCTTTTTATACTTGCTCACTGACATTGCTTTTTGTGGAGTAGCAGTGATATCGGATATACCTGCTTAGGCATCAAAGAGGTCACAGGAGTACAAAATGGCATCAAGTGTGATATAAGCATACTGTAACCTACTCACTATATTTTGCACTTTTTTCAGTTTACAATAATCAGATGAATCTTTATTAATCAAAAAAATAATAATTAAGCAAATATACCATATATTCATTCCAGTCATTTATGTCACAGTTTTAACTTCTGGTCACACAGTACAGTATGTTGGCTCTGAGGACTTACAATTACAAAAAAATCGCATAAATCTCACTCCATCTTATTGCTAATTGTTTATAGAGTATGTTACAAATTTCCTTCATTCCATTGGCTTTTGTGTAAAGCCTTATCCCCTGAAACCAGAATCTGAATATGCGTATTAAAATCCATCTGCAACAAATTAAAGTACAATACTTGTTTATGTTTTTCACAGTATTATGTCCATAAAGTCGCCTTGAGGCAACTGCTTGTGATTTGGCGCCATATAAATAAATCTGAATTGAATATATTGCACTCAACTTTGTTTTCAAATAGCTGTGACATGTAATAAATGGAATGCACATGTATGGTTGATACAGTGTGAAGAGCCAAATAGGGAAAATAATGCTGATAATTAAATCTATATCATCAGGCTTTTTTTTATTAAATGTATTGCACTGCAAAAAGTCTGTACCTTGACATTTTTTTTTGTATGTTGGGCAATTAAATGCTACTTTTTTACATAAATGTGGTTCAGATACTTACAGACAGTAGCTGTTTCTCTGAATTAATCTTTTCCAATGGACAGGATTTTATGGTTGATTTGGAGGTGAAGTTAAAATTGATTGGGGCTCAGGTTTTCTCACAGGCCCAGTTTTAGGATTGTCTACAACAGAATTTGCAGTGTAAGACGTTTTAGGTAGAATCTTCCAGATCCTGCGTGGTGTGCAGAGAAAATGCAGATCAGACAGGTTCTGTAGCTACTGAATAGATCAGGTACAGAGTCTTCAAGCATACGTATCGTAGAGCCAAGAGCCACAGATGCCAGATTGGTCCTAATGAGGACTGGCCCAGTCCACACAGCAACAGCAAGGCAGACACACATAAAGTCCCCTCGGGGCCTTCTGAGCATGTGCAGCCAGACAGGAAGCAGGTGTTAGGTTTGTTGAGGACGGCCTGCGTGTGCAGTCATCGCTCCAGTCATGCAAGGGCTCATTCAGCCTTCGGAAAGAGGCTGGGTGGGGTGGGGATGCTGCATTAACTGTGAGCTCTGAGCAGACTCACCTCAGCGATCTGTGTTTGTGTGTGTGGTGTGATAAAGAGTAAGTTATGAAAAGAGTAAAGCCTCCTCCCTTCTCCTCCACTGAGCAGGTGGTGAGCAGATTGCTTTAAAACCCCGCCCCATTTCCCCCCCTGCCTCAGGGTGACTCTGACGAGGGTTGCCCATCGACACATCCAGCTCCACCCTCCACCCGAAGCCGTCACAGCAGAGGATGTAGCTCCTGCAGAGTTAGGAATAAGATGCACTCACACATGACATCCCCATCAAAACAGCAACAGTCTACCAATCATATGCACTACATGATAATGGAAATGTTTTGCACTTGTCCCCCTACTTTGGCTCAGAGTGAATTTAATCAAGAAGCGCTGGATGCCTTGCACTGAGATGGACAATCAGTATGTGTTTTAATATTCAGCTGTTCAGGCAGAACATACCATGTATAAATGTAACTGATGAGCTGAAGAGCTCACAATACTATGTTCCTGATTTTTGGAAACACACTCTCAACCCAGGCCTTGCTTTGATAAGAAATTATTAAGCCATTATTGAGCTTCTGGTGGATTATTTGAGGGCTTAACCGTGTCCTGCAGGAAATGGAAGAGGCAAAGATCTACCACAGCTGCTCTTGGGTGTGTTGATGGAAAACCACAGGGGGTAGACAGAATAACATAAACTGACTCAAGCTTTGAAGTCACACAATTACAAATGTTGCCATGACAGTTAAAATCTTTCAAACTCCAGTGTCAGGAAAAAAAAACATGCATATTATCAGTAATCGTGCATGTAACTGCATAGGCCCGAACCTGAAGTTATGAACGTGTCTTTATAACATTAGAATAATTACTGATATGCTTAATTTGATATCGTTCTTCTCCTTAAAAGCTGTCCTTGGCCTGCATCAGATATGGCTGCTATTACTGTAGCCTCCATAATGATGCAGGAAACAGGCTTCAAGGCCTTTGCATCTGATGCCAGTGGCCAGGGGAAGGGACACCGTAAGCAGTGTACAAAGAAGCAGAAGTGTGGCAAGAGGTATTAGGCCAAATACAAACCAAAGCTGGTCAGCCTGAATGGATTCTTGATAAGCGTGGCAGCCGCTGATGCTTGATTCTCTGTCTGTCCCTCAACATGATTGACAAGAAGGCAAAAGCAGAGCAGCACTACATTAAAGTTGAACTGAGGGCAGACCGGAGGCTGCACTGACTCCCCGTCTCATCTTGAGGTACAGAGTACCCGTTATTACCAAAGAGAAGAGTCTGGTAGCTCTCTACATAACATTCTTTTAACTTCACACTGTAGCTGCATTTTTTTTTTTTTTTTTTTTTTTTTTTTTTTAACAATTTGACATTTTTAGTTGTTTTTTTTTTTTATGTTATACTTTTATTAAACTACTAATTTTATCCTTTGTACCTTTTAAGGCTCTCATCTGAGAGTCAAGTGACAGTTATGTGTTTAATTTTCTTTGTCCATCTCCTACTGACTTTATCCCATACATCTCAGCATTCTGTAACAAAGAAGGCGATCTCCCACTATATGTGCGCTCTCATGTCATCTGAGTTTTACTGGCTTGATAAAAGTCAAATAAAGAAGAATTCTTTTCACGAAACACTTTTTAAAAACTAGGATTTTGGTGATTTTACCTTTTTAGAAAAAAGCTGCAGGGCATATCTGACTAAAAGAAAAGTTCATGCATATTCTACCAGCTCCGAGCCTTTGCAAAGCAGACGATAAGGGAAATGTCAAATCTTTCCTGTTCAGGCAGGTGCTGCTGTCTCGCGCAGAGAACATACTTTGCAAACACAAACAGAACAGTGGTGGGGGGAAAAAAATGTTTAACAAGGTTGCAGTCAGTGCAGTCAAGAAGAGAAGAATGGCTCTGAATCATTTATTTAGTTGTACCTGGGGTTATATCATAGCTATTGTGACAGTGAGTTGATTAAGTGCAGAGGTTTGGAAGTCAAGAGAAGTTTACATTTTATACACAGTTCTTTTCTCTGGAAACACAGGCTCATCGCGCTTCCTCAGACAGGTGATATATCTTGATCCAGCTGAATGTTTTATGAAAGAAGGAAAAGCTGTCCACCAACTGCTTTATGGTATTTATTAGCCCGTGGTGCAGCTGGTAATTAGATTCCAGCCCCTCTAAAGCAGGTTTATATGTAGACATTAACGTATTCCCTGACATGGATTTTATACGATAGCAGTTTCTTATTTCAGCATGACAAATCAGTTGTGAGGATATACAGTGGCTTGCAAAAGTATTCATACCCCTTGAACTTTTCCCATATTTTGTCACATCACCACAAACATAAATATATTTCACTGGAATTTAACATGAAAGACCAACACAAAGTGGTATACAATTGTGAAGTGGAAAGAAAATTATGCATTATTCAAAACATTTTTAACAAATAAAAAAACTGAAAAGTGCGGCGTGCAAAAGTATTCAGGGTATGACTACGTTTGCAAGCCACTGTTTGGTGCAGTTTTTGAAAGCATAGTAGAAGCTAATAGTGGATGCCAACACTTTAAATCTTTATTTCTTTATCTTGTTTTCACAATCCAGCGTATCCAGTGTTTTTATTATGGCGCTGTGGAAGACTGTAAGTTTGTTTGGTCCAGTCTGAAATAGCTGTATAAAAATACAGTACTATTCATGGTACACAGAAGATGGATCCTAATGACTTTGGAAGCCCCCTGCCATTTCTCTTAGCGCCACCTGTTATTTTTGTTTTTGGTGTGACTGTTTAACAGCTATTGATGTGAAGTCTGGTTCACACTTTCATGTCCCTGTCAACATGAATTCCACTCACTTTGGCAAACCACTGACTTCTCTCACGCCATGCCTCGACTGATCAACGACAAAGTGTGACCAAATGTCTTCAGTGCGGTTCCCATCAACAAACAATTGTACGCCTCGATAGGACCAGGTTGAACCCCCTTTTGCCATCAGAACTGCTTTAATTTTTCATGGCATAGATTCAGCAAGGTGCCGGAAACATTGCTCAGAGATTTTGGTCCATATTGACTTGATAGCATCACACAGTTGCTGCAGATTTGCACCTTCTGGTAAATCATCTGTATTTACATTCATGAAGGCGTTTCTTGATTGTAGGCTCTCTCTCTTGTAAGTGTTCTTGTGAAGTTGTTTTTCTTAACTTTTCATTCTGCCCTTTTGTTGTCTTCTGTGGTCCTTCCTTTTGGTGGTGTTAAGCTGTCAGTGAATTCATTCTTTTAAAGAAGGCACCAGATTGTTGATGTGGCCACTCCTGAAGCTTTTGCTGTCTGATAGGTTTTTGGGTTTTTGTTTGGGTTTTTTTAGCTTAATGATGGCCTCCCTTATTTGCACTGACATCTCATATTTCAAAAAGGAAAAGCTTTAAAACACAAAATCATATACATATATTATGTCTTCTTCATTTGTCATGAAATAACAGGCCTCACCTGGCTAATTTTTAGCCTCTGAAACACTAACCTGGTGAAAAACATGTATTTGCTGAACAGTTAATGCAGCATTTTCATAAAACCCCTTGAATTAAAGCTGAAAGTCTGCACTTCACTACATTTTGATTCTTTTTTTTTTATTGTAAAATCCAGAGGTCAATTTGTATAACTATACAGATTGACCTAACTGTATGCAAACAGAGAACTGCAAATGATAAATGCTGGTCATAAAAGTCTGCTTTTGTCCCCATAATGTGACTGATGGGTCCTCACATAAAGTCATATCTGCCCCCCCCCCCCAAACACACACACACACACACACATCCATCAGCTGTTTTTGTGGTTCACTGAGCAGATTAGATAACCTGAGCTAGGTTTTTCCTCTTTACAGCTTGCCCTTTTTTCTGCTTGTCTGACTGAAACTTAGGTGTATTTCAACACAAGCTCATGGCTCCTGTACTGACTTCAGCATCTGTGATGATAATAGTCTAACTGAGCACAGAGGAAAGATACCACTCATTCTGCCAGCGGGAGGCACAACACTGCTTCACAAGCCAAACATCAGTTTGTAATCTGCTGCGTTGGCTGGGAAGCCCGATTTAGAGGAGGAGAGATGAGGGAGCAGAGGGAGAGGCTTAAAAAGACTCCGGATTTGCGGAGCCAAATAAGCTGGAGGAGAAATGGATACCTTGGGATCAGTATTAGCATGTCTGAGCGTTTCAACACGAGGGATGGGACAGAAAGAGAATAACCACGGAGTCGCACCATTAAACTGCTGAGTCATGCTGTGACGTTTGTCCAAATGTTGTGCAGAACCACACCACAGTCAGCCTGTATCCTTCAGCATCCTGCCCGAAGAAGAAGAGTTTCACTGTTTGCATCAGCAGCCGGCAGCATAAAAAGTAAGTGGCTTGTCTGATACAGGAAGGGGAAAAGCTCAGCAGGTCAATAGAGGTGTGATTAAGCTTCTGCAAGTCAAATGCATTAAAACTTAGCATGTTTTTAGTTTGTCATTTCTGTCAGGAATGTAAAAAGAGGCACAGTACCGTTCCAGTTGTTACTGGAGGCTTTCACATTAGCCTTTGACTGATTTCTGAGGTTTATAGTGCAAATTGAACTTATTACAAGCAAAGAAACCACTTAGATTTAATCTAGAGTGATGTTTGTTGTTGGTTTGTGGCTCTAGTAATCAAACAGTTTAGACACAAATACTCGCCTAATACTGCAAATACAAAGAACTGAGTGACTGAAGTGCTTGTGCTTAAACTACAATCATTTCTTAAAATTTGTGAGACAAACTACTTAATGACAGTAGGAGTTTGTTTTTTTTTTTTAGTCAGAGAACAGCGTGTTCTCTCCTTGTGCCATGAACCTATTTGTTTACTCCTCCATTTTTAGCAGTAAAACAATCCTTTTGTTTATATTAATGGCTCAGATTCATCGTTGGCAAAGAGAGGAAAGGTGATCTATGGCGCATCAGCTTCTGCTGAAGCACAGCTCTGCTGAGTGTGTATGTTATGGATTTACTTTGTGACCAATCCTCAGGGAATCTCCTCCCAAGTCATCTCCACAGGGAGGATGCTGTGTATCTGACAGCATCTGAATATTGACTGCAAGCTATACAGTTCCACAAGCCCTTACTGGGTTGTATTTTTAACTTTCTGCTCCTCAGACCTTTTCCGAGCGTGACGTGCAACACTCCGGCAGCACTACCATTGATCAGCTCACCTCCTACACAAGAAAGCTCACTGTGCACAGCATGCGCCGTTTAGTGAATGCTTCACAAAACTGTGATGGAGCTTCTCAAGAAGTGACATCATTGGTGCAGTGATAAATCACACCGAGGTTTGGTTCAGTAATGGGTGTCAATCTGGTGGCCTTTAGCGTCCTCCCCTTTTTCTCACTCTGGTATCTTTAATTTCTTGGCTGCCAATTTACTACTGCGATGCACACAGCGTATTTACTACAGAGCGTAGAGTAGCAACATCTCGTGGAATATTATTTTCACCATGAAATCTGGTCATTTACATCTTTTAGTCATGTGAATCTGCAGTATTGATGCGGCGCTTTGTCAGCACTGTGTTTCTGCTCCATTACCTCAGAATGTTTATTTAGTAAGGAGTGTACACAAGCCGAGCAGCTGGGAGTGGGGACCGTATTGATTGAAAGTGAGGATAGTGTGTGCTGGAGGACAGATGGCTCAGGCCTCCATTCTGTGGTCATGGCAGTGTGAGCGATCATATCCTGTGCATGCTTCACAATCTGTTCAAGCTTGCTGTTGGGTTTGTTTTTACTCGTGTTAAACTGAATCTCTTTTCTCTCGGAGTAAAACGGCGCCTCTGTCTGTGTGCTTCAACGGGCTTGTTTGCATTTCTGGCTTTTTTTAAAGAGCCTCCAGTATAGCTGTTAACCATTCAGTTTGTCACTTTCATGTAGCATCTCTACTTCCATTTGTCAGATAAAGAAAAGGAGCAAACAGATCAATTGCAGCTAATGGACCGCGATGCTTGCAAATGCAATCATAAGTGCACTTAGACCGTGTGGCACTTGTCTGATGAAAATGAATCATGGGAGTGAATGAACTTCCAGTTTCACAGATTATTCCTAACTAACGGCATAATTCTCATTCTTTACAGGCAGAGGCTGTTTAAAGCGACCCATTTGTTCTTTGAGAGAGGAATTAGCACATTATTAATCACACAAAAGGAAAAAGCAGGAAACTGTTACACTCATTCTGTGACTTTTACAGTGCAAATGTTTTAGCTAAATGCTGAACAGTGAGTCTGTTAAAATAATGTTAAATTAGCTCAGAAGTGTTGGTATCAAAATAGAACTGATTTCCAGTAAAGCAATCGTGACTCCATTACAAATCAATAATTGAGCCCGAGGTATTTGTGGCACCCGAGAGCTTCGTCGCTCAGAGCTTGATCAGTTGGCTGCGGTTGGCACATTGTAAATGATACTCATCTGTATTTTCCATTAGATATGGTCCAGTGCTGATGGCTCAGTCTGAGCTGTTCGTGACGAGAGCGTCCCCTGTGGAGTCGAGACCCGTGGAGCTGGATGTTCTGGGCTTCCTGGAACGATTCGGGGAGGAAAACGGCACAGCTGAGAGATGCTACCGCTCGCACTCCCGCAGCAGCGTCCTCCAGGGTCTGCCGTTTGGTGGGGTGCCCACGGTCCTGGCCATCAATGCAGTGATCTGGATGGTAAAGACTCAATCACACTAAATACACAACAATACAACATTACAGTAGTGTGCAAAAGTCTTGAGCCGCCCTTCATTTATTATATTTTGTTGCAAGGAGCCAGACTTTCTTGTCATGTTTATTAGCTTGGTCTTGAGCAACAGTTCTCCAGGCTTTCTGAAGGTCTTTCCAAGTTTTTCTTTGGACATTGGCAGCTTTTTCACTCATTTTCAGTCCAGTCCTCATATCTGACCATTTTCAGACTGTTTCTTTTATCTGTTAAGCCATTTAACACACACATATGAATCATTCAAATATTTTAAAGCTAACTCAGATAACTTAGTAAAGAACCAATTTTAAATTGTATCTTTAGGCAAAAACACATAAGTAGTTCCCTTTTCTTTGGCTGAATCTATGAAAAATGTCAAAATTAACAGTTTGACAGGCATAAAATAGTATTTTTGCACCAACAAGGTGATGCCCAAAGTGCTATTAGCTGAAAACCTGGCATATCTAGGCATGTTTAGTGCGCCCTTAAAAACTCTGATGAAACTAACCAAGTGGAGGACAAAGGAATAAGTGGTAGATGAACAGTATCTGAAAGTCAGAAATACGAAAGAAATCCACCAAAGACCTGCCACAGGACCTGAGAGCTTCATCTGGGTCTTCAGTTGATCCATGTACTGTTCACTGAAGCCTCATCAGAAATGGTCTATGTTGGAGCTGTTGGAGCTGCATTTCAGCCAGTGGTGTTGGAGATCTTCTTAAAATCAATGGAATTATGAAGACAGAAAAGTACCATCAGATCTTGATCCACATTGCACTACCATCTGGAGAGTGTTTAAAAATGGTTTCACTTTTCAGAATGACAATGATCCCAAACACGCTGCCAGTGCGATAAAAGCATACCTGGATAGAAGAACACACAGTGGAACACTATCAGTCATGGATTGTCCTCCTCAGAGCCCAGACCTCAGCATTATTGAAGCAGTGTGGGATCATCTTGACAGAGAACAGAACACAAGGCAGAAACATCCAAAGAAGAGCTTTGAATGTCCTTCAAGAAGCCTGGAGAACTATTCCTGAAGACTACCTAACATAATTGCAACAAACCTTGCCTAAGAGAGTTCAAGATGTGTTGAAAAAATAAAAGGTGGTCATTCTGAATACTGACATTCATGCTCATTAGAATTCTACAATTTCCATGTATGTTTGCACAAGTTTCAATAAATCACTGCACCTATTTCTCATTTTTCTACCAAACTACAACAGAATTAGGGGCACCTCGAGACCTGTACAACACTGTAACTCTGTATAGTCATGGTAGACTGACAACCCCCCTCAAAAGTTTTTACAAATCCTTTTTAATCCTGTGATTTAAAGCACACAAACATCTACTTGTTTATAATATTTGTATCACCTTCCTCTGAATTTGTATATTTAGAGCCAAAACCCTCGGCCTTCATGCTAAACTACACCTAATCTTATAACTCTAACTGACAGGATCAGTAACAAGTTTTGGGAATTATTGTATATAACACCTTGCAGTTGGAGTCTTTTGCATAATTATTGTGATCTGTGCAGGCACAATCTGTAATCCAAATGGAAGTGAAAGTGAAATAAAAACCTTCAAACCCTGCATGATGGATAAAAACAAACCCAGACTCAAACATACTACTGAAGGTGTCACACAGTCCTGAGTGGATGCAGTTGGATGCCTGGGAGACTTTTCAGCTCAGTCTCATTCCCGGGAAACATACTATGAAGCAGAGCGATCATCTTTTTTTAGCACGTTTTTCTGCTGACTCCTAACCCGTCTGTAAAAGTGTACATAAAAAGTGAATAAATGAAAATTGGAAAAAATAATCCCAAACAGGATACAATCCTGACTTTTTTTTTTTTTACCGCCACTCCAACCTCCTATGTAGACCTTGTTACTTTGTAACAATTTAAATAGTTTTTCTGGGTTACACTACACAGCTCACTCAGCTGGAGTAAACCAAAAGCTAGAGTCCTTGCTCGCAGGGGTCTGGGGGCAAGACCATTTCCTGCGTGTCATTCCCTTCCACTCGCTCCCCACTTTCCCATCTAATCTTTGCGCTGTCCTGTCAAATAAAGGCTAATATGCCAAAAATAAATCTCAAAAAAAAAAAAAACTATCTCTGTGTCTTCTATTGCTTCAGCCTGTGCGTCAAGGCCCCGAGCCAAAAGGTCATGTTGTGCGCATATCTGCGACACCAGTAGCATCTTCCACAATTTATGCCCTAGGACAAGGACTTTCTGTGAGAGGTTTCCTTGTTCTCAGATGCATGGATTTCTTCCATATAAAATATATTATATATACAGAGTCACCAAGTTACACATCACATCATCAAGTTAGTTATTTAGCCACTCAAAATGTCCTGTAGGCGAGAATGGTAGCGATAATGATTCAAAGTATTGTTAATTTGTCGTTTCCTTCAGAGAAAGGCTTGAAAAATAAACTCAAACTTTAAACTAAGCCAGCGCCTTGCAAAAAAAAACAAAGAAACTGTAGCGCTTTCTGTTTGTCTCCTCCTTCTCTGGGCTTTTGCATAATCATGTACAAGAGTGCAGAGAAATACAAACACATTATGTACATGTCACAGATGTCAAGTTAAATCTGCATGTTTTAACGTCCCTTTTCACTAAGAATAATACAGTGTGTGCACTGTTTACAAACACAGATGCATTTATTTTCCTCCTGTGTTCCAGATAATAATAGGCTTCCATTTTCAGCTGTCAGCTAACTCAGTTCCACTGTCAGGCCTTGTCAAGCTTGATCTCTGCGCTGATAGGACTTCTCGATCTGCCACCTCCACGTTTTAATTGGCTCATTTTTATCAGTGCCTGGTTGTCAAGCCAACTCCAAGGGTTGAGCGCTGTCTCTTAATGACAAGCATGAGTCAAAGCGTGCGCCCCCCCCCCCCCCCCCAGGTGACGGGAGCACGCCTCTGCATCAATTCCATCATCATACAGAATAAATCATCAGCGGGACTTGAGGAGCGCATGCCCACGCATAAAGACAGAATAAAGCAAAACAACAGGGAAGAGCTGGGCACCAGGAAAACGAGATCATGGAGAGATTCTTATTCTTTAAAAAGGCGGGGGTTGTGCCCTGACTGTTAATGTAAACACAGGCTCTTTGTGCATCTCCAAGCCTCAGTCAAGTCCTCTTGATTGTCATTGCACGGCTTTAGAATGAATCATTTGACATTCGTGGGAGCGTCCTTCCTATTAGCACAGCTGTCACCCCCACCCACTAAACCTAATGTCTTTTCAGCTCAAATGAGGTAATAATTTAATGCTGTAATTAAAATCAAACAGTCATCAGCACTTTTACTGCGTTTGTCATCATTCATCCATCACGGTCCAGTTATGTTCAGTGATATTCCATCAGGGATATTCAGCACAAATCCACTATTCTACATCATTGAATAGGTTTTTTTGGACCTCATTGTTGTGCTCAGTTTGCTCTCCATTTGTGGAAAATGAGAGCTATTCAGATTGACCGCGCTCATTTTTCCTTGCTGCACAGCATATGTGCGTGCGTGCATGCATGCTGATCTATTTCTGGAGACAACCACATAATAAATGTGCTACAGAAAAAAAAAAAAAAAGCTTTATTAATGCTGCAGCATTTTGAATCTATTGTTTGCAGATTCTTTTAGAGACGGGTTCAGATTTATAATCAAACAGTATGAATATATTTAACCCAGAGCATAATGAGAAGAAAGAGTGTGTGACATTGTTGTCTTGGTCTGTGTTGCAGTTTTTATTGCTCATCTTTTCCTGTCTGAGGAAGGCTGCTTGGGACTACGGCCGCCTGGCTCTGCTGATGGAGAATGACAGGTAAATCCCTCACTCGATATCCCACACGACAATATCTGATACACTCTGATAGCCATGGCAACACTTCAGTGTTCTCAGTGGAGAGGCTTGATGCTGTAGCTCCCTCTGCTGCATGTAAGTGGTAATGGAAAATTACTGTGGGCAGTCTTTGCCTGGTTATACTTGAAAAACTGACGGTGCTTTACTCATATTCTCTATATAGTCAAAGCAAAATTCCAAGTAATAAACATCGCCAGATGGTCAAATTTATTCTTTAAATTTCTTGCTAATTGACCAGTACTTTCAATACCACCGAGGTTATAAAATTAAATGGAAATGGAAATTTAAGCGTTTTATCTATCTCATCCTACGGCCAATTTAGAATCACCAGCTCACCTAATGCGTATGCTTTCCTCCAGGTCCACCCAACAGTCTGCCTGACTCTGCAGCAGTTTTCTTTTGCTTGATCTGAATCTCCTCTTCAGGGGAATGTGGCCTTGATTAGTTCTGCCTGACCAATGGCGCCCTCGTAGCACTTGAGGGCAAGCAGCATCTGTTCGTTTCGCCGGGCGGTCAGCTCTCATTGTAATTCAATTATGCTGCTTAATCTGACATGTGTTGAACTGCCGGTGTTATAGCCTGCAGAGACAATCCACAAATTCAGCCATTGCAATTGTTTTATTAGACGGGTATGTATCTTCTGTGTATGCACAGATTCATTTCAGACAGTCACTGGGACTGCAGCAATTGCATTACTTTTTACGTGTATTGATCAAAACATCTCAGGCCACAATCACTGGGATGAGGTTTCTTTGTGTGTGCTATCTTCCTGATCCAGTCTCACATCCCTGTTTTATGGAGAACCAAGTGAGAAAGAGAAGTCCCCTTCAGAATCCAGTCCCTCCGACTCTGAGACGAAGGACATGGTATGCTTAAATCTTATGTTACATCTTTTAACAGATGCTTCATTTATTTCCCAAATTGCTCACATTATTGTTGTTGTTATATTTGCAGTAGTTATTAGATATTTAATAACACAGTAATTGTCTAAAAAGGGCCACATATAGTGATAAATCCACAGAAACATGTTTATGCAGTTCAGGTGTGTGTTTTTGCTGACTCTGAGCTTGTAAACTGGATTATTGGCTCAGAAAAGAGCAGTGGTTCATCTTTGATGACACAAACTCCTCTTCATCGTCAGCTCTGACCATGAAGAGGCTTTGCCTTCAAGGTCACAACTTCAAACACACAATGGAATTTTTTTTCCCCCCGGTTCTCTTCTCTGCTGGACAATCCACGTCATTATTTATGCAGTCATATGTGAGAGGAAAAAGGTTTTCACAGGACTCCATGCAATCCTGTGAAAAACTAAGTGCACTCTTACTGCTTCCATAGGAATAAAGAGGTTAAGTAGCAGCCAAGTGCTACTGATCAGTTGATCATCAGCAACCTCTGTGTGGCCACCTCTGTAAAAGCAGATGTTTTGGCACTTTGCTGGGCTCAAGCATCCAGGTGTGTGATAGCACAGTGCCACAGTCTTCCCAGAAGTGGATGCCTCAGCAAATTAACCCCAAGGTCAGACCATGCTATGCTCAGAGAATTTGCATAAAACAGCACAGTACATGACAGTACGTTTAGAAAAAGATTTAGCAAGTGTATCTTGTTGGACAGGTTGTCAGACCTCTTCTCTGTAAAAAGAACATTACACCATGGTTCAGGTTTGCAAAATTGCATCTGATCAAACCACAAGACTTCTGAAACAATGTCCTTTGGCCTATGAGCCCAAAATGGAGATGTTTGGCCATAATGCGCAGTTCCACATTTGGAGAAAACCAAACATAGCATATCAGCACAAACACCTCATACCAACAGTCAAGTACAGTAGTGAGGTAATGATTTGGGCCTGTTTTGCAGCCTTGAATGAACTGAAGCCGTAAAGAAGAGTGGGCCAGAATTCCTCCATGGTGATGTGAGAGACTGGTAAAGTCCCACAGAAAACAATTACTTCAAGTTATTGCTGCTGAAGGTGGTACTACAGGCTACGTAACCATAAGATGTACTTAGTTTGTCAGAGGACTGTATAGAGTCCTGTGATTTTTTTATTTATTTTTTTCTTCTTCTCCAAATGATTGTAGCAGTTATCTGCAAAGCGATAACCGTGTGGTGCAGGTCCTCCCTGCGGGCCTGGTGCCTTGTCCCTGTGCCTAGGCCACTGTGGTGGGGTGGACGCCCCACACCCTGGTTGTGCTGGCTGGTGTCCCTCCTGGCTGTGGGTCTGTTTGCTGTCACTCAGCTCATGCGGTGCTGTGGACCCCTCTTTCTGGGTGCCCGTGCTGCTGTTGAGTCTTATCAAGGGCCCCGGGCACTTGTGGAGACCTTCCTGCATGTTTCTGGATCTGCACTCAGGGTTTCCGGGCTCATGTGGGTTCTCATCACCACTCTGTGTTGTGATGTTTGGACTCTAGTGATTCTGGTGACTTTGAGAGTGGGGGCATTCTCGCAACATAAATCACCACACTGCCTGGTCTTGATTCAGCTTGTTTCTTTATCTTTGTGTTTGGTTCCTGGGTTTCATTGAGATGCTTTTTGATGCGTTTGAAGGGATTTGGATATTGGGGAACACCTGAGGCCAAACCCCCACCCCAAAAAAAACCCCAAAAAAAACAGGAAGGATATTTGATCATAAAACCACAAAATATATTTTTATAGCAGAATAATCCCCACAATGCTTGGGTGCATAAAGGTGTATCTTCTATTAGTAAAAATACTACTACCATACTATAGGAGGAGTTGGCATAGGAAATACTACTAATGCAAAAAGTATTACTTAAACTTATTATTAAAGATGTGGGTACTTAATGTGGAAGAATGTGCCCTGAATTACATATTTTATCATCTGATTATTATTACTCATGCATTAATGCATAAGTAGGCTTTTATTATTGCAGAAAATAATCATTTTGAATGTTTCACATCCAGCTACAGTGAATTAATGTTTCATTATGCATTAATCTGCAAATTATTTTGTTTTTGAGAGATTTCATTAAGTGCTGCAAATGTTTTGTTAATGATTTGTTTGACTTATTGGCTCACAGACTAAAGCTGTACTTGTATAAGTTGTCTGGTAGCTTTATTCATTAAAACATTACAATTTTGAGGTCTTTATGTGTTTTGTATGCAAAAATCATGATTTGCAAAGTATCCAGTGAGCGAAGCAGTCAGATAAATGTAGTGAAGTAAAAAGTCACTGTTATCCTTTGGGGTGCAGTGGAGAAGAAACACAAGAACCTAAAATTTGTCCTTAAGTACAGTAGGCTACTTGAGTAAATGCACTTAGTTACATTTCATCACTGCATTAAAGGGCTGCACAAGACAAGCTTAAACTTGGCACTTTGCATATGTTTCCCTCTTGGTCAGTGAATCATGTTCCGCTTTATGTTTTTGGCATGCGCATGCATTCTCATGGATTTGGTGGTGAAACACATCCAAACAAAAACAACAGTCTGCTCACCGAGTGGCTCCGCAGTGCCAGTAGTGGTTAAAAATACCACAGCATATTTTTATTCACTATAATAGTATAATTAGGGCAAAGAGGCACCGTGTTTGAGGAGGAGAAGGGCAGATTCCAGTCATCGTTACACTGCAAATTATGAAGGAGAGAGCCTCATTTTGAAGAAACACTATCATTACCAATAACATTGATGTTAGACAGTCTGCCAGTCTTCCTGATTATGTTCTTGTGTATTTACACTGATTATACCAAGGTGTCACAGTTAATTTCCCAGTGATATATTGAAGTCTTAAAAAAGCTGCATCCTGAGCTTCTATAATAAAGTCAAGTCGTCTAAGATGGCACCAAGTCAACAGTTGTAAGGGGAAAGTTTGGATCATGACTCAGCTGGACTGTCTCTGACTCCATGGCACCTGAGTGATAGACTGAGGTCATCCCTGCATGTTTATAACAGTGTAAGTCAAAAAGTCAGACTGGAGTCATCGCCCTGTGCCTGCACACAGCTGAGGCTGCAGTAAACTGATTACAGCTCCAGACCTATTAAATCTCCCTCTCCGTGTCACTTTGCAGACTTTGTTGCTATTTAAATGGAGGTTGCATACAAGTCACCAGATATGTTTGCAGACACATGTAATATATCTTCAATAACCAGTTCACTGGCTGTTTTATGATTCTTCTTTCAGGGCTTCTGCTCGTGGCTTTCATCCCTTTACCATATGAAGTAAGTAAACATAAAGCAGCTGCTCCTATAATTATTTCATCCTTCTCTCGTCTTAGCTTCCAACCTTTCTGGCCTCTTGTCTTCAAAGCTGATGTCACCATCAAATGTAAAGTCTTGTCTTATATCTCATTTAGAAAAAAAAAAAAAAACAACAGTCTGGACTCATGTGACCGCTGGTGCCGCGGTTTCCTGTTGAATATTTGCACTTGCTCAAGTCTGACTGCACACAACAGATTTAGAGCTGTAAAAAAGTAATTTCCGTGGTATCCATGGTTTCCATAGTATTATGGTGGCTTCTGTTTTTAGCTCTCCTGCCAGTGGCTCACCCTGGGATCCCAGGCAAAGTGAAAACCCACCCTGCGAGTTCTCGATGTGTGGGCTACCATGAGACCAGCGTGCACTTCTTTTCTTCTTCTTTTTTTCATGCCTTTTTTTTTCTGTTTTATGACACTGGGTTTTCTGAACCTCCCTGATCTGGTAACCACAGATTTTGACACCAAAGTAGTAGAGCCACAGTTTTACTCGTGATGAGGTAGAAGCTGTAGGCCCACTTATCCAGGTTCGGCATGTATGGAACCACTGACATCTCAAGAAAAATGTGCAGTATCTCTCTGCTTATCGTGCTGTGTGGAAAATCTCAGCATTCATGGATTCCCAGAGTTCCCCTTCTTTCTTTTTGTTGCAGGGATGAGGAGATCCGTAGCAAATGTGGCATTGATGCCGTGACATACTTGTCCTTCCAACGCCACATCATCCTGCTCATGACGGTGGTTTCTCTGCTGTCCTTGGCCGTAATCCTGCCTGTCAACATTTCCGGGAACCTCTTGGGTATTTTGGTCTTGACATAATATTTTAGCTACCTCGCTGAAAATCGAGGGATATCCTTAGCCTCAGGGGACGCACACTGGGCCTACACAGATCACAATCACACACATGTTTGCACTAAAGGATTAACTGGTTAAATGCACAGAAACTTTACCTTTTAACAATCTGTGGCACAGCTGACTTGCAACCCAATCTCTTGCAAAACTTAAAACAAGTCAAAAGGTAATTTAAACCAAAATAAACGCTGCTTACATGCACAAAGGCTGCACTTCATCTAAAGGGAGGCACTAGCGTACTGGTGGCAAGTCATCAGGCATTCGCCCAAGTCAGATTATAGAAATAGAAAGTGCTTAATTTCCTCTTAACATACACATGTAGGTGCCAGGGGTGGGGCGGTCCACAAAACAGGCTGCTAAATAGCAGCAGAAATGCCTTTTGGCAGTTGTGTGCTTATTTTGCAAGAAGTGTTGAGGAAGCCTTTCCACAACAGGATGAAGTATATGAGGAGCGGGGCTGTCCACAGCAATGTTTCTATTACTGCTGGTTGTCATCATATGGACCAGTGTGTCACCGTAATTAAATATATAAGCCAACACCCATAGGCAGGCTGCCATGGTGACAACAAACAAAGGGTTCCCAAGTTAAAACAGCGCAGTTCGGCATGTTTGAACTTGAAGTCACTGAGATGGGAGATATTTCATTTGACTGGATGGAAAACATTTTCTCTGAATAGTGGCATTGCTTCATTTCTTGCCCTCTGCCAGACAAAAGAGGAGGGGTTTCCTTTAAGCCATTACAGAAATTAAAACGTCTCGCTCTCTGTCACGTTTTATTATTCTTACAGGAGACAGTCCTGAAAACTTTGGAAGAACCACACTGGCGAATATTAGTGCAAAGTAAGTCTAACGATGCAGGCATGACATCAGATCTCATGAAACATCCCAGAGCTGTGAACTCATCTGGGCTATCTGTAATATATTTGTTTGTGTTCCTCAAAGGGACAGCTTTCTGTGGCTGCACAGCGTCTTTGCTCTGGTTTACTTCGTTATCACGTTGCTGTGTATGGCTCACCATTGGCTGCAGCTGGAATACAGAGAAGACGAGAAGGTCGCATCAAATAATCCTGTTTAACCGTCAAAGTCAAATTATCAAATCAGAACAAGAAGTTACATGTTTACTATTTCAAAAAGACATTCAATAAGAGTTTGAAGAATTTTTTTTAATAACACTGGTTGCATTATGTATTACAGGTAGCCAGAACACTGATGATTACCTCCATACCCAGGGAGATCTCTGACCCAGGACTCATCACCAAACACTTCCAGTACACATGTTTTCTTTTCTATTGTATTAAGTCAAGTTAAATAATCACCCTTTGTTTGTAATGGGAGCTATGTCTATTATTTTATTCATGTATATCCACACTTAGCCAGATTCATTATAACAAACTTCTTTTCCTGTATTCACTAGTGAGGCCTACCCAAGCTGCACCGTCACTGACATCCGGTTCTGCTTTGACGTCCACAAGCTAATGAGGCTGGACTTGGAGAGGTACGGCGGCTTTTGCAGATTGGAGCATCATAGCTTTTGATCATATGGCTCTTGTCTGAGGATGCTGTGGTTTTTCCAGGCGCAAGGCGATGAAAGGCAGGCTGTACTTTGCCACAAAGGCCCAAAAGGAGGGAAAAATCATGATCAAGACTCATCCGTGTGCTCAGATCTTCTGCTGTGACATATGCGGCTTTGAAAAGGTGCGTTTTATGCGATTTGCACATGGCTTTCTGCGTCTAGCTGCAACTTAATTGTACTGCACAGGAAGAGAATCACCACTGGATGGCACTGCGATGCAAAAATAGGTCAACGCAGTGACAATGTGCTATTTTGCCAGTGTAAATCTTGGAAACTGAGTGAGAGTGAAAGATGAAGTGAGTAATGTGTGCTCTAACTTTTTCTGCAGGTGGATGCAGAGCAATACTACAGCGAATTAGAGGAGAAGCGGACAGATGAGTTTAATGCTGAGAAGAACCGCATCTCCATGAAGAGGTTGGGCATCGCCTTCGTGACCTTTCGTGATGAGAGGATGACTGCCGTGTGAGTAAACAACTCCATGGCATTGAGGTCTATGTTTGATAGGTTCTCTCATCATACAGATGCAGTCACGGCAAGGCGTGACCACATGATTCATGGTGGAGTCGCTGAGTAGTGATGCAACGCTTTTTGAACATGTCGTTTTGGTTTGCAGCATTGTGAAGGACTACAGTCGCGTGAACTGTCGACGGAGACCCCAGCAGTCCAGCATCACCACTGTGGTGCAGTCGCACAAATGGGGCGTCAATTACGCACCCGCTCCAAGCGATATTATATGGTGAGGACTGTTACTTTACTTGAATTCAGTGTTTATGTCCTGGTGTCTTTTAAACCTCAAGGATCCTACTCTTGGATTTTCTCCTGATTATCTTTTGAAGTCTTCATTTTCCAAATTGACAGCTGCATACTTTTTCTGTCTAAAAATGAGCAATTCATCTCTATCTTGCACATCACCACGGCGAGCTGTGACCCATCCAAGCATACACTGGGCAAATAACTGGGTACAGCCTGGGCAAGACAACCATTCACACCTATGCTACAAGAAATGTATTAACTTAACCTACTTGTCTTCTGACTGTGGTAGGAAACTGCAGCACCCAAAGGAAATCCACACAGACCCGCATTTTGAGCACAATATCCAATTTTACACAGCTTGTGCATCATTTAGACACATTTCCCTGTAATTAAGCCTGACATATTTGGTATCTCTGGAAACCTCTGGATCAAGACTAAACTTCAGACCAATATTCTGTGGGCTTTAGTAATGTTTGTTGTGCAACTTTAGCTTGTGATGTTGGACCTAAGGAGTCCTATTTAGAGCAGAGGTATGCGTTATGCAAATGTTGCGTACTGGCACTATTTGATCCCAGTGTTGCTTTTGATACTTTTGATCACCGTAATTTTGGTTTAGAGGCCTGGGCAGTTGGTGGAACAGCTTTGGTGTGGTTCTTTTTATAACTGTCAGCAGGACTTTGTCGTTTAGTGGTTATAATAACTCAACTGAATCTCTGTCTTTTGGTGGTTCCCCAAGTTTCTGTTGTGGGCCTGATGCTAATTGTATTGTACTTTGTGTCTATCAGCCAAATAAAGTCACTTTTTAGGTACACTGTCATACTATCACTGTTGTGTATAAATTACATTTCTCATGGGGTTATATCTCATTGTGTGTTGTATGGTGAGCTTATTTGTACAGGCCACTGGACAGTCGAAACTCATTGTTCTTATTTGCATTTTAGTTTTTCATTGGTGCAGCACATCATGATGTCTGCTCTTAAAAAAAGTGCTATATAAATAACACAAACAGCTGACATATCAGTACCTGATATACCTTATATCAGTATATTGCTGCTTGTAAGTAGCAGATCTCAAACACCCTCTAAAGCTTAACGAGTATCCGCAATTAGATTAGCTACAGTGCATGTTTCCTGTCTTGGAAGGCAAATGCAGCAGTACCAGTGAGATTATGTAACAAATGAGTGCTGCATATGTATGGGAGATTAACCAAGAGACTCGCTCTATGAGCTTCACACCTGATTGACTGCGGTGTTTGTGTCTAGCAATCGCAGGCTGAGAGGTCGTGCAGGGACTGGGCACTGAAGTGAGCTGGTTTAAACCTGCTCTTCAGTCCAGTATGTTGGACACCCTTTCCTCTTAGAAGAGAGCGCTCGTCCGACTATTTCAGGCATATGGCAAAACATAAAGTACATGTAGGTCAGGGAAGGGGAATGTGTTAACTGTCCTGTCCGTTACTGAGGCTCATTATTTTTCCCATTTCTAGGGAAAACTTGTCAGTGTGTGGATCTCGGTGGTGGCTCCGCTGTGTCCTCCTCAACATCCTCCTCTTCCTGCTGCTCTTTTTCTTCACCACGCCCGCCATCATTGTCAATACCATGGACAAGTTCAACGTCACAAGGCCTGTGGAGAGTCTGAGGGTTAGAGTTTCAGAACACTTTAAACTTATTCGCTTCTGTGCTTCACTGTGAACCTCTTCACTTTCATTAATTGGCCATTTTGCTGTCCAACGCAGAGCCCAGTCATTACCCAGTTCTTCCCGACCCTTCTGCTGTGGGCGTTTTCAGTGCTCCTGCCCTTCATCGTCTACTACTCCGCCTTCTTTGAGTCCCACTGGACCAGGTACTCAGCAGCCATCGACTACCACTCTCCTCAGTCATCTGAAATAGAAATGCGAAACTTTTGCTTGTCCAAATGGGGCGTTCATGTGTAGCAGCTTGTCTTCCTCTCAACTATCAGTATTTTTTTTTCCATCTCAATTATTATTTTTTTTCACCCTCTTGCTCTTTATACTCTCTCCCCGTCTCTCCCTCCTTCTCTCTGTCACTCTCCCTGCACTGTTATTCTGGGCAGGTTGTCATAGAGATCTCTATGCGAACATAATGATATGAACAGGAGTCACCGTGCACCGTTCCTCTATGCATGGTGACTAGCAGGAGGAGGAACAAGTGTGCATAAGGACAACCTATAAGCATCCTTTCTTTATATAACCACCCCCACAAACGTGTTGTGCAGGCATGAGGTGTGAAGGACTGACTGCAAATGAACCGTTTACTCTAGTGAAAAATGTAGTTTGTGCTAATAGACACAAAGAGTCAACTGATTTTTCATTTTGGCTTTTACTTCATGAATTTAGTGTGATGTGTTGCAAAATACGTACTGCATGCTCTTATGGTATTTGATATTCATTTCATGTCTCAGATCTGGTGAGAATCAAGTAACGATGCACAAGTGTTTTTTCCTGCTGGTCTTCATGGTCATCATCCTGCCTTCACTTGGTCTGTCCAGGTACATCTGCAGTGCTTTCTCTAAAAGGCATTTTTTTGAATATTCCTGTTTGTTTGTTTGTTTGTTTTTTAATCTTTGTCTACTTTTCCCATTTTTTCTTTTTTTGCTCTAGTCTTGACCTCTTGTTCACCTGGCTCTTTGACGTCAACTTCCTGGAAGAGAAGGATGTAAAATTTCAGTAAGATCATGCTCGTTGTTGAAATGTAATAAGAGGTGCAATCAAACAAATGATTTTCCTCTTCATGATCATCTTCTTGTGCAGCCACACACTCCTATCAGCTCAGCTGCTACTTTTAGATCACTCAATGGAAGTCCCATTCTGTCTTCTCGCTCTTATCCCTCTGCAGTATGTCAAAATGGTGATCCTTTAATTTGATTATCAGTTCCTGGAAGTGGACGAATAGTCAAATGGTAAATGGACAGGTACTCATATGTCACTTTTCTACTAAGTACCTTGTGAGTAAATCAAATCTGGGCAGGTGGCGAGCGCTGAATGTCCTTCATCAGATGTCCCAGGATGTTACAGCAGAACTCTGCTTTAAAGGACGAATTCCTGATGCAGGCTTGTGAATCTACAAACCCAATTCCAAAACATTTGTGTAAAATGTAGATAAAAACAGAATGTAATGATCTTCAAACCCAATCCAAATGTTTTCAGTTGATGAAAGGTCTGGACTGCAGGCAGGCCAGTTCAGCGCTCGGACTCTTCTACTATGAAGACACATTGTTGTAATCGATGCAGTACACGGTTTGGCATTGTCTTGCTGAAATATGCAAGGTCTTCCCTGAAAAAGACATCATCTGGATGAGAACACACGTTGCTCTAAATCCTTCATGTACCTCTAAGCACTGATGGTGCCTTTCCAGATGTGCAAGCTGCCAATTCCATAGACACTAATGCACTCCCAACTTTTTTGAGATGTTTTGCTGTCATCAAATTCAAAACGAGGAAATATTTTCCTTAAAATGGTACATTTTATGGTACATGTTTTCCATTTTCTATCGTGAATAAAATGTGGGATATTGAATTTGTAAATCATTGCATTCTGTTTTTTATTTACATTTTACACAGGTTCCAAACTTTTTTGGAATTGGGTTTGTAAATTAAAAAAAGCAGGATCAGTTTGAAACAGAAGTTTGTGTTTGTTGCCTGTAATAGTTTGAGGTCATCCTCCTCCCTTCACTTGGGAGCGATCTCAGAATTTCAAAGCACTCCAGAGATGCACGAGAAGATGACCTTGTAGACGCAATCTTTATTTTATGGGTCATGTGGAAACTTTTTGAGTTAAAACTGAATCTTAAAAAAGGTGTCCCAGTCAGCAGCCCACCTTTCATCTGTGTTTTAATGCAGGTGTGTGTTTCTTCCCGACAACGGTGCATTTTTTGTAAACTACGTAATTACATCCAGTTTGATTGGCACAGCTATGGAACTGCTTCGTATCCCGGCACTGACGGTGTACGCACTTCGCCTCTGCTTTTCAAAATCCCAAGCTGAGCGGATTCATGTCAAACGGGTAGGCAGAGGCTCTGTGCTTATCTTGCCATCTTAACACGCTGTTTGATTTCAATTTTAAGAAGCCAGCTGTGTTTGGTTTTTCTGTCTGCAGAGTCAAGCTTATGAGTTCCAGTTTGGCCTCGAGTACGCCTGGACCATGTGTATCTTTGCTGTTAGTATGACCTACAGCATCACGTGTCCCATGATTACACCCTTTGGTGAGCGGCATGCATTTTACCCCCTTGTATCAGCATCTACCTCTTGTTCTCACCCTCTCTTCTCAGCCATCTGCATCCCAACACTTCCCCTCTCGCTCGTGTTTCTGTATGTGCTGTGTCTCCTCGTACTGTAACCTCACTCTCCTCTGCTGCCTGCCAGTCCGATGCAGATTGTGTGAATTTGCTGCTGTAGTCCCAGACACCCAGACACAGCGAGCTGTGAGCCGGACGCCCACTCTGCTCCTGTCTCTGCCCGGCGCTCACCAAGCTTCTATTTACTTCTGCAGTCTAATCGTCAGTCTGAACATGCCCCTTTCATGCACCAAATTCTGTTTCTGCTTGCATTTCACCTGTGAATTCTTTTGGAATTTTCATCTGATAAACAAAGCTAAGACATATAATCTCTTTGGTTTAGTTGATAAAAACTACAGGGAAATAACACAGGTTTTTATTTAAAGACAAAAATATTAATTTGAAAACAACATATTAGCTTTCAGTTGATCCAAAACAAGGACTAAGGAGATCATAAATATTCTATATTGACTTCATTTCACCTTAGTATCATAATATGCAATAAAGCACTTACTCCAGGCTTATTTGTGGTTCCCAGAATTTCCAAAAGTAGAATGGGAGGCAGAACCTTCAGCTATCAGGCCCCATTCCTGTGGAACCAACTCCCAATTTGGATTCAGGAGACAGACATCGTCTCTACTTTTCAGATGACACTTCAAACTTTCCTTTTTGATACAGTTTATAATTAGGGCTGGATCAGGTGACCTTGCACCATCCCTTAGCTCTACTAATCATCCCTTAGCAGAGGTAAGGGATGGTGCAGGGGATGATGGACGGAGAATTTCCTCTCCACTCTCCATGTATTTATATCCCACTATGTCATTAACTTTTGTCTTCTCATTCCCATAGTTTTTGTCTGTGATCTCTTTGTGCTCTTTTTTTCTGTTCTCACTCCCCCAACCGGTCATGGCACATGGTTGCTCCTCCCTGAACCTGGTTCTGCTGGAGGTCTCTTCCTGTTATCAGGAGGTTATTCCTCAACGTAGTTGCCAAGTGCTACTCACAGGGGATCATCTAATTGTTGGAGTTTTCTCTCTAATAATACTGTTGAGTCTTTCCCTTACAATATAAAACACCTTGAGACAACTGTTTTGTTTTGTTTTTACCAGCGTATAAATAAAATGTATTTTAATTGAATAACAATTGATAAAGTCAGAGATATTTGGTAAAGATATCATGTGTTTGTGGCCCTAAATACATATGTGTGGGATTAAGTTGGCACTCTGTCTTATGGACTCCTGTTGGTTTGTTGTGTTGTTTTACTTGGTCTGTTCTATGATAATTTATTTCTGTAAACAGTTCTTTTTTACGTCATCATCCTCATTGGATTCATCAAACCCTGTGCATGATGTCCACTTTGATGTGTTTTAGATAAATTCATCTCCGTTTCATGCTATACACATTTATCAGTCAGTGCATGTTTGTTTCGCTCTTTCCATCCAGGTCTGCTCTATGCGATCCTGAAGCACATGGTTGATCGATACAACATCTACTATGCTTACGTTCCCACCAAACTCAACCAGCGGATCCACAGAGCCGCCGTTAGCCAGGTTATCGTGGCTCCCATTCTCTGCATGTTCTGGCTGCTCTTCTTCTCTATGCTCCGATTAGGTGATTATTGCATTTTATGGCAGTGATAAAGATCAGTGCATTATCAGTGTACAGTGATATTGTAAGTCGTGTTTCTCTCCTTACTGTCCCAGGTCCAGTGCATCCAATCACCCTCTTCACTTTAGCGTCCCTGATCTCCTGCATTGTCTGTTACCTCTTCCGCTTGTGCCTTAAGAAGCAACCAGACAAATCAACAAGCTACCAGGTCAGCGCCGCCAAGGGCCACAGAGATCAAGCTCAGCTGAAGATGCACTAATACTGAATTTTAACTGATGTTTTTCCCATGGATCGTGTTTTTTGTTTCAGATGTCTGATCAACCAGTAGAGGGGACGCTCACCGATGCAGACAGGAGTACTGTAACATCCACCACCGCCTCCAGTGTACAGTATCACATTTTTCTCTGTTGGCCGATACACAATCAGAGCATATTTTAACAGAGAGAGACCTAAATTTGACAGGGAAGGCTTACGTTTTAGGTTTTATTTATTTACTATATCTCGGAATGTGTGCTGAAAGAGATTTCCAGGGATTTGATTCGGTTTCCATGAGATCTAAGAGTCAGGCGCTGAAGAGTATACTCCAGTGGCTGTCAGAGAATCAACCCCAGAAGACAAGAAAAGGGATCATTCTATACAAAATCAAATGCATCTGAAAAAAGGTTCCATTTGACACCTCAGAATCACCTGGGGTTTTTTTTGTCAATTAACTTTAACATATTTAATAAAGGAATGCAAAATTTTACTTTCATACTATGAACATTTTCTCAGGCAAAGGCCTTTGAAGTGCATAACGATGAACTGAAATTTGGTGTTTTTTAAGTCTTTTATCTTTTCCAGCATTTTTGATCCCTCATAATTTCTTAAGTTAGATTAAATTTTACAAAATAAAATTTATACCCACTACAAGTGTCACAATGTAAAGCCACAATCTTGTTTTTGTTCAGCACAGTTCTTCTCAAACTTTCTCTAATATATTGGGTCTTTTTCAATAACAAAACTGTGCCAATATAATATCTATGACACGTGGGAAAAGAAACAAGTATTGGTGCTCTGGATTCATAGGAGAAAAGTTTAAAATAGCTTTCTGGTGAACTTTTAAGGGTCATATCTCCATGTGGGATAGATAGATGCTCAAAGCAAGTTATAGCATATGAAATGTCTCCTGTTTACCTTCATCTTACACCAGCAATGCACTGCCTGTGAATAAAGTGATTTACTAAGTGACACAATTCCAAAATGTACATTGATCTGCTTCCCTCAGCTTTTTGTGGCGTCCGTGTTGCTGGAGCCAGAGCTGGCTTTGACTCCGATGCCCTCCCCAGCCCACCACAGCTATGGCGCCATGGCCAGCTCCCAGAGTTCAAGCCATGGGCCAGCGGAGGAAGAGGAAGGAGAGGAAGAACACACCCAGACCCGTGAGACTGAGCTCCAAGACCCCCCAGACCTCTACTGCTCCACCACACTCATGGACAGCCCCACGGCCTACCAGTAACACCAAATCCCCCCCCAAACTGATTTCTACGTGTCCTTCAGCTGAAGAACACACATTACTAAATGCTGCGATGCTGCGTTTTCACCACTGACCTCAGACTCCAACTACGCTGCTGCCTCGGACCCTGAGACTAGACTGTGCTTGCTAGAAAGGGTGAAGAGCCTGAAGAGTAAAGGAGCTTGAGAATACAGGAGCCAAATCCTCATGAACATCGCAGTTACAGAAGGAAGCCGTTTGCCAAAACAATCTACCAAACCCATTCAGACACTGCTCAACAGCTAAGCTAAATGTACAGATTCTTTTAGCTAAATCATCAGATGCTGATTCGGACTCTGTCTTCTTCTATGGCTTCATTTGCAAATTAAAAAGGTTACAAGTAATCCAGACTGGCATTGAACTGCCTTTGGATTTCTATCAGAGATACTCTATCCATGCTGTGCCACTTGGTAATGAGTGGAGGTGAAAAGCTCCCATCAGAGTGGGTGGTGTGAGCAGGCTTGCCCCGACAGACTGACAGAGGGGTTTGGGCATGGGTGATAAGTGGTTCCTCTGCAGCAGAGCTCGGCGAGGGTGAGGGTGAGGGCAGCTAATTGTGAAGCCATCTGCAGTGAGAGAGCAGACAGACGGACAGAGGGCCCAATGTAACCTAGAGATGTACTGTAATATATGTACACTCTAATACAGGCACAAGCAGCTTGAATGAACCTGAAGCTTGTTGTAACTATTATCAATTTAAGGTTGCTATTTTTGCTACAGTATTTTTGGTGTCATTGATATTGTGCTTTGGGTTGGGGGTGGGAGGATGATGAGGAAGGTGAAGGATTTGCAAAGATGTCCCATCTTATTCAAAAACTTCATTACATTGATTTGACTGTATATATGGTCTAAGTGGAATAGTTTGAGCTTTTTTGAAATGTGCTTATCTATTTTCTTGCCTGTGGTTTGGTGAGAAAATAAGGAACTACTGCGTAGCATGCAGCCTGTTAGCTTAGCTTAACACAGACTGGAAACAGGGGGAAATGACTAGCCCGGAGATTGTAGTCCAGAATCATTCTCTCATTTGTCACGCTGGCCTCTCTATATTGGGGAACGCTGTGTAGAGGACTGTAAGTGGGCAAAATACTGACATGTATTTTCATATAAATCCATAAAAGTTTCAATTTTATTCATGCAGCACCAGTTCACAACAGCAGTCCTCTCATGGCACTTCCTATTATTAGATAAACATGCTACTATATTACAGAACCCCAACACCCCAACTGAGAACCACAACTGCCGACAGTGGGGGGAAAGAACTCCCTTTTAACAGGAAGAGACCTCCAACATAACCAGGCTCAGGGAGGTGCAGCCATTCACTGCACAGGTTGCAGGTAGTGACCGTGGATTGTACACTACTTTTTGTGAGGCACAGTGTGATTCTCTGAGTGCATTATATAGGGCATTGGTTAGACAGCACTTCAAAATGGCAAACTTGCTTTATAGTTAGAGTTGCTAAGTCTTTGTGCTGTTACTGAAACTTGGGGACTTGAAACATGGAGAAAGGGCTAGCCTACAGGCAGAAACAGTAACTTCGTGGGGTGTTGTTGCCAAGAATCTTGTCTTCACTTGTGGACACACACACACGGACACCCAGATAAGTAGCCATTCCTGTAATATTTTTTTCAAGTCCACCTGAAGAATGCATGTGTAGCAGGTGCATTATAGAGTCTGGATGAGTCCATGGTGAAATTTAGGCCCCAAGGAGACCCTCTTATACACTTGTGGACATGAAAATTGAAAGATTGGTTGTGGAAAAGGGAAAGTACGCCCTCTTTCAATTCTTAGGTTTTAAATATCAGGACAAAATAAAAAATTATATAGTCCTTACAAGGTATTAAAATTAGGTAAATACAGAAGTGACATATGACATCGGTTTATTTATTTAATAAAAACTAAGCCAAAATGCAGAAGCAGTCCTCTGAAAAATGAAGCACCCTCCATGATTCATTAGCGTGTAGAACCACCTTCAGCAGCAATAGCTTGAAGTAATTGTTTTCTGTGTGACTTTATCAGTCTCTCACGTCATTGTGGAGAAATCCTGGCCCACTCTTCTTTACAATGTTACTTCAATTTATTGAGATTTGGAGGCATTTGTCGGACAGATGGCCTCACTTCTGACTCTCAGATACTTTGGTATTCAGAGGCGTTCACGGTCAACTCAATGATTGCAAGATGCCCAGGTCCTGTGGCTGCAAACCAAGCCCAAATCATCACCCCTCCACCACCGTGCTGACGATTGGTATGAGGTATTTGTGCTGATACGCTGTGTTTGGTTTTCCCCGTGGATTGTGACTAAACATCTCCACTTTGGTCTCATCTGTCCAAAGGACATTGTTCTTGAGGACTTGCGGTTTGTTTAGATGCAATTTTGCAAACCTAAGCTGTGCAGCCATGTTTTCTTTAGAGAGCAGAGGCTTTCTCCATGGCAGCACTTTTAAACAAGCCATACTTGTTCAGCCTTTTTTTTTTTTTTTTTAATTTAACTGTCATGAACTTTGACATTTAATATGCTAACTGGGGCCTGTAGAGTCTGAGATGTAGTTTTGTGTTTTTTTTTGTTTTTTGTTTTTGTTGCATGGTCTGGCCTTTAGGGGATTTTGCTGGGATATCATTGCTGATGTCTTTTTCTCCTTGGCAACATGTTAGCACAATGCTCCAGACCAGCAAACTGCCTGAACTCACACTTGCTTACGATCAGTTAATCAAGTGCATTTGATTAGCAGCACCTGGCTGCTACTTAACCCCCTAAGAAATCAGTAAGGCTGTACTTTCACACACACTGCTTCTGCATTTGGCTCAACTTTTGTTAAGTAAATCAGACACAGCAGCTTTTTGATGTGCTATTGCGAAGTTAAGCTAACTTGCTGTGGTGCCAATTTATATATCTAAGGGCAGGCAAGAAAGTGTTTCGTAAAATGTGAAGCTATTCCTTTAAGTTGTGAAGAAATTGGTACAATAGAAACAGATCCTGGAATTACATCATTTTCAAAATACGGCATGGAGTCTATTTTCTGTCACTGCAGGAGAACAATATGGAAATCTCCAGAGGAAGTTATTTGGTTTAGTGAGCTGTGTGACACTAACTACACTCTGTGTTCCTACTAAAGCCATTATATTTGCATATATTTAGTAGTGAAAACCAAAACAAAACAAAGACAGAATATTGTTACCAAAACAACTCAAAAATCATTTATTAAATTTAATGTTTGTTTGATGTTGCTCAGATATTTCTGTGCTAAAATTAAGTTTTGTTATGTTGCAAAGACAAACAGTAAAATAAAGCACTATCATACTGTTTTCAGTCGACTTAACTTATGCTGTGTAACACTCCCGTGCATGTTAATTATATGTCATCGAAATGAGGTATGTATTTCATATGTGCTAAATTTAATGGGGTTTTGGTCAGTTTGTTTTGTTTTTTTTATCTTATGGTGGGTGAAAGATTTTCTCACATGACTGAATGTTAGTTTGTTATTCATGTCTTTTGCTGTGCCTTGAAAAAAAAAAAAAAACACCCTTATTGTATGACAATCCAGCATGGCCTGAAATATGCTGCATGGACTGAACAACCAAGAGATAACAACCCCCCC
>JAVDPK010001032.1:780659-795611 GCA_034780415.1 Cichlasoma orientale | reverse complement strand
TTTTAATTTTTTTTTTTTGTCCACAACCCCCCCCCCCCCCCCAAAAAAAAAACTCCAGTTTTTAACAGCCAATGTGTCCTTCAATTCAGAATAAAGCAACAAATTTACAAGCAGTGAACTTATTCTACCAAGAGATTAACAATCAATCTTCACACAAGGTCCTCTACTTCTATCTAGAGCTTTTGAATACATCACATGATCTTCATCAGCATATTAGCTTGCTCAGTCATCATCCTGGGGATATTCAAAGCTTTAAACCATCCTGTGTGCTTGTTCTCATGCTTACATGAAGTCCTAAAGATGCACAGATCACTGACCACTGCGCAAGCCTCATCTGTTCATGGAGACCAAGCGATGGGATCAAAAGCTGTGGAATAAGAAAGCGGGCGAATGTTATAAAAACGACTGATTCCGAGGTCAAGAATGAGTCTGTGGCTCGTAGTTGTATCGATATTTTGTATCGTGTCCTTGTTGGTGCCTTGTCACAGATTTCAATCAATGCCTTTTTAATCTTCAGTTACTTTATTTTTGGATCACAGATCATATAATATGTGTGGCTGAGCTCTCTGTAATTACTAGTCACTCCCTGTTTACTTGTCTTTGACTAACAGTGACATCTATGTTGTTGATCAGAATTTCTGTCAAAGCAGCCGAGACGCTCCTTGTTGTTCGGTAGAGTGAGTTATAATCCATTTAGTCATGCTTTATATAAAATTAATGGCATATTATTTCATAAAATGAAATGTATTTTGCTCATTTTATAGGGAATCTAATTGTAGTTCCTCGTGCTGTATAAAACAGATGAAAGCTGGCAGCAGAGCGAGCATGAAGTGGTCGCTGCAGAGGATCGTGAAGTTAAAAAAAAAAAAAGAGAGAGAAACATCAAAGAGCATCTCAAAATTTCTGTCTCCCAACTGCCAACATGTCCCATGGGTTTCTCTTCCAGAAGCTTGTTTCACAGATCATTAAATGTACTTTCCTTTTGAAAAATACAAAATAAAATTAATAGGGTATTCTTAACTCTAATGGCCATGCAAAGAGGGATTGTCCGTTCTCATGCTTTACTCGTTTTATTGTATCCGGACATGTGTATTCATATGCAGTCAGCTTGGCCATCCAAGGTCTATTGGCTTTCCAGACGTGTCCAGTGCTTTTTGCGCTTCTTTATAAAATATGTGTATCATAAGTACATTATTTCAGATTTTTCCTGCTGTAAAAGTGGGCTGTTATATCTCCAAGAAGTCTGAGGTTTAGGGACAGACTGTGTTTAAGATTGATCTCTGTCAGGCTAATGAGTTTTCATCTGTTATAAGTGAAGTGCTGTGATCTGAAATTAAAATGAATTCAGCTCAATCCACTCATCTTGTGCCATGAACTTCTTGTTACTCTGTGCTGTGGTCTGTGATGAAGGCTTTTTCAGACGCAGTGAGTCAGACTTCATGTGGAAAATAGAACAGCAAGACTGAGTCCATGAGTATAAGAGTATGATTCCTTTAGGAAATGTCCAAAACACATTTTGCATACTGGTTTAAGTTAAATATATTTATTTAATATTTAGGAAATAACTTTACTGACAGTTTGAAAATAAGATTGATACCCTTCTCTACTCTTAAGCTAAGCTAAGAGCAGCTTTAACTGACGCATCAAGCATGCCATCTAATTCCTGGGAAGCGACTGAGTAAGTGTAAGTTTAAGCTGGTCATTTAAAATCAGCCAAAGTGTAACAGCTGATAAGAGTCATTCTTCTCATTTCCAGGCTCGGTATCCAAACCACAGCGGAAAGTGGGAGCATCTTTGTGCTGTTCCAGAAAAATAGTGAAAATGCACCAGGGCCTGCCTTCCACTGCGTGCGGTGCTTCTTCATCTCTCAGAGTCACAAAAGAAGGCAAAGCGAGGAAATGCCACGGATGACATTTCCCTTGTCACCTGTGGCAACTGCTGATAGCATGTTTCTCAGTGAAAGGTGAATTCCTCTGGGTCTGTGGCCTGCCATCTGCTTTTCTCCCGTCCAGATGCTTAGAATAGAAAATGTATCTGCCTCCTGCTGCAACCATATTGTCACTCCCCATATGGCTTTGTGTCAACATACAAATGCAGCTCAAAAAGTTGGTATTTTAAGTCCCCCTAGAGTATATTATAGTATCCAACCGATTATACAAGAAAGTTCATTCTTATTCTTGGCAAAACACGATTACCACAATGTCGATTTAGTGGCTGTACTTTCCAGCTCTTCTCACAATCTTCTTCTAAACATGGTTTTTGTCCAGTATTACGTTTCAGATTTAATAGCACTGTAGAGACCTTTTGTTTTCCATGTTGGTTTAAGAGTGAACATTTATCTTTGACCCTGGAATAGTTGACACAACAATTACCACCAAACAACCCACCCCTGGCAAGGCCCAGTTAGCAGCTGTTCAATCCCATTCAATCATATCACAGGGTCTTTCTCAACTTTCAGACTAAACCAGCTGCTGTTTTGTCAACCTGGTGAGGAAATGTTTCAAGCTTATAACACTAAAAAGGTCTACAATACAGATTACATTGCTTTTACTGACATCAAGAATAGAGTCATTAAAGAACATACATGGATTTTGTCAGAGGCCTCGAGTAGTTGCTGGCAAACTTGGTTTTAAAAATGTACCCAGACTAAAGGGGTGCAATGCAGGGACACAGGATTCTTGTGAATTGATGCTAACATTAAAGAAATGCTAGAATTTCACTCACCACAACTGGAGCACAAACTTATTGGATGAGCTGTGGTTATACCTCTAATAATGAATGACTTTAATGCCTTAATGTAACTTAAATTGGTCATATACACTCATACACTTTATTAGCTCATCTTGATGGTACCTAGTTGGACACCTTTTTGCTTTCAGAACTGCCTTAATTCTTCATTGCATAGATTCAACAAGGTGATGGAACCATTTCTCGGAGAGTTTGGTCCATATTCGCATGGTGGCATCACACAGTTGCTGCAGATTTGTCAGCTGCTCATCACATTCCACCACATCCCAAAGGAGGATTGAGATCTGGTGACTGTGGAGGCCATTTAAGTACAGTGAACCCATTGTCATGTTCAAGGAACCAGTTTGAGATGATTTTAGCTTTGTGATATAGCACATTATCCTGCTGGATAGCAGAGTGAGTCAGAGATGCAGTCTTGGGACATGTGAGGAGCCAGGATGAAGAGGATACTAGCCACACATTCCTTAGAGAGTCCACGGGGGTCATAGTGGTCGCATACTTCTATCATGCAATGCTGTTGCAAGCAGGCAGAGGACCCCAAAGCAGGACTCCAGAGGCAGGGTTTAAACTCAAAATCCTCAGCTAGTAGCCGAGGACGCGACGAGGAACAAGAGGAAATGCAGACAATATATACACAGAGGGATAATGAGGGAAGTGGAAACAGCTGGACAGGAACAACAGCGGGAGCAAAATTAAACAATCACATGGAACAGGGGACTAGGAAAATAAAACAGGTAAGACAGAACAGGTAAACAGAAACTACTGCATGCTTTTGAACTGTTGAACAGCATTACAATGAAACATTCGCCTCTTAATGAGCTGGTGTAACCAGCCAGGCTGACCCCCATCTCAGACTTTTTCCTCTGGGAAATTTCAAGTAGCTTAATCAGTAAATGCAACGGCTGTCATGTTACGTAGTATTTGAGAACAGTATTTTTTTTTTTAACTATGATGTTATTGGTCTTTGATAAAAGCAAAAAAAATCTCTCTTTTTGTACTTAATCTTGTTCCTTTCTTGCCTCCTTCTATTGCATGCTCCCAGTCTTTCCAAAAGAAGAAGTGAGAGAAGCACCTCTCAAGAATCTCTACCACCTCTCCACCACGTTACAGCCACAGACCATCTCTGCAAGCTTTTCATCCACCTGCTGGCCGTGACATCTCCCAGTCTTTAAGTCAGGATGACCCACATGAAAATAAGAGGAGAAAGGGTAAGTTTTGCTTTGGCTGTTAACGCTAGACTTGTCTCAAGTCGTTTTCACACATGCACTGCGGCCATGAGCTGTGCTAGCCATCACCTGGTGAAGTTGCATGTTAGAATGCAAATGCACTATTGACATTAGTGTGGGGAAATGTCCCATGCATTTGCAGTAGGAGAATGTATTTAATGTGTATGTTGTCAAACAATTCAGCCAAATTCGGCACAGTCATTGCATACCTGCTACATCTAAAGAGCATTTGTTGCCCTGCAGCAAAAATCTACACAGCTAACATAGAAATTACTGTATATCAAGAAGGTTCGTAGTGTTTTCTCCGTAATCAGCCAGATTTGGATTCATGCTTTGAGAATTCCTCTTATTTTTTTATTTTTTTATAAAACGTACGTAATGCTTTACACACACATGCCCAGACATCTATAAATGTGTGAGGTGCAGTGTGTGTGTGTGTGTGTGTGTGTGTGTGTGTGTGTTCCTATAGACGTGTACACACTGGAAGCAATTTGCTTGTTGCACATCACTTTGACTCTGGCAGCCAATCGCTTGCAGACACTCCAGTCTCCGGTTACCTAGGTAACCCTCTAATGTATTCATATGTAAATCAGCGATATTCTTAATTCTCTTTAGTAGTCTCTTCAGTTACTCACCTGACAGTTTCTCATGGGTCCAGCTCTCTTTGCCTCACCGGCAGATAGGTGCAATGCCTTTATTGTTATTGTGTCATAAAAACACAATGAAATTAATGCTACACCTGTAGGTGCCCACAAACACACTCGCTTAGATAGAATAGCGTTGGGCATCATCCCAGCAGGACCTTGCTGAGCGCACTCACAGCAATAATAGGAAATGAAATGAGGACTGTGAAGGCAGTGGCAAAGCGTATTCACATTCTTTATAAAAGAAGTACGAATATCACACTGAAAGTTTTCACTTGTTTACATTGTGTGTTTGTAGCATTATTATAGTGCGAGAACAACACATCTCTAAAAAGTGGACTCAAAGAGCTCGGAAAAATATCCTCTTTTTATCTTTGTGATGACTTTAACAGATAATCACTGAGACTTCTAAACACTTTCATTCATCTGCAGAAGCAGAATTTCTCAGCATATTTCTCAGGAAATAAAACCGACTCTGCCCCTTCCTGTACAGTGTGTCTGTGCACACCGACCAGTCCACTTTGTCATCCAGCTGCAGACCGAGGTACTTGTAGGTCCTCACCATCTCCTCATCAATCCCCCCAATAGAGACTGTCTGTGGGGTGGTCCAGACCTGCGTATTTTGACAAGGCCACATAAATAAGATCAAACAGCGGTTTTCATAATCAGTTTTACATATCTCATTTAATCCGTCAAACTAACCACAGACTTTACATTGGGAATTGCAGTCCACTTCCACTGTTATGTAATTTCATTCTCTGTGCATGTTTTCTATTATTTTTCTCTTCTCATATATACATTTTGTCATAAATATAATTCATCCACTTAGCAAATTAAATATTTCATTGTACTACCAATAATTAATTTCAAGTTTGATATCCCCCCCAATCATTAGCTTATTCCATTATGTACAAATATTTTTAAATTGAAATTAAAATTGAATGTGGCTTTGTTCCATTACTATTTAAAACCTTTTGTTTATTTTTACCTAACCCTGACCCTGTACTGTGAGAACATGTCATTTTTGGATTCTCAGTTGCTGGCAGTCAGGGGAAAAATTGAATTACACTCTGTCTCTAGAGAGACGGAGAGATGAACTAAAATAAATTTTGATCTTGTGTGGGCTGGAACATTAAAATGTTTGGACAATAACCTATGTTTGAAAAAATCAAAGGGAAATTTTTTTTTCACAAATTACATTTTCAGCAATAATTTTCGGTTGTTTCACATTGTCTACAGTTATTACATAACTTTTAGATCACAGTGGCTATAAAAATGCACAAAGACTCAACATGTACTTTTGTCACTAAAAACATCAGTGTTTTATGTTTTTTGCTTAAAAAGTGTCTATAGTTTACATTTCTGTACGTTTTCACTGCTGTGTATCAGCGTTGGCATTGAATCACCAATTAATCTAAATTGATGGCTACACTGAAATGTTCACACTCTGCACAGCATCCAGTAGGTAAGACTGGACCTTTTGGATGGAAGTTTGAAGACAAACATATTTTAGATGTTGATTTCTGACTTTTATCAGAAAATTCAGAGTCACTATTGAACTCATCATCTGAAGCAGGATCAAAGCGGATCTTCTCAGCTCTCTTGCGTGCAGCTTGATTTGTTCGACATCCTGTCGCTTTCTGAGGATGATGCTCCTCCTCCTCACTCAGGCCGCATGACGAACCTTAAAAGTTGAACACAACATGATTCGGTCTACATTACTATCTTTATAAACAGTCAGAGTTGTGTATGTTTATGCATTACTTAAATACATGCTTTTCACTGCCTCATTAGAAAGCAGGCAGGACAGCTCTTTCAGAGTATCATGAGTTGAGATTTCCAGTGATTGTCCATCTAACAAGAATCTTCTTTTCCTTAAGTCTCTTTACTGCCATGATGATATTGAATGCCCTTCTCTTTGTTCTGGCAGAGTCTGAACTACATTTATAACAATAAGACAAACAACCTCTGAAGTCACAAGTGGTTTTAGGTCGACATCTGAAGCGTTATGTTCATACTCATGTCAGATAAGTTGGAAGTAGTCAACATACTGGTGTACATACCATTGTGATCATTGTGCCACAGCCAAGATGTGTCACCAGACGGGATTTCTTCCAAATGCAGAGTTTCTGTGTCTGGAACCATTCTGTTGGATTTTTCCACAGCAGAAGTCAGGATGCCTTTCTCCTCTCTGATCTTGTGGCAAATCTTGGCACGGGCTTTGTTTCCATCAGTTTCTTTATATAGACGTTCGGGTTGCCTCTTGATACTCGCTGCCAGCACTTCAGTTCTGCTCACTAAGGCATCAACATCATTTGTGCTTGTTGTTGCTGCTTAGAAGAAATGAGAGTTGCACTTAACTTAAAGTAACTGTGGAATTTCATCTATTTTTCAAACTTTTTGTCCTCACCTTCTACCTACTCTCTTACATCACTGACCCAGTCATCCAGTTGACTCAGTCACTGCCAACTGGACTTTTAAGGACTCCAGGTTCTGCAGCTGGCTTAGAAGAGCTTTTGTGATCTACATTGCCAATTGCAGATATTAAAGAAAAACAGTAAACATGTTTAAACAGCTCCAAATATTTAGAACACAGAGGAGTAAGCATCTAGGAGTAAGTATTTGGCCTCCTCAACTGCGATCCTTGAGAGAAAAGCATTGCACTGCTCTACCTCCTCCCCTAGTGTCAAACCAGCCCCATCCTGATATGCTCCATTTCACCTGGATAAAAGCACGTGTGCACACACACACACACACACACACACACACACACACACACTCACACACAGAAGGTGCTGGAGCTCTGGACAGCTTTTTGTTACTCTTTCAATATACTGCCAGTACTTGCAGGTAGTAGGCTGCTGTTGGCTTACTATCTGGAACTGTTCAAAGCATATGAAAATAGGTTCATACATATCACACAGCCAGATATGGTGGAATCTGTTGCTGATTATGCTGCTCATCCCAGAGCTTTACAGAGCACCTACTGCGACTGTATTTCAAACTGAGGCTGGAAAAAAAAATCAAACTGTTAAAGCAAATGTTTGCCCTGCTGGGTCTGCAGCTATCTACAAACGCACATAAACAAGGGGAACAAACACTGGGAGGTAAAAGGTGAGCAAAGGCAGGAGGACAACAATATACATAAATCACTATGCATGTCACAGGGAGAGACACTCTTCCCGGTCCAAAAAAAAAAAAAAAAAAAAGATGACAGAAGTTTAAAAAAATAACCATAGTCTTTGATTTTGGGTTCCCACGTGCTTGTGGATCAAATGGGACATCCTCACCATATTGAATAGAACGAGAAAAGGGGAAAGTGTGGACCCACCTATGCTGCTTGCCTCTTTTTTAGCCTGCCAACCTCCCTCTGACCTAGCTATTAATCTGCAGTACAAACGCTCTCTGATCTCAGGGTCTCTGATCCTCAAGTGAATCATTATATGGCTTCACCAGAGCTCCCTATTGAATGTCAAGTGTTTCCAGTTTGTGAGATGACCTCTATTTCAGCCTTGGTCAGAGCTCATGTGCAGCTTCTTACTGAGGAGTCAGCTGCTTAGGTGGAAATATATATTGTGCTTTTTGGAGTAAATTGTGCATCTGGCATCAAACGTATTTCCGAGATTTTTATGTTTACGGCTCTTTTTACCTTTGTCTCTCTATCTCGCTATCTCTGTCTCTCACTGTCTCTTCTTCCTCCTCGGCTATATATCTTCTTTATTATCTGTATTTCTCATCGATCTTGCCGTACACCAGGGGTTATAAAGACAGCCTTGCCCAATATGGACAGAGAGGTGAAGGAACAGTACCAGGTATTAATCCAGGCCAAGGACATGGGGGGCCAGCTTGGGGGGCTGGCTGGGACCACCACCATCAACATCACCCTCAGCGATGTCAACGACAACCCACCCAGGTTCTCTAAAAGTGAGTGCACTTTGCAGAAAATAATGTCGTGGCTTTTGTGTAGAGCAGTAATGATGGGGATGACCTTATGCAGGTTCACACATTTTTTTGATAATGAAATAAACACTGTGCAATTACAGCGGGGCAGGGGGTTTTCATCATATCTACTCTTTGTAATTGCTTTTCATTATTTGTCATTATGCGCTGTCGTAAGCAATGGCCTGTTTATTTTGCATGATTACATCTACTGCTACTACTCCTGGCAAATAAACCGGGGTTGGTTTTATTTCGCTCATGGGGCATCCTTCTATATTTGGATCAGATTTGAGCATGTCGGCGCTGCATCAGGGATTGAGTCAGTGTATTTAAACTCGGTATTTTTCTCAGTATTTTATATAAGCTGCTAAACCAGATTAGTTCGATTGTACCGTTCACCAGGTCATGTAAGAAGCCAAGCGGGGGGAAAAAAAAAATAAAAAACCACATTGCTGTAAAAATCATTGATCTGTGAAAGCTTCTCTACATATACTAAGCGTAAATATTAAACTCTGCACAATGTTTTCTATTCCAAGCCAGCAAGTGTATGACAGGAAAGCACAAATACTGCCCTGTATTGATGCCGACTCTTTGGGTATTTTGAGGTGACACCGAATGGCCTTCTTTGAATGTAAATAGATGCAGTCAGGCGGGTCAAGCTCCTTTGGCTGCGAGAAAAAGATGATATTTCCATAATGCTGTCACAGCACAGAGGTTTGGGCCAAGTACGGTGGCTCCTCTGCCCTGTCCCAAATCCTGCCTTTGTCTTCCTCTCTTTTACATTCATACGAGGCTTGCAGCTTTAAGTACTGTGCGGCGGTCGTGTGTGGAAGAACTCTTTAGATGATTCAATAATATATTGCTGTATGAATCCACCACACATCTGTCTTTTCCTTGCTTGTTATTATAGATTATGTGTTTGGGAACTGTCAATCCTCTAAACCTCTGTGATGGAAAGCCAACAGATGCCACTTCTAATAGCAGTGTATAGTACCTGCATCTGGCTTAGCTGAATTAAATCCTAGAAGCTTGTTAACCCACTGACAGTGCCGTGTAACAGCTGTTTGTTAGCTTCTAATGACTCGAAACTCGTTTTTTTTCTTCACGCTGGAGTTAACAAAAAGTTCCCGTTCTATCCTTGAAAGGACACGAACCTGAAAGGACTTTGAAATGAACGCATGTTCTTGAGAGTATTTGATTATTTATTGATTATATTTAATCATAGCACCCGGATTCACACAGAGGCCACAGCTTTCCTCTCCCAATCCTCGGATCAACATGAAGGGAAAAGCTATGATCCATAGTAAAATTGAGGGATAACAAATAAGTCCTAAGATATACACGACTAGTTTCTTTTGGTCTTGCACAGTCTCAGGTATTGTACTGATTTTTTAAAGATTTTAATAAAAAAAAAAAAAAAAAGAGACTTTGAGCAAAGACGAGCATTATGGTTTTGGTTCGGCATATTTATTTTTGAGCAACAAAGTCGAAATCCACTATCCTCAAAAGCACAATTACACATTCCTGTCCTGCACATTTTATCCTCTCTATCGATCCTCTCTAATGCTCAAGCTCAAGCGAGATTTTATTTGTCAAATAAAGGCCGAGTAAATACAAATTTCTTGAACTGGTCTTGGCTGTTTTTCAAAATGAATTGATTCAGTATGTTTGGAATTTGCTTATTAAAACGGCGGCGCAGTGAAGCCGGTGCGGCGGTCAGGTTTGGCGGCGGTGCTGTGATTAGAAGCCGCGTTTCGCTAATGCAGCCATCATGAATAATGTTGTGCTGCCTCCTAACATTGCATGATTCCGACATTTCTTAAACTTATATAGATTGCAAGGACAGAATCAGCGGTGTAATTACCCTTAGACATTCCAAGTACACTTTCAGTATGCTGCTGAATCGCCCACACCGCATCCTTGAAGTCACTAAGTGTAGGCACTGGATTTGTAATGCAGCTGTAAAGTTTTCATTTCTCTGGCGGCAGCAGAAACTGATAGTTCAAACTGATAGCCCTCTCAGACAGTGTAGGGAAATTTAGAAAGAAAAAAAAAAAGATTCATTTTTATCCACCACCTGGTGTAAGTGATAATCAATCAACCTGCTGTTTGTTTGCTCATAGATTTCTTCCCAAATCCTCGGCAGAGATTTCTGCTGGTGGTAGTATCAGAGCCCCTGGACTCTTGTGTCTGTTGGTCTTACAGGTTGAGCCAACCAATTTCAAGGAGCTGAGCACCCTTGATGTCCAAACACATCAAAATTGAATAATATCATGCCTATAGCTGCAGGCCTGACTTCAGACACAGACTATCAGCTGCTTTGCCTGTGGGTGGATAAGACATCCTTGGGTGGGGGAGAGAATACTTAGAGGACAGAGGATGTAAGGAGCTCTGCATTTCCATCTGATGACAAGCGATGATAACAAATGAGCCTGAGTCCGGCCTGATTTTTTTATTTTTTTGTTGTTGGCAGGTTTCTTTCACCTAAGAGTTCCTGAATCATCTGCAGTGGGTTCTCCTGTAGGAAGAATCAAAGCCCATGACATGGACATTGGAAAAAATGCAGAAGTAGAGTACACTATTGTGCCAGGTGATGGAGGTGCCATGTTTGATATCGCCACCAATGAACACAACCAGGAGGGGATCATCATTCTCAGAAAGGTAGGCCTTTTGAAATGTTTCACATTTTTTAGTCAACTGTTTGTTTTTAGCGGCACTAACATGGGCATGCACTGTTGAGTTGCATTGCAGCTGAGTACCAATCAGGATTCCAGAACTGGGAAAAGACCAGAATTAATCACATGTGACAGGAAAAGGAAGGGGAGGGAAACATTTTGCAATAATTGTGTCATTCTCTGTGGGTGAAATTTTTGCAGTACTTTGAGCATCTTTACTTCCTGCCATTACACATTATTTTAAAATGTTATCTTTAGTGTGACTGTGATTTTTGACTCTGCTAAAAGTTTCTTTTGTACTGTTTTTTAAGCTATAGCAGCAATATTAAAAATAAGCGTTGCTTAGTGTGCAGGTAGTCCCTCTTTGTGTCATGCTGCATAATGCTGTCCTGGCAGGAAACCAGGCAGATGCAAGGGCTGCACCTGTGATCTCTCAGTTGTGAGATGCTGCTCTCTGTTTGAGTCCTTGCTGTCCACGCCTTAAAGCACAGCTCAGAGACATGGCATAACTCTCTCTGAGCGCCTGTGCTATATAAAGCATTCACTCAGCACGTCAGGGCTCATTTAGTATGCCATATGTTCTTTTTTGCTAAATGGATTAATACATCGAGTGCATGGTGACCCGCAGCGAGAGGTCTTGGTTGCTGGCTGTTTTGAACCACAGAGCAAAAGTATCTCATTTAATACCAACTTCTTTCACTGCACATAGCATTAAAGTGGCCATGATAACACTTCACAAAATGGTAAGTGGCACATAGTGATATTAGTGAAATGTATTACTCCTAGGATAAACCCACTGAGATCTGTCATCACATTTTGAGGGGGGGGACATTTAACTGCAAGAGGTGAAAAAAAAGGCCATTACAGCTACAGACTAAAATTAGAGAGAGAGAGAAAAAAAAAGAATGGTCCAGCCAGTGCAATCACTTCTAATCTGCTAAAAGCTAAACTATATTAAGACTGATGATGCAATCCATTATTACATTTTAATATGTATATAGAGTGCCTTGCAAAAGTCTTCAGCCAACCCTCATTTCTGTATAGTTTGCTAGGAAAAAGGGGAATAGGTGCAGTGATTCATTGAAATGTGCATACATTCATGGAAATACAGGATATAAGGGAAAAACAGAGTTTGTGCAATTCTAATGAGCTTGAAAATCAATATTAGGTATGACCACCTTTATTCTCCAACACAGCCTGAACTGCCTTGGGCAACTTTTCTTTCAGTTTCTTGAAGAAGTAGACATTCAAAGCTCTTCTTTGGATGTTGGCTGCCTTTTGTTCCATTCTTTGGCGACAATAATGTTGAGGCTCTGTGGAGGCCAATCCATGACTGATAGCGCTTTTTCTACCCAGGTGTGCTTTTACTGCACTGACAGTGTGTTTGGGATCATTGCCATGCTAAAACAATGAAGCTGTTGCCAATCAGATGCGTTCCAAAATCTGATGGTGCTTTTCCGTGTTCATAATTCCACCACTTTTGACAGGATCGCCAACACCACTGGCTGATTTGCAGCCCCAAACCATGACAGAGGCTTTGCCATGTTTTACAGACGGCTGTGGACACTATCGTACGTGTCTCCCGACGCCGTCTGTATACAGTGATTTGAACCAAAAATTTCTAATGTGGATTCTTTACTCCATAAGCCCCGTTACCACTGATTTTCAGTCCTGTTTTCGTGTAATCTGACATACCTCAGACTTTTCTCCCTGTTTTCCTTCCTTAAGAATGACTTCTTGACAGCCACCCTTCCACTGAGACCATCTCTGATGAGGCTTCAGTGAACAGTAGATAGATCAACTGAAAAGTCAGATGCATCTCCCAGGTCATGTTGCAGATCTTTTCTGTATTTTTTCCTATTTTTTAAGGACATGACTTTCAGACACTGTCTCCTGTAGATAGTTTTTATATGTTTGCCACTTCTTTTTTTTTGTTCTCTTCCTTCCAGTTTCCTCATTTTTTAAGGACACACTGCTCTTTGGGAATCAGCTTGTTGGTGCAAAAATACTATTTTATGCCTGTCAAACTGTGTTGTGTGTGACATTTTTTTGTAGATTCAACTAAGAGAAATGGGAACAAATGATATGTTTTTCTGACAGGCTGCTAGTAACAAAGTTCCTGAAGATGCAATTTATAAAATGGGTTCTTTTTTTTTTAAGTTGTTTGCATGTGTAGATACAACACTGGGTCATCCCTTGAGTCACAGTATTTTTTCATGCTTGAGTGATTCATAGGTCAGGTTTAAGTCAGGTACAAGGACTGGACTGAAACTGAGTGAAAAAGCAGCCAATGTCCTCATATGAATAATATGACAGGATCTACCGTCTCATTATTTATAGCACACAAACTAAGCCAAAATGCAGAAACAGTGTGTGAAAAACTAAATACACCCAGAGGTTAAAGTGGGATTGGGCAGGTGGGGGATCCCTAAAATCAGAAGTAGTGGTGCAGCGTGGGGGAAATAATTACTTAGAAATAAGTTACATAATAACTTCTTTTGTGAGCTACATTTTTCTTTGTGACCTGCACTAATACTCCAACATTCACTGCTGTTTGTAGATTTAGGGCTCCAAATAAATTCAACAAGATGTTGACTCTAATCAAAATCGTCACATTAAATATAATAGTTGATAATACAGTAATTGATATCTGCTGCCCTTGATGTAACCTAACAATGACCATGATCAGCCTGTGCAGCATAGTGAATAACTGTGAACGTCAACACAGTACTACAAACCGACCACCGCAGCCTGCACTAAGCTGCCTGGTATTTTCATGCAACCTTTGAATAACACAGACTTTGTATACGTCACTGTTTTTGCAACACATAATTCAGCAACACATGATGAATAGATCCAATATGTGATTGAAAAAGTCAAACGAATCATCTAAGCCTTAAAATTTAAGTTTATCAGATTTGTGATGCTGAGCTGTCCTTACCTTTGAAGATAATCTCTCATATTCCTCTCCAGTCTTGTCTTGCTTACATCTTCCTCCATCTCAGATAGTGTCACATATAATGTTTGGTTTTTTTTCCTCCTTGGGAAATACAGCAGCTGTGCCTTTAGCTTGCAGACACATTTTGTGACAAACTGCGCAGAAACAGTTTGTGTTTGATGATATTTTGAGCTGCTTAAAAAGTTGCATTTGAAGTTACCTGGCACTTAAAAGAGCTTTACCCATTTTATGCTCACTCCTCTTCTGTGGCGGTAGCTAGATGCTGAAGTAGAGTGACCAACTGTATTTACATCTGCACCATGAACACATCACCGGGATGAGAGGAAAAAAGGGGCGTGAGCGGGCCGTTATTTTCCTGTTAGTGAGAAAGTATCTCCATGCCATCACTGGAAGCAACACCAGGCTACATATGCATTAACCTACCTATCAGATTTAAATGTTCATTAATTCCAGATGCCGGAACTCTGTTCGGGATCGTTCCGGCCCACTTTAACGCCTGAGTGCACCCCGTGATTCAGTAGATTGTAGAACCACTTTTAGCAGCAATAACTTGAAGTAATCATTTTCTGTATGATTTAATCAGTCTCACAACATTGTGGAGGAAGTTTGGTCCACTCTTCTGTACAATGTTGCTTCAGCTCTTTGAGATTATGCCCACTTATGCACAACTCTCTTAAAGTCCCACTGTAATGGAGACCAGGGGTTCCATTACCTTTTGCCCACAGGGATTGTGTAATGGTTGTTTTAAATAAGTGACATAT
>JAVDPK010001032.1:762103-780559 GCA_034780415.1 Cichlasoma orientale | reverse complement strand
CACACACACACACACACACACACACACACACACACACACACACACACACACACACACACACACACACACACAGAAGGTGCTGAAGCTCTGGACAGCTTTTTGTTACTCCTTCAAGATACGGCCAGTACTTGCAGGTGACATCCATATAAAAAAGTGATCTGCCTATTGGCCAGCTTTTGTTGCAGGTACAAGATATAAGCAAAAATGTCCCCCATGTACATATTTGGAGCACTGAGCAGCACTCCATGCCTTCACACTGCAAGCTCCAGTCCCTCTTCATCTATCTAGCTGCTGGATCTTTGGGAGGTCTCTCTGGCTGCTGACCACTCCCCTCCACAAACACCTCTTCCAGAGACCTAAAATGCATAGAATGGCTGATGATAAAGGTCCACATTATCTCTTTAGTAGAGGGTTACAGGTTACTGTAATTCTGTATATCTAATAATAGTCTTACACGTCTGGTTGTGTTGCATATGTAGTTCACAAATCTTGCCTCTGCGGAACCAGCTCCCAATTTGGATTTGGGAGACAGATACCCACTCTATTTTTAAGATTAGGCTTAAAACTTTCCTTTTTTATAAAGCTTATAGTTAGGGCTGGATCAGGTGATGTATGTTGTGATTTGGTGCTATATAAACAAAATTGAATTGAACTGAAAAACACCGCAGCTTACCAAGAAGCTGACAATAAAGTCAACACAGCAGAGTTAAAAGGTTAACGATATTAATTCCACAGGGCATGCACAAATGGTCATCTTATTGTCACTTATTATTTTTTTTATATTCTAATTAGCATCTAAAATTGGATAGTAAAACTATATATTAAAAATATTTAAAAATTATATTAAATATTTTTAGTTTAAAAGTCGTATTTTTGAAACAGGAAGTATAATGTTACAATGGATACAGTAAGACGGCAGTTTTCTGCCCCTTTTTTGTTTATTTGTTTTTACATCTATAGAGTTTAATTTGCCAAATTATTTTAAGACAAAGGTATTGGTCATAAAAATGTGCCTGCAGAATCGACCTATGAGGTCGTTTTTTAAAGGAGTACAGGCTCCCAATTTTGTTGCGCACACTGTTAGAGAGATAGTTGTGCTAACCAAGCTTCCCAGCAAAATCTGGTAACTTAGCACGCCACCCCTTTGTCCTAATGTGGTCATTTCTGGCTACAAAAGCAAATATGACAGCAGCCAAAATGGTAAAAATGAGGTCTCAGAATGAGCAGTCCAAAAACAAATGGGTGGCAGCCAGGTCCATCTTTTATATACGGTCTATAATATTAAATGGAGTCCGTGGGGACTGAATTTGGAGCCAGCTCAAGTGGCCATTAGTGGCTGTTGGCTTAATTTTTCAGCCATGGAGGTTGCCAATTCAGAACATACCATTTGTCATATTTCTGGACTTTCAACTCAAGGATACAAAGAAAGTCCATAGTTAATGTATTTTATTTACTCCTGTACAAACATGCTGTACTACTCCTAATTTGTATTGTTCAGCAGCTAAAAATAGCCCCAAATAAATACACTATACTGTTTGGGTAACCTACACTGCCCATCTGTTTTGTAGTCAAACTACAGGTTTGACTGTTTAGATTATCTCTCTCTACATCTTCCATAGGAATCACTGGGCTTGAGCCACAGACAGACAGAACGGAGAATTCAGAGAGTACTTCTTAGTGGAAGTAGCTGTTTAGCAGCTGCTGACAGATAGCTCATTCTCATGCTTGTGATGGCTGCTTGGCAGACTTGTGCTGCAGTCTCCCAGAGAACCATCAGAGCAAATCGTATTAGCGCTAGCTCGCATGCATAGTCACTATCTGCTCCTCTCCACTGTTAGGGTTTAGGATGAGTGAGTGAGCAATGCAATGCTTTCCTCCTTTATCAAAAAACAAGCACACGCACTCGCTCAAACACACATATACAACCATCACTTTACAGTTACCATGACAACAATGAATTCCCCCCTTTTTTCCAAAACACATTGCAGACTTTCTAAAAATATGTATGTCTTTTCTTGCAGACTTTTCTTCCCACAAACGGCAGCCTTCAGAGCAAAAGCTACAATGTAGAGATATAGCAACAGATTAAACCATAAAGGAAAGAAACATGCTCAGTCTCGGAGAGCAGTTTATTGAACTTTGTTGCAATCTAACCATTACTGGGATACGAGAGAAGGCAAGTCTCTGAAACCCAAACTGAGTTTCAGTTTTGTTTTTTATGTTGACATGAAGCAAGAGGCCAACATCAATCCAGCAGACTCTTGCAGAGAGGGTAAGAATACTGCTGGCAGTGCAGACAGACAGATTAGGGCCAAGTCAGTTGCTCCTCCATCAGCAGAACAGACAGCCAGCTCATGGATGTGACTTTTACAGTGATACAACAGAATAGTATATATGGGGGAAATGAGCGCCGTGTATTAGGGTAAATCGTCATAACATCCTGCCTTCCCCCCACTCCTGTCATCCCTGTGGCTTCAGATGATATTCAAGCACAAACGCATGCAAGATCTGCAAGGTTTTACCAGTTTTTGAAGTAAATTATAAAGGAAAACGAAGATAAAAATGATCCACATTGCAAAGAACACAATGGACTGTGGTCTTTCAGGGATTCTGTGAAATTCTGAAAAGATACTTGAGGTGACATTGTGCAGTTGCATGAGTAAGTGGGCTGAAGTCTTCCTCATCTTGGAAGCCAGGGGGCGATGAGCCATTTGGTGCTTGGATCTTATGTAACACTGAGAGATGGGCTGTCAGTGGGAAGGAAATTAGGTATTGTGATTGATTTCAAAAGCTGACCGTTGTGTTGTGACCGTAACCAGTCTGTGACAACACATCTATGATAAAGGAAAACACACTGACTTCATTAAGCAGCAAAATACCCACAGATCACTTTATTTAGTCTCAAGTAAGCACATAACATATTGTAGGATGGAATCCAGTTTACAAAGAATCTGTGCTTCTATTAACAGTAATAATAATTTTTGGTTGAAGGATAACTAGGTGAAGTCATCGCTGTTCAGTAGCAGCTGATAATGATGAGGTAGACAGTGAGACACCCAACATATACACATCTGGATGTTAGAAAGACGTCAGCTGTGCCAGCTAAAAACACTTACTGTCAGGCAATTTGAAAACATGGAGAACAACATCCTGCATAGGGATGCTTACTGACACTAAGAAAAGAAAGACAGTAAACACACCACCTACACAACCAGGTTACAAACATTTCACCTGGGGCCTGGAAAGTACAGACTAAACACACAATATCAATAAAAAAAAAAAACCCTGCTCTTATACGTTTCTGTAATAACTGCACATTTATTTTTAAATGTAGTTGTTATATATCTGCTATTCTTTGAAATGAAACCCAATTAAAAGTAGCAGATTCGCCACATTATTTTCTTGTATTGGGTACTGAAATCTACTCAATACAGTGTATCTGAAGGTAATGTTGACAGTTAAAAAGAAAAAAAAAATCTAAGCTCTTTCACTACACGTACAATTCAGAATATAAAAATAAACTTTGTAAATATAAACTAAAGCGAGGAAAAACCACATATCAGCAGCTTGGATTTACAGTTGTATCGTGTTATCTTATACTTGGCACGCTGTTGCTTAGTTACTTGGCATTATGGCCATGGATGTAAATAACTGATGATTATACGTACAGTGTTATGGCAGCATTAATACAGCACACATACATACTGGACAGTGTCAGCACAGTTCCACTGTATTATTTGTTTTGTGTCAATAATTTAAATGGAAAATTGTCATCACTTAAGTTTGTTTTGTTTCTTAAGTCAAAACAAATATTCAGCTTCACTTCCATGTAGAACCTGTGCTGGAGAAACACAGGCCACTAGTCGCCTTTACCCCTAAAGCTGAGGTAATACTACATTTGTAGCCACACCAACGCAATTAATAAGCATTAATAAGATAAGCAACTACAATACACCGAAAGTATTTTACATTAAGATTAACTGGAAATCGATAGCCAAGAAACAAAGACGTTACAAGTCCTCCAAGATGCCATTTACTTTCAATCTCTAAAGTTATATAACAGTCTATTAGTTAGAGTTTAACAGTCATCAGAAGCTTACTGAAATACTCACACCCTCGACTGAGGAGAGCATCACACACCGCGTCGAGGAAGGCGCACTTGGACGCCTTAACAGTCATGGATAACTAAAGAAAGCTATCAGAGAGAGTAAAACAGTTCTTGTCAGGAATCTGTTGAATAAAATGTTTATAAATTTGTTTTGCTTATCCTCAGCAGCTTAAAAGTTAAATAACAAAATCACTCATATAACATGTAATATAATATCAATTTTTTTTTAAAAAAACCACACAGTTATGATTTTCCTCTGTAAAATCACATTGCATTTGTCCCACACGTTTTGTTAAGTATCACTGTGTTCCAGTTAGATAAAGAGCTGCCCTTGCTGGCCACAGTAACCATCACAGTTTGAGCAGTGTGTGATGTCTAATCATAATAGCTAGTGTTTCACAAGTGTGCAACTCTTTTAAGATACACCACAAAGACCACTACAGTCACTGTTATCATTTGAGTAGATATATCAAAGCCACTATATACAAAAAAAAAAAAACCCTCAACAGTTTCCTGAATGCTTCTTCTCAGTATGAGGCATTCAGATCCACTCAGACTCTGAAACTGTACACACAGCACTGCCTGGTAGCTAAACATCCACAAACAAAGAAAACGCGCTCTGCGACTTGCTGGTCCAATTGAAAATGTGTAACTATGTCATACATTCGCTACACTATGCGAGCCCACTCACAGAGCAAATGTACAGCAGCTAAAGCCACAATGCTGCAAGTTACACAACCTTATTCCATGGCAGCCAAGTTGATGATTTGACAGCAACTGCTCAGCGGCTCCCGACGTGCACCTCAGTCGGCCTTGTCTTCGCCATTCTCAGCCCACCCTCGGCTCATCGCTGCTACCACAATGCTGTACATGTTGAGCCAGGCTTGACGCAGCGGCGCCGTGTAGGCCTGGCCCAGACTGCACTGCAGCATGTAGAGAAGGGACTCACCCACCGCCTGCAAAACACACAGGGGGAAAAAAAGCAAAAAGAAAAGGAAAGTGTTCACAGTTCATTCGCTTGTGAAATTGCTTTTGCAGAGTTGTGCGATGAGATGTTGATCCTACAGCAAATGACTGTGTGCTGACTCCCGCTGCCTTATGCTTCCTCCCAAGGTTGATCAGAAAGTCCTCCAAGGAGTGAAGGTCGTCCAGATGGCTGACAGCTGCATCGATCACAAGCATCACCTGAGACCGCAGGCACAGCAGAAACAGAGCGCATTCACAACTGTGTACAAGCTAAACTTAAAAATGTCTGTGTACTTGCAGCGGTCACTGTGATGAACAGAGCTCACCTTGGTGACATGATCCAGAAACTCAGGGCTGGCGAGGCAGTCTTTTGTGGAACTGCAGTTTGCATCGTAGTGGAAAAGACTGAGGAGCGCAGGGTCCAGCTCAAAAAGTCTACCACAGACAAAAACCACACTGTTCTATAGGTGTATACACATGGTGTAGCTTCAGACATTCACAGACAGATAAAAATCAATCTCTAAACCAAACATGTTCAAATCTTTCCTGTCTGATTTAGCAGCAGCTGTCTCAAAGTAAATTGTGGATTATTGCAGTCTGTCGCCAAGCAACAAGTCAAGCCTCCGGTCCTTGCATATGGCAAGTGTGCAGCAAAGGATTTACCTTAATTCTCTCTCTACACCTGTGTTACATTTTCTAACACTGCAGCTATTAAGTAAAAACAATACACAAGATCCTATCACGTTTGTTTTAAGTGCTTTTAGAATTTATGTTTATTAAAGAAAACAAAAATTCTGTCTCCTTATTACATTTGAGTCATGATGATCATGGTAGAAAATTACCTGGAAAACATGATGACACCATGAGGAACTTTGTTCTTGCCAAGGCTCTCCCAGCTGCCTCGTATCAGCTCCTTGTCTTTCCCTGACAGCTCCTCCATGCTACCTCAGGCTGCAATCACAAGACAAGTTCTTCAACTCCTCTACACGATCTGTTTGAGGACAGCCATAACATTCGAGGGAATCCACAGACAAAACTTCTCCAAACCCACCTGAAAAGCAAAGTTGAGCATCAAGTGAGCGAAACACAGCTGATTTGCTAATATTGTGTAAGGGTGGGGACACTGCTGCAGGAGAAATGCTCAGCTCGCGACACACAATCATACTGTACCTTTTTGAGGTCAGTCTTCTCTCTGAACTCCTTCTGGTGCTTCTATGCTGTGGGGTCTGTCTCTTTCTGTGTGTGTGTGTGTTTGTGTGTTTATGTGTGCAGGCAGCAGCCTTGCCTGACACTCTGCTGCACTTGTTCTCTCTTTCCCCAGCCCACGGTGCAGTCAGGAAGACAAGTTGTGCCACAATCTTATCTGTCACACTGGCTTCTATCTCTCTCCCCTTCCCATTTGCCTCTTGATATGCTCTCTCTCCAGCTCTGGGGATATTATTCATGCCACTGAAGGAGAAAAAGAGGGATATCGCTCTGCTGCTCCAGATAGGCTGCAGCGAGACACAGCTCCTCCTGCAGGTGAACCAAGGACTGAAACATGCAGAGATGCTACATGCATGCATAACACACCTCGCATTTAACCAAAAAATTAGCCACTGGACTTTTACATTGTAATCAAGTGAAAATAAATAAGAAATCATGATGAACAACAAAATAACCAGGAAACACAACAAAAGTGCTGCACAGTGCAATTGCTGGTTTAAAGCAGGTACAATCAATTTAAGGCCCATATCATCTATTTTGGGATGTGTCCCCAACTGCCTTACATTTGCAACACATGCGTTTACAAAATGAAATGTGTGGGAATTTTAATATTGTACGGTGGCTAGAGTAATAAGAGACCTGCACACACCACCTCGGTGAAATTATATTGTTCATCTGCTGAGCAGAGCCACTCCTTAAACAGCGTGATCATAACATTCAGCGGCCAAGCGTGCAGCCTCTCATTAATCTAAATGGGATATGTTTGTTCCCATCGCAGCCTCCACACATATCTGAGGCTGCAGTTTGCTTAAATAGATGTCACAGCTGTCTGCTCCATCTCATTTCACAGATGCTGATTCCCACTAAGATATTATCTAACAGGTTGGGAGCAATTCGTTTTGCTTTAAGCTTTGCATCAGGGAATCGGAGGTGCGCAGCTTTCTCCTAAAGGGACTACACTGGCAGAGTGAGGAGGGATACATGGTTCCCATGACAACCCGACAGGATGCAGCCCTTGAAGCTTGATCCTGTGATATTTGAGATTTCAAAGAAGGGACTCTGTGATTGTTACGTTTATTACATATTATGTGGCAACATTTTGGATTTTCTCCTTTCTGTGAGGGATGGCTGAGAGGCGGAGGCAGAAAAACAGGCTTTCGGACGGATCGATAGCCTGCTCTCTTTTTATTCCCCTTTTTCTCACAGTAGTGGATTGGTGTGCCACAGTTACAGTGCAGACTGGTAGGTCAAACTGAAGAAAAATCAAACTAAGAAAAACATTTTTAATAGAAAACAATATAAAAAAATAAGTGAGTATCCGCACCTTAAAGATGACACTGTTAAGACACAATTCTGCACCAGCCATTTCAGTGAGGCCACCTGGCAGTACAGCCACTGTGGCCTGCTCACCATTACAGCTTGACACACTCCTGGAGAGGAGCTAGTCAGTAGCGCCTCCCACTCCAGGAAATGGCAATTAAACACCCATTAAGTATTAAATTCATTTATACCAGCGCTCAATCTGTCATTCAAAGACAATGGTAATAAGTTAACAGTGGGAAAATAAATGTAGATATAATTAGAAAATGTGCCTGCTCTTTAACTGTTTAAAATCAACACATCCTTCAAACATCAACCAAAATCCCCCTCTTTCACATCACACTTGGCACAGTTCCCCAAGAACTTGACCATAAAAGGAGTCCAAAAGGACCTGGACTGGTTTGGCAGTTCCTGTGTTTAAAGTAGATGGAGGAGAGGTGACAAAACAAATTAATCAAAGGCAAATCTGAAAACTAGAATTTGCAAAAAGACTCTTTAGGATTTCATGACTATCGTGGCAGCAATACACAAACAACACAGCTAAGATGAAAGCGCGGTTTAGAGGTCGCGAGCCTCCATGTGACAGTATAGCTTTAATTATGCAAATTTATTCTAGATGGCCAGCTGAATAGTGCTACAGTCCCTTTTCATGCCATTCTCTGCAGATGCATATAATTCTGGCAGCATAAATTTGGACGCTACTGCATAGACTATCTTGACTCTTATCTACATGTTGCATTTTAAACCATGCGTTCAGTGGCAACATGACTGCTATTCTCAATGATTTTCAGTATTTCCTCATCTAAATTTACTACACTGACTTCAAAGCGTGACACAGCAGCCTACAAAACCACATGGTATGCACTTTTCTCCATTGATTATGTTTGTAAAAATATTCAAACACTCCCATGTGGTTTGTAAGTAAAAAATGATGTCTCGAATTCCTGGTAGTCAGCTGTCAAAACACGAGAGTACAGCGAAGGCCAGTGTGTAAGAGTATTTGATGTGGATCTGCCGGCTAGGAGCAGACCACTGAGATGGTTTGTGTGAATGCAGATGCACAGTAAAGACTGTTTATTTAGGTGGCACTGTGGCTGTAGAAATAACTGGGAACTTTAACCCAACAATCTAAGAAAAGCCAATGTCAGATGCTTGGGGTTCTTATGGGACCTGTTCAATTAAAAACATGTAAAATATATATATATTTTTTAGCTAAAGTAAGTAAAATGCAACCATAAGCATTATTGGAATATAAGCATTAAAGTGTAAGTATTATCCTTTAAACACACAGACGGATTGATTAATGCTACAGACAAAGTGGGCTCAATTGTTGTTCTCAGTTTATATTTGAACCTTTTATTCTGGTAACAACGTGCTCACATCCTCAAAACTACAGCTTACATATTCCTCAGGGAAACGGCTGTAAAACCAACAGTAATCACTTATAAACGTGTACATTTTTATAAACTTTTGTCCTCTTCCATTCGTGATCGCAAATTCCAGCTGTTTTGTAATTTTATGATTTATAGCTGCACATCTTAAACTATCAAACATTTGGTGTGGATAGTTAGCAGTGACATGAATCATTTTTGAGGATGGTGTTGTTTTCTAGCGGATAGGCCACAAAACTCTGTGCCGCCTGAACCTTTTTGATCATGGCACTGCTTCCCCTTTGGACTTCACGCTCTTCTCTTCCACATCTTCAATTTTCTCCCCGTCTCCTCCATTTTCTTCCCTAAATCAGACATGTTGGGTTAGAAAATGACTATATTGTAATTACATCGAACTTTTACTTGGCTACGGCATTTGTCTTTTCTTTTTCACTGAAGACTGCGGAGCAGGCTCAGAAAATTATGTAATGTAATGTAACCAAACCACATGAAGTCCTTGGCTCGCCCAGCAGCAGTGCTATTCATACTTTTACCGGACACAGTGGTATTACACAGTGGATGAACAAAACTTGCAAAAAAAATTCTCACGCTGCATACCTTCTGTCAATGCCGTTTTCAGTGCTGCAGTCATCCTCAGATGTGAGCGCGTCTCCGTTTTCTTCAACAAACTGCTCCTTTAACCCGGCTTTCTTCAGCTTGCTCCTGTACGTCTGCTCTGCGTGAGCTTTTGCATTTCTCTGCCAGTGAAAACTCAGGACTTAGACTGCTGAGGGCACGTGTCATTTACAGCGTGTAGTAATGTTCAAGCATTATTTACCTGTTTCACCTGTTCGAACAAAAAAGGGCGCTCATTAACTCGCGCCTTCATTTCCCGTAACTCTCTCGTGTAATCCCTCATTCTTTGTTGATCAGCCTCCCTTCACGTAAGAGAAGATTATAGTTTTAGCTGTTGTGGCAGGCGTGTGTGGTTGTTGTGATGTGAAATGTAAAAAAGGCAAAACAAATAGCCTCACTTGACCAGAACTCACCGATGGTGCTGTAGTTTCTCATTATGCACTTCTTTCAAGCTGCTGTGTGGGTCCAGCAACTTTGCATGGAGGGTTATTGTCTTCTTCATAGCTTGGGATCTCATTTGGTAGTTCCTCAGCCAGTCGACACTGTCTTGATTCTTATTATCCCTCATCTCCATTGACTTTCTGTTAAGGGAAAAATAGTCTGCATGTCAGCTCATTTAATGATTTAGTTTGCAGAAACTATATAGAGCATTGGTGGGTAACTTTTATTTCCTAGAGGGCCGTGCTGACTTAGAGAAAGTAAGCAAAGGACTTTACACTGAACAGATGAATTAAAACAGACACTTTGTGTTGAATTATGTCAAACTCCATAAATTTGATAGACAACAGATTCTTTTAGAATCATTTTCCCAAAAACAAGCACAGAGACTATGTTTGAAATAACATTTCTGTCAACTTCATGCATCGATTTGGTGTATCCTGGTTACAAGATTATTAATAAACCATTTTGAACCATTTCAGTTTGGTTATTTGAGATTTTTGGATATTATATTTTATTATATTATCTTTTGTTTTTGTTTTAGAATACTGTGGGCTCAGCAAAAATCTGCTGACATCCTAAAATATTCCAACTCACCTGGTGGCCATGCAGCGCTTCCTCGCAGCGTCTGTGATGAACGTGGGCAGTGTGTCAGTGGATATTAACGTTAAAGCTCCAAGTGACTTGCTTCTACTGAGATTACTCGTTTTTGGTACCTGTAGATGAAGTGACAAAAAAACCCTTAACATATTTTTGTTAGCTGAAATCAAAACCAAATAAATAGTTTGCCCTAAAATTGCATTTTTTTATTTGAAGAATTTGAAGAAAAAAGAGACACTTCATTAGGTACACATCGTTAGTACTAGGTTAGACCCCCTTTTGCCTTCAGAACTGTCTTCATTCTTTGAGGTGAAGATTCAAGAAGGTGCTGGAAACACTGCTCAGAGATTTTGGTCCATATTGATATGACAGCATCACTGAGTTGCTGCAGATTTGACAACAACAAAACCATGATGTGAATCTTCAGTTCCACCATATCCAAAAGGTGCTCTACTGCGTTAAGGTCCAGTGACTGTGGAGGCCTCATTGTCATGTTCAAGAAACCAGTTTGAGATGTTATGAGCCATTATCCTGTTGGAAGCAGCCATCACAACACTGTGGTCATAAAGGGATGGACATGGTCAGCAACAATACTCAGGTAGCCTGTGGCATTTAAATGACGCTCAACTGGTACCAACGTTAGCTTTAGCAACAATTTCAGATAACTCTCAAAAATCCTTAAATATCTTTCGGAAATACCACACAGTAAAAGATGGTAAGAGTTCAGCTAAATACACATATTTGTAAGATCATTAAAATCTTAAAAATCTGCCCCAAATTGTCTGAGAAATGTCATAAAGCAGAACTCTGGTAATTGGATAATTACAAAAGCCACAAGACACATGAAAGGAAGACAGGAAGAACCCTCCACTGATCACAAAGTTTGGATTAGAGGAAATTACTGTTATTCTTACTCAATTACTGCTATAATTATTTTTAGTCTTTAATGCTCTCATGTGAATCATCCACCCAGACAAATTTCAGTGAACATATATAGGCAAGTTCTTGTGAAGTATATCTCGTAAAAAAGACTTTGCCGCTTGAGCCGAGGGTTGAAAAGTAAACATTATATGGCTGAAGATCAGGCTATGTAGAGGCAGGACTCGAGTTTAATATTATGAACCATGAGTTGGAAAAACTTTGAAATATGAGGGGAATATTCCCTCTTTGAACATGGCTTATTTAACATATTTTAAATAGCATTACAATTCCACAACTGAGGAGACTTGTCTGTGCAGCCGCGAAAAAACAACACACAAGGCCTCAAACCATACAATAAATCTCGTTTCTTAAAAAAAAAATCTTCTGAAAGTCACAGAAAAGAAAATGTGACCTGGTGAAATTCCTTTGTCACATTTTGTGAAATAAACACTGCGTTGCGGGACCACAGGAATATGTTATATTGCAGAGCTGTCAAAAACTGGAGTCAAATAAGATAACAGATTTAAATGAAACAGAATAACATCCGAAACAGTAGAGGCTTTAAAGAAGGCAAGGGTGCTGATTCGATAAAAAGGTGGGCGGATATGTCTCAAACCAGCCGTGAAGCAGAGGTGTGAGGGACTTCGAAAAGGTGCTGCAAAACTTTAGCATGAAACAGTCTGCATCAGGTGCTTTTGAGTCCTGGAAGTCGTTTACTTATCTAGTATTTCTACAAACACTGGCTCTTCAATACAGAGATTACCTATTAAATTGAGTTTAATGTGATACTTTTGGGAAAGTCAATAAATTGTCAGAGCCCTGCCTGATAGAAAACACTACTTCTCAAACTCTGACAGAGTAAAAACATGAATTATTAAATGTGAAATCTAGTATATAAATATTCAGCGAAATTAAACTAAAATGTGCACATAACATGGCAACTAAACTCTAATAGCAACTAAAGAAATACAGGCCAATAAAAGGTTTTCAACAACTGCTCCTCATGAGCAACGTAGTAACAAGTAATGATGTTTTACCTGGGAGTTTGCTGAGCTCGTCCTGCTTTGCCTCGCAGGCCGAGCTGACGTTCTCAGGAAAAATGGTTGACACTTTGTTACATCTTTACTCTGCATTTTCAGCAGCGCCTCTGTCTGCAAGGCCTTGTGCAACCCGCTGAAATCAGGGACCTGATGGATGATTTTTGGCTGAAAACTTGGCTTCTCGTCCAGAAATCCGAGCTTTTCTTTTCTGGTGCGCTCCGCGGTGCGAAGTTTTGGGCCATTCCGAGTGGGATTTTCCTCTCTCCCTGTCGCCTGAGTGTGGAGTTTCCGGCAGACTTGCTCCTGGTCTAAATAAAGTTAGACAGGGTATGCACTGTAATAACATAGCATAATGAAGTCACACATATGCTTTACCTGGTTGCACAACCCAATAACATTAGGACTAAGTGCTCTTTATAATCCATATGTTCACCTTAAATCAATAAAACAAAACCATTAGTCAGAAAGGGAAACCAACCTTTTGTCTCAGAGGAATCTTTTATTTCTTTCTGAGGTGGTTTTCTAACTCGGACATCGTTAATAGCATCACGCGAGACTTGGTTCAACTTTGCAATCAGCTTCTCCCTCTTCTCCTTTTCTCTCTCCTGGAAGCTGAAAGGCTTTTGACTGGAAAGCAAGAATTGCTTCCTCTGCTCAAGGCCCTCCTTCCTCTCCTTCTCTCTCTGCTCCATCATCTCATGGTAGATGGGTTGAATGACATGGCTGGGGAGAGGAAGAGCGGAGAACTTCTTCTGACACTCAGCCTCGGCCTCCTCCTCTTTACTCAGCTGCAAAGTTTTAGTTAAAGCAAACCGCTCACACAGTTGAGTCCTGCGAAAACATCGCTTCCTATCTGTTGAAGTGTTTGGCCTCTCTGACTGTACGGGTTTGCGGGAAGCGTTTAGGGTTGCTGAGGAAGACGTCACCATCCTGTCACATCTGTAAAACAGTAAAGATTTTTGAAATAGACCTATCATAAATGGAAGAAAACCAAAGAGAAAATGATAATAATATAAGGTAACATACTCAGTCAGGTCTTTTTTAATTCCAGAAGTCTTTTTATCTGCATCTGCAGACAGACGAGCGTTCTGATGAATCCTCTTTTCCAGCTCCTCTGTCTGAATCCTTTCTGTCTCCTGCAACTGCTGTTTCAGGGTCTCTCTAAGAGCCTTAAAATGCAGCTGAAGCATTAGATCTGAATCCTCCAACAAAGTATCCAGCTTTAACATATTGTTCATACCTGTGATATTGAAAAAAAATGAACATTTGCTTACCTTACCTTTGCCTGAATAGAAAGTTTAGTCTATATTGACTTGGGGATGATATGCTTAATTCCATATTGATGTTGTTTACTTATAAAAAAAAATACAACAATGATTTTGATAATTGCTTCATGGTAGAAGCAACTGTCAGGCAATTGAACTTTATTTATATAGCACCACTTTAAACAATATTCATCTCAAGGTGCTTTATATTGTAAGATAAAGACCCTTCAGTATTAGAGAGAAAACCCCAACAATCAGATGAGTCCCTATGAACAACCACTGGTGGGAGAAAGAACTCCCTTTTAACAGGAAGAGACTTCCAACAGAGTCAGGGTCAGTGAGGGGCCAACATCTGTGATGACTTGTTCAGGGGTGAGGGGAAAGAGAAGAGGACAAAAACAGAGCCTAGAGAGACCACAAACAACAAACAGGACAGGACACCAACTACAGAACAGAGAAGCTTTATCAAAAAGGGAAGTTGTATGCCTAATCTTAAAATTAGAGAGGGGGTCTTCTTCCTGAACCCAAACTGGAAGCTCCTTAGCTAAAGGCTCTGCCTCCCATTCTACTGTTGGAAACTTCTGGAAAGAGCAAAGTGCTCTAATGGGAGGATGTGATACACTATACTGTATATAGTGCCAAATCACAAGAAACAGTCCCCTTATGGTGCATAACTAAGCTAACTTAACTATGCTAATATTTGTTGCAGTTTGCACTGCCCTCTTGGCCAGGTCTCTCTTGAAAAGGGGATTTTTAATCTCAATGAGACTTTTACCCTAGATATATAAGGGGTTTATAAACTTTCTTGTTGTTATACAGTTTGTCCACCCAGTCAGCAAGAGCTCAACTGTTTAAATACATATATACCATTAACATACTGCTTAAATACATTTCTTGTGCCCTAATCTAAAAAGAATAATTATACCTAAATAAGAAGCAATATGTATGTTAATAATATGTATATTAGGTATGTGGTTTTCTGCAATCAGTTGTTGAAATTGGTTTTCTTGCTGCTAAAAACTCTGTTAACAATTGTATCTAATGACTTTCCTGAAATCACTGAAAGAAAATAATTAATCTGGGACTTTGACTTTCGGCTCCAGTCTCAGAGTTTGTTCTCAAACAACCCCCCCCCCCCACGCCACCGATTGCACACATCACTTTAAATAATCTCAAGCTGTAGTGTTAATATATTTTGATTTATTTATTTATTTTTGTTTTTGCATTGCACAGTTTTTATCTTTCCAACCGCTGCCTTAGAGAGAGGATGCTAAACTGCATTTCACTGTTCTCAATATTGTTTTCTCAGCGACAATAAAAGCTATTCTATTCTATTCTATTCTATTCAATATAAACTGAATGTCTTCGGGATCAAAACTATTGATCTATACATATTCAAAATCAAACGATTAATCAAGACTAGAAGAAGCTGTGAAGCCTCCTGTATAATACAAAACTCCACAGACTTCCTTGTACACATGCACTCCACCCCCAGTGTGTGTGAGCTGTGTAAACCGGTCACTATGGCAGCCACGCTCTCATGTCGTAACATCGATATGGTTGCATGTATTTAGCATTAGCTAAAGATAAGTGTTGTTTCAACACTTATCTTTTATATATATATATCTATATAAACAAACTTAATTATATATATCTACATAAACAAACAACTTTCATTTTCTGCCACTTAAAGACCCATTAGAAACTAGTATAATCACAGAAAAATCAACTTTAGAGGACTAATAAGCTGCCAACCTGTGAATAGACGGGCTTTTAAGAAGTATTTCACGGCGTCTGAGATTCCTTCAAACTCTCAGCAGATGCAATAAAGTTTATTTGTTGAGGTAACGTTGTCCAAAGATGATACAGGTCTTTTTATCGCATCCGAAGACAGGCAAATGAGTGTTTAGGCATCCGTCGGTGCTGGTAGCTTTAGCGCTGTTTGCGGCCAGAAGCAGCAACGCACCCCGCGGAAACCGCCTTCTGTGATTGGTCGCGAAACCGGAAGTACTTCCTCTTGGAGCGCTTGTCAACACAACATGGCTGGATTAGAGACGGAGTGCAGCTAGTAGGGCACGCTCAAGAGCAAACGTCTGTCTCTTTAATTGTTGTATGAAAGTATTCAAACTCTGACGCTGGACTGTTTTCGCTTGTGTTTATCCGGAGGCTTGTCTCTCATGTGAAGACAGACTGAAAAATGCACAAGCTCACAAGGGCGTCGCTGGCCTTAAACGGACTCAGCCGGTGTTTTGTAACAGAAAGGCATTTATCTGCTGTAAAAATCACCAGGCGAGGATTAGTATGTGCAGATAATGGGAATGATGTTTATGATATAATTATATCCGGGGGAGGGATGGTTGGATCTGCAATGGCTTGTTCCTTGGGTGAGTGCTGCTCTGATGGTGCAAGACTTTACTGTTAACAAATTGAACAAATCAAAATTAAAGGTAGTGTTAGAAACTAGAGTAGTGCACTCATTCTTTCACACAGAGACATGTCACTCTCTACTGCACTGAAAAAGATATTTCTAAAATGTGTTGGAGTATGCAACTGCAGTTTCATTACTCATTACATATGTTTATTCTTATACATGTGCCGTCATTTTAATGCTATATTTACTTATCACTCACAGGTATGGATCCCAACTTGCAGGGTAAGAAGATTCTGCTGCTTGAAGCCGGCAATAAGAAAGTAATAGACAAAGTCCCGGACAACTACAGCACCAGAGTTAGCTCCATCAGTCCAGGCTCTGCCACCCTTCTCAGTGGTACAGTATAGAATCTAACACACTGAATCAGTCTTTAGAAAATATAATGTTGATGTGACAAGTTTGTGGTCATTGACTATAATGTGGCTCCCACAAGGTAAGCTAGGGATCAGGCACTGGCCGGTCACCCAGGCTTAGCACGGATCATAACTGACCTCAGTTGTTCCTCTTGTGATGGATCACCTGGGGTTTTTCCTGGCAGTGATTTTTTCTTAGTAGAGCTAAGAATGTGAGGTTTGGTACAGCCCAAACTGCAGTTTAAATATGTCTCCTGAGCTTAAAGATGTCAAAAGCCAAAGAAAGGGAGAGTCAGGGATTTGACACTGTAATTTCAGCTGGGCTTGATGGGCTTGTTTTTTTAAACATAGTCTTTGTCCTAAATTGCCACTTCAGGTCTCGAATCCATTAAAAATAGCTGAAGGTGGTCATCGGGACGTTTTCTCCTTCTTTCGGCTGCGCCCTTTAGGGGTTGCCACAGCAGATCATCTGCCTCCATCTCATTCTATCCCTAGCATCCTCTTCTGTCACGCTATTTGTCTGCATGTCCTCCTTCATTACATCCATGAATCTTCTTTGTGTTCTTCCTCTTTTCCTTCCGCCTAGCAGGTCCTCTATTACTCCTCTGCACATGTCCAACTCATTTCATTCTCACCTTTCTAACTTTGTCTCCAAACCGCTGAACCTGAGCTGTCTCTGATATAGTCCGATATCCATCCTGATCACTACCAGTGGAAATCTTAAAATCTTCAGCTCTGCCATTAGCATGTCAGTACCATCTTGTAAACCTTCTGGAGAAAACCCCAACAATTAAGGGACCCCCCCTTTGAGCAATGCAACGGTGGGAAGGAAAAACTCCCTTTTAACAGGAAGATACCACCAGCAGAACAAGGCTCAGGGAGGAGCAGCCATCTGCTGCGACCAGTTGGGGTGTCAGGTTGTCACAATTCACCCCTGACATTCATCTCCAGGGAACAGTCCCTGCAAATCAAAACAAAGTTGTTCTAAGTGATCACCTTTATATTATAATGAAGCATTTTTATTCCCAGTGGAGTTGTTTTTTCCAGAATGACAATGCTGCCACCCATAGGGCAAAAGGAGTTGAATAACTTAATGAATATGGCATTGGCGTAAATCATATGCTATGGCCTTTGCGGTCACCAGATCTCAACCAAATTACACACGTATGGAAGATTTTAGACTGACATGTTAGGCAGCAGGCTCAACCCCCGTCATCAAAACACAGAATGAAGGTATATGTTTTGAAAATATGGTGCTTCACAGTGAATTTCCAGACTTTTTAGAATCAATGCTAAGCTGCATTTAAGATGTTCTAGATTCAATGTGGTCCAACACCTTATTAAGGTAGTTTATGATAGTTTTTCCATATGTGGAATGTCTGTAAGTTAATCCACATTTATCCTGGTTCAGGTCCACATGGATGCCAACCGCCTGCCTGTCTGTCTCGTAGATTACACAGTCAAATGCGTCAGCATATGTTTATTAACGATAATATTTTTTTCAGTGAGAGAAACCTTTAAGTTTTTCTTAACTCAAATAAATTTGCATATCTTCTATTTTCAGCGAGGCATTTATAAACTTTTCAGTGTTAAGCCCTTTATCTAATCTCAGACTTTTAATTTGACACTGCAGTATCAATAAAAATGTTAAATGAAATGCTGCGATTTGAAAGGGTAAATGTGAGATACTGTGCTTGGCTTTGACATCACTGCCCTCCACTGACACATTAGGCCTGTCACGATAACAAATTTTGCTAATCGATTAATTGTCTCAGAAATTATTGCGATTAACGATAATATTG
>JAVDPK010001032.1:743539-762003 GCA_034780415.1 Cichlasoma orientale | reverse complement strand
TAAATAAAAATTGTCTACCTCATTTTAAGTTATCGTACGATTAATTGATTTATTGTTTATCGCGACAGGCCTACTGACACTTGCACAAAAAGTAAAAGGTTACCAAAAAAAAACTGAGAGATCAAAGAATAACCTCAAACAACTGTGTCATTCTTTAAGCACTTATAATGTCGCATTTAATGGATGGGCTTTAATTTTCACTCCTGAACAGGTCTGCACCTGATTGTTGATCCTGGTGCTGCCAAAAGTTTCAGACCTAACCCTAGTCACAATATTTTGCACATTATGCAAACATGTGCATCTGTTTTTTGTTAGATTTTCTTCCACAGTATGATCATGATTATTTATACACTGGCATACACTTTTTTTTCCCCCGTTACTGTTAATTGTTCTGAAATGCGCAGCAAAACACTGAGAGCCAGAACTGCCAAACTGCCCTGAATCAGTCTGCGTGAGTCATCTGTGGATCTCCGAATGACTTCACAAACCACATTTGTCCAATCTGCACATTTGTCCAATCTGACCTCTTTCTCCTGTCAGGTATTGGAGCATGGGAGCATATCACAAATATGAGGGTCAAGCCCTATAAAAAGATGCAGGTATGTTGATCTTAAACTCATTTTATTGTATTGTACTGTGTCAAAAGTTCAGGCAGGGAACATTTGAAATGGATTCTAACTGGAGACTTGTGTAACACAGCGCATGTCCCCAAATCCTGCTGTTAGACAGCTGGGTTTTTCCTTATGTTCTCCAGAGTCCAGACTTTGTAATTTACTGTCATACTGTATGTATTTCTGCCATCCATCAATCTTAGTACTGTACAATTTGTGGAGAGAAAAATCTGTGACACTCAACCTCCACTCATTCATTCAGCTTAATGAACAAGCAGCACAATACTCTATCGTATGATCATGTGTACGGTATGTAATTGTTCACATTAAAATGGCAAGCGGTTGTTTCACATAACATGCATTTTGTTCATTCCTTTGCGCAGTTTATGCCTTTTCAGTAGCCCTGCACAATCTGCTGCACATAAAATGCTGGAGACCTCGAGGCGTATTTAAAAAAGACCTTCTCCCAGCATATTTTATGTGCAGGATGACTCTCTGGCTGTGCTAGTTCTATTTATTAAAACCATGTTTCCTATGAAGAACACATTATTTTGACATTTTCAATTTGGTACTCCTCCCCCTCCCATCCTCTAATTATGAAGATTCATGTGAACAATGGGAAGAAGATGAAAGATTAGGAGAGTGGTTGTTTGCTGCAAAGTGAGCCCGCTTTACAGCTGTGGGTGCAGCCTCGGTCCCTCTTGTAAGATGTGGTCGGTGTGTACCAAACACCCGACCGCAGGGTTTCTCTCTGGGCCCGAGATGTCATCATGCAGTGCCTCACAGTGATTATGGTAGTGTACCTCTCCCATTATACCTTCACTCTGCTACCACTGTTTTGGCTTGTTTGCCCTTAAAATTTCAGTCATATACATCCCAGTCATAGCACTGGAAAGTATGCTCTGCAGGTCAGCTCTAGAAAGCAGGCTTTCCCTGCAATAAAATCCCCCGTAAATGCACACTAAGCGTTGAGGGTTTAGATTTGAAACAGAAGGCAAACAGGGGGGGGTTTTGCCATCAAGGCGTCATTTTCTCTATAAAGTTTTAATCCAGTATCTTGTTTAAGTCTTGCAAAAGAAGTAGCAAGTCACTCTGCCCCAGAGCTGCATCATTTCACCCTGCATTAAAGAAAACCAAAACAATTTTTGGGTTGGTCTCAGTAAATCTTTCTTCCAAACCACTTATCACAAGTTGCAAGCTCACTGCCATTAGTGGTTTTCAGATGGGTATATCCCCCTACTTTATGGCAAGTTGGAAAAAAGTGGTGCAGCAGCAGCATATTACTGCAGAATGACAGGTTCTGTCACCCAGGAGAGGATTTACCTTGTACAAACACTTTTCACCCCCTCACGTTTAGCTCAAACGGTGCTTTCAGGGTTAGAATTACAGTAGCCCGAAACTATATCTCACTCTGCCACTTTCGGTCGCAGATAAATATTGACTCAGTCTGTAATGTTCTCAAACATGACATTTGTTATTTGTGTTTCCAAGAAAGTGTTTGGGGGAGAAAAAAAAAATCCACATCACAGAAATATTATTTGGTCCTCCATCTCACAGAGCTCCATTAAAGCTGAAGTCAGCTGTCCACGCAGAGCGCTGCTGGTGACCCTCATCGCTCTGCGTTTGATGTATGTAGGCTGTGCCGTCCTTCAGCGGCAGTTAACAACTTTGATGTGTTCAGCTCAATGAAGCGCCACTTCTCTGCCCAGCTATATATAGGGAATGGAGATGCATTTAAGGATAGACTTGTAGACCGCAGGCGTAATGAGTCTCTCATTTAGGTTTGGGATGCCTGCTCAGATGCCCTGATCACATTCGATAAGGAGAATGTGGAGGACGAGATGGCGTACATCGTGGAGAACGACATCGTTGTGGCTGCGCTCACTAAACAGCTGGACACTCTGTCTGGTAAGATTATGATTAAAACATGAAGCCCCACACAAGTAGCTTGATTTCGGTTCCATCTGCCTCCTGCCAGGCTCGGGCAGCTAAAGCCACCAGTTTTATTCCGTCCCTTCCCCAGGTTTTGTTTATTTGTACTCTCTCTCTCTCCCTGTGACTGTTTTTAAAGACAAGCTCTTGGAGCCATCCTTGTTTTTCCTGCAATTTCAATTGAAACCTCACTGCAGTGTCCCAGCACCCTCCGAGGACACGTGAAATGGTCCAGTGACCTATTTAAAGCTGCCATGTGCTCCCAAGCTTTGCCACCTCTTAAGACGCTAAATCGCTGACGGGGTACAGCACCGTATTGCTGTTGACAGTACACCAACTTTTGTGAGGTTCACAAATAAAACTCAGCTCTGCTATGTGCTTGACAGTTAAAGTGGCATATTTATAAACATTTTTTGGCATTTTGCGCCAAACAAGGGGTGTGTGGTTGCAGCACGTTTGTGCCTCATGTGCCACCAGTTCGTCTCATTTTAGCATTGGGGATTGTTACACTCGAGATGCACATGTACTTGAAAAATCTGTTCCTCACCAGTTGTTTTGTCCGTGTAGCCGTGCTTTCCAGTCACTGAAAACCCCATTTTTTTTTAACATGTTGCAGTAACCGATCTGTGGATGGGTCCGGCTCCAAGTCAGCGTGAGCCAGAGTAGCCCAGGATCCTTTCATGTTTTTGGGATGGCCAGCTGTGGATAATTTTAGGATAAGGGGCAGTTTTAGTGCAAAATCTAACAAGCTGGCAGCATGTCTAAAGTGTGGATTGGTGTGCTTGTAGATAAACACTATTAGTCAGCGCAATGCGGGATGCCAGGACCATTAAGAGTCAAATGTGAACTTTGGCAGCTACTACATGCCAGCGAGGAAAACCAGTGGTGTTTTATGAGGTGCTTTATAGATCTTCCACTGCTTTGGCTGCAGGCAAACCATCCTTTCTTTCCTTAAAGGAAAAAGCGGGAAAGCTGATGATATATTCACAGGACCAAGATTGATCCTTTTGTTGTGAGAAAGTCACACTAGCTGCTGTTTTATTTCGAGAAACGCAGTTTTGTTTGTTTTTTTTCTTTTTGTACCGCTTTTGAACAGTAGTCATTATTTTTTTATGTCTTTGTTGTTTTGTCAGAAAATGTGCAAGTTAAGTACAGGTCAAAGGTGGTGAAATACACGTGGCCCATGCCCTACCAGGCAGCAGACTACGTCCCTTGGGTGCACATCACGTTGGCCAATGGGGAGACTCTTCAGACTAAGCTGTTGGTCAGTTTAATTTCATCACACAGACTATAGTTATGTCATTTTTACTTGACTAATTTCCTTCTTATGATCTGTTTTGCAGATTGGTGCAGATGGACCGAACTCGATGGTGAGGCAGGAATTGGGAATACCCACAGTCAAGTGGAATTATGACCAGTCTGCTCTGGTTGCTGTGCTGCACCTGTCAGAGGTGATTATTGCATTTAACACAATGTAGTTCTTCATAATTTGGAGGCTTAAATTGGACCTGTTATGCTTTTCCTCATTTTCTGTCATATATATATATACACTCACCAGACACTTTATTAGGTACACCTTGCTAGTACCAGACTGGATTTTTTTTTTTTGCCTTCAGAACAGCTTTAATTCTTCGTGGCAAAGGTGCTGGAAACATTCCTCTGAGCTCTTGGTCCATATTAACACCATAGCATCGCACAGTTGCTTACATCACATCCATGATCTGAATCTGCCGTTCCACCACATCACAGCAGCGTTCTATTGGATTGAGATCTGGTTTGAGATGATTTGAGCTTTGTGACATGGTGCATTATCCTGCTGGAAACAGCCATCGGAGTGTGTATGGTGGCATGGTGTGTTATAGACTGTGGCCATAAAGGGACGAACATGGTCAACAATACTCAGGTATGCTGTGATGTTTAAATGATGCTCAGTTGGTACTAAGGGGCCCAAGTGTGCCAAGAAAATATCCCCCACACCTTTACACCACCAACAGCAGCCTGAACCATCCTGCCTTGTTGATACAAGGCAGGATGGATCCATTCTGACCCTACTAATGTTTTAGCAAAACAGTACCTGAGTACCTGTTGCATTCCTATCAACTCAAAACTGTCTGCCCATTCTCCTCTCACATCAACAAGGCATTTTCTCCCAGAGAACTGCTGCTCACTGGATATTTTTGCTTTTTCAAATTCTCTGTAAACTCTACAGATGGTTGTGTGGGAAAATCCCAGCAGATCAGCAGTTTCTGAAATACTCAGACCAGCCAGTCTGGCACCAACAGCCATGCCACATTCAGAGTCACTTAAGTCACCTTTCTCCTCCATTCTGATGCTCACTGTGACCTTCAACAGGTCGTCTTGACCATGTCTACATGCCTAAATGCACTGAGGTGCTGCCACGTGAATGACTGATTCGATATTTATGCTCATGAGCAGTCTAACAGGTGTACCTAACAAAGTGGCTGAGGATTGTGTGTTTGTGTGTATATCTACACAGTGACAGCAGCAGATGCACCTTCAGATCTGTGTCATGGTAAATAGAGTAGATCTCTAATATAAATGGAGAGGAGCTAAACAGCTTGAAGGCTTATTTTGAACTGTGAATCATGCAAAGCGACTCTGCTGTAGTTCAAAACTAAAAATATAGAGCTGGAAAAGAGAACCTAAATATTTAAGCAAAGCTTAGTGTAAGCTCCTGGGTGGATTTATGCAATGATTTTTTTTTATAATACTAATTTTAATCTCACATCTGTCAGCACTCAGAGAACAATACACCCAACCAGAAGCACCCTTTATGATATTGTTTTTATGTGCAGTTTATGATATTCAAATATAGCTATACAAAACAATGCAAAAAGAATTTCACTGTGATATTTAATATGTTTTAATTTATGTGTTGCACAGCCCACTGAGAACAATGTTGCATGGCAGAGGTTCCTCCCAACAGGACCCATTGCAATGTTACCGGTAGTATCTGGATTATTTCCTGCTGCAGTATTTTCCGTCTGTCACAGAAGTATTCGATGAAACTTCAACTGTGGCGCTTCTGTGCTTTGCAGCTGTCCGACACGCAGAGCTCTCTGGTGTGGTCAACCAGCCATTCGCTAGCAGAGGAGCTGCTCGAGCTGGATGAAGAGAGATTTGTTGACGCCATCAACTCTGCCTTTGTGAGTTTCGCTTTATGCATAAACTGCTGATGTCATATTTACACTCAGATTCCCCATCTGTCAGTAAGATTTTGCAAAGTGTCTGTATTTGTATGCAGTGTGCTATATGCGGCACGGAGTTCCACACAGACTTCCACGATGAGCTGTTTGGAGTGACTCACACAAACAATATGGTCATTGTTTAATCCGAAGTATACACAATACTAATATTTCACTGCGGGAATGATACACCTATCTATTTTTTGTGTTTGGAGAAACTCCTTTTTTCCCAAGCTGGCTATTTTTACTGGGCCTGCTTATGGACGGGGTCACCACGGTTGAGTCACGTTTGGTTTCAGCCCTGGTTTGCTAATTAAACCTGTGGTCTCCCAGTGTCGACCATTACTGCATGGAATGTTTTTCAAACAGAGCTAATTCAACTGCATAGCCTGACCGTCATCTTCTTTTAATTAGCCCAGCTCCCGAAGCCTTGCCAAACCAGTTAGTTAGGGAGGGGAAAAAAGAAAGCCCTCTCGCTGGCCTGGAGTTCAGCTTTGCTCCTGTGTCAGCTAATTTCTTTGTCCACTCAAAGGGGACGATGTCTGTTTTCTCTGTTCTCTGGCCGTTTTTCATTCTCTGTCTTCTCGCCTGTCTGTCTGCTCGCTGGCAGTGGAGTAATGAGAACCAGTCAGACCTAATTGAGACGGCTGGCTCGTTGTTTCGAGGCGCTCTGTCGGCCATCATGCCATCTGCAGGTTCACCTCGACAGCTTCCTCCCAGCGTGGCGGGGGTCGGCCCAAAGTCACGGGTCATGTTCCCACTGGGTATGGGTCACGCGTCCGAGTACATCAGGCACAGAGTTGCACTCATTGGGTAAGATAGTAAAACTGAAAGTAATAGCTCAAACACATTAATTCTTTTATAAAGGAGAATGTATATTACAAAGCCCTAAAAATAAAAATCAGCTCTTTAAAAAGTGGGTTTTGAAGCTTTTAACTGTTTACTTAGTCTGCTTATCTTCTCTGTCACAGCAATGGTGTTTTGAACTTGTACTGCACATAGAAAAACTTAACGTGCGTTTTGTTTCTTTTCAGGGATGCGGCCCATCGTGTCCATCCTCTGGCGGGTCAGGGAGCTAACCTGGGATTTGGTGACGTGGCCTGCCTCACGCAGATCCTAAGTCAGGCGGCCTTTAACGGGAAAGACCTGGGTCAGTGAGAACAGACATAGCCCCGCGGTTTTCACTAAGCTCTTTTCCATTGCCCCAGCTCAAACGCACGCCATTGAGCTGAACTATAAAAAGCATCAGCTTTTCCGGCAACATTCATTTGATGTTTTATTTTTTGCCCATTCTGTCCCGGAGCTCTGTGTAGTTGCTTTTCATAGAGACGTGAAAAACGCTGGTATGTGATGTGATGTTCTGAAGTTATAATGTAGCGCCGGCGCATTGAGCTAATGTAGAAAACACATGGCAGACACAGGCGGCTTAAACTGTGTTCTCACTTTTTAACCCCTGGTTCATGTTTGTTTGCGCAGGAGCAATTCAGCACTTGTTAGAATATGAAACAGAACGTCAGCGGCACAATCTGCCCATGATGGCTGCCGTCGACCTCATGAAACGGCTGTATTCCACCAACGCCGCGCCTGTGGTTCTCCTACGCACCTTCGGTCTGCAGGCCACCAACATGCTCCCAGCACTAAAAGTAAGCCTCTCCATCTGTTCTAGTTTCAAATTTAGGCAAACCTGGACATCGCTCAGATAACATCAACCACCTGTCAAGCAGAAGCCCCGCCTCCACCTTGACCCCACCCTCCACCCACTTTTCTGATTACACGGGGCTCTACTTTAGCAGCATCTGTAATTTTCATGGATCTCAACCTACTACTATGGCATCTAAGTTTAGCCTCAAATTTAGTGTTACCAGAAGTGTGTGGGTGGGGTGCATGGCTGGTCCTGAGGCAGCGGACAGTGGCTTGTGTTTTCACACCCCTTTTATTACCGACCACTCATGTGAAATGGCCTTATTCCCTACTAAGTGATTCAAACCAACACAACTGTAACGGGTCGTAAAGGCATCTGGCTGTGGAGGCACAAAGTTAAAAGTGACATTTTTCTTCCACATTAAATGCTGTGAGTTCACTGGTTTACGGCTCTTGTATAGATTTGCAGTGCCACTTACTTATAACAGGCTTCTCATGAGCACGATACAGAGTTGGGAGAGTTTTTAACTTCATGTCTGTTTTCACTTTGCAGGAGCAAATCATGGCATTTGCGAGCAAATGATGCATCTGTCATGCAGCCATTTGTGGATCTCCAGTGACTGTGAGAGTGTAAATGTTGTGAATGTAAAAAAAAAAATAAAAGAATAAAAAATATATATTTCTCTTTGCTTGTGTAACATCAAATTATTAAAAAGCTCAAGTTAATATAGATTGAAATTTACACAAGGCTTGTTTTTTTTATGTTTTGTTTTATTAACACATACATGAATACTATGCACTTATCTCACTGGATTTAATAAAAATTGACATATTATCAGGCATCAGTGTACCCATACTGATGAACACAGATGCATTTTGCAGCATAAAGTTTTTGCAATGTAAAAGCACTTCTTACCAAATAGTTTCACTAAGTTTACATTATGTATATACAGCAGTAGTTATTGGAATATGTGGAATACTAAAAGGACAGTAGAGGCATGGCTTACAGAACGGTTACACAAAGAGTTTAAACATTTAATATTGTGTGAGGATACTTAAAATACTCTTAGATAAACTTTCAGTTATTTAAATATTTGTACAGTTCACAAGAAATACAGACAGAATTCATTATGACCAATGATTCTGAGCAACCAGCATCAAGAAGGGTTTTCAAAGATGTTATTACAAAGTTCTTTGGCTGTGGATTATGATTCTGGATGCACGGTTTACCCTGGATGAGGTTTTTGGTTGTTGTTGTTAGTTGAAAGTGCAGTTCATCACAAAGGCCCCCCCATGAAATTAAGCCCTGCTTGATATTTGCAACTAACAGTATTGACTGCACTTTAAAAAAAAATATGGGATTTAACCTCATTCATGTTCCAGCATCTATAACCCACTCTGTCAGAGGCATCTCCACATCTCATCTCTGCCCCTGGGTCGTGGTGAATCCACCACTAATGATGAATATGCACAATGGCTACATTATCTGCAGTAAAGTGTTACTTGCAAAGTAAATAGAAGCTATATGATGGTCAGCTGCTCTGTTTCCAATGATGTCTAATTGTCTAAGGCTAGAGCAAATTAACTAGGATCCTGTAAAATGATTTTACTACTAGCAAAAAAAGAAAATGGATTTCCAAGCATCTACAAAGACAACTATGGTTGCTGTTCCAGCAACTAGTCTAAATATTCCACTGTATTATATACAGTGTACACTGGCACCACAATAAGCACCAAAGTACCATGACTGGTTGTATTGTTTCTAAATGACCTTCTACGCACTTTGCAGGTAGGTGGGAAAGCTATTTCAGATTAGACACCCATACGGAACCAAAAAAAATGTAAACGTTGTACAAAAATAAAGTCAGCCCGCCAGTTATGAGCTCAACATACAGTAGAAATAGCTGGCCTTGTAAAAAAAATAGTGATTTCTTTTTCAACAGTTCGTGAAGTGTTTCGCAGAGTGCTGAGGTTGAGGAGGGGCGTTGTGAGTGAGGAAGCGTGGTGGGACTAGGTGGGCCGATTGAGGATGGGAAGCCCCACAGTGACGGTCCCTCTCAGTGCCAGCTGCAGCAACAGCGAGCTGTCTTTAGTGGATTTCAAGGTTTCTGAAGAAGTCAAAGGTTGCACCCAGGGCCCAGCTTGTCTCCACATTGTTCACCTTTTTGGCGAGCTGTTGAACCAAGAGAGGAGGATCTCCGTCAAAACAGAAACATGTTCCTACATTTTTTTTTATGTTGCAAAATGCAGAGTTTAAGTGGCAGAATATGAAGGTTTTGTAGTGCAGCTTCTTTTTCTTTATTTCACTCACATGCAGCACTGTGCTGTCTTTAAAGCCAAAGCCCTCTTTTAGCAGGCAGGTGATGTATGTCAGATCCATGCAGAGGAAAGGATTAATAGCACCGTATTTGGTCATTTTGTTGCACACTGCAAACACAAAAGAAAAAACAACAACACAGGTTTCAGATATTGCACAAACAGAAAATTCACATAGCATACTAAAACACAATATATGATCTGTTAACTGCATGCAACACCATTTGATTAAAAGATGGCCTTTCTGTTTTGGTTGGCTGAATAATCATGGAGGTGCGAGTAATACGGCTCAGGGTCAACACAAGGCTGTGGGTGGGTGGTGGTGTTAAACAGCCTAGCACATTTTGTGTGTTTCAGTATGTGTCAGCCCCCAGGTGGTGTGTGGCTGTCAGATGCCCTCCTGCCAGGGCCAGACAGACATCCTCAGCTCAGCTGCCAGCCCAGCTTGAGCTAGACTCGTTCCTCGAGACCACGTGACGGTGTTCTCACAATACAAACAGCCTTACATAACGCACCAACTCGTTCCCACTTGCTATAAACGTGGTTCAGCGGGGACATTACAGTTGTCACTCGCTGAAGCTGATAAGCGTGGTGTGTGTTGATTGAACATACTTGTGCATTTTATTGTAATGTTAACATATATTTACTCTATAATAAACTACATTTGTCCTATAATTTGTCTCCATAATGCGCTTTTGCAAATAATCTGTTACATTTTACTGTTGTAATAAATTCTGTTTTTGACAGGATAAGCTGTGCCAATTTGGTGCAGTCGTGCCAAGTTTCTGAGCCCAAACAAGCTTTTGCATGACTCTACGGCACAAAGTTTCAGCGGTTAGAATATATATAACTTGCAAGATTGTCGGTTTCACTCACAAGTTTATCCAACCCTAGAGAAGATGGCGTGTAACTCATACCTTCTTTGGCTCTCTTCTTAAAATCCCTGACTTCAACCGTACCACCTCGACTGCCATCTGCAGAGACAAAAACAAACAAATATGCAATCTGAATACCTACTTTGTGCAAAAACATAATAATCAGCATGAAAGATAATGGAAATGAAAGGTGAGTCGCTGGCCTGTGCCCACGCACCGATGAGACCAGACTCCACAGCTTTGTCGAAGTAGTAGGAGAAAGCGTAGAAGATGCTGCTGCCTCTCACTTCATAAGGCTGGTGAACTATTCCTTTGATAACCTTCATGACCTCGTAGTAGCACAACTTATAGCCGGCATATCCTGAGGAGAGAAAAGAGGAGGAGGAAGATTTGTGAGTTAAAGCCGTATGGAGGAAGTGATGGAAGGAATGCAGTTCAGAAAGCTGGGAGCCTCACTCTGAGGTCAGCCAGCGGTTTTGAAGCTGGGGGCTCACCAGATAACATACAAGGGAAACCCCAGAAGGGCAAGTTTCACACAGCCCCATGGGTACGATTGGCTCACTTGTGCCGGCAAAACCATGTGCTGACAAGAGCGGCAGCTTGCACAGCCCTGTTGTGCTGTCTATTTTTACCACATAATTGTGAGCAAACCAGATCAAGCTGCTCGTTACACAAAAAAATAACAATTCAGGGACAAGCCCAGCATCTTTTGGCTACTTGACTGTGGTATGGGAGTGACTGCCTTATTTGTGAACTTAACTGACAGTTTTCTTTTCATTTAAATACAAGGTTGACTGCAGTATAATTGTTCAAGAGGGAAGACGGAGAGAGAGAGAGGATGACAAAACATGCATTTGGCGCCAAGGTTAAAGTTTAGTCGATAAATGCTCTCATGTGAGACTGTATTATACTGTACTCTATTGTGTTCCAGAGTTTAGAAAGGAATGCATGGATTGTTGGATCCAATGCAGCGAGAATGCAATCAAAACCTCAGAGTGCTTTTATCTTACCGTCTGGAATCCCGCTAACTTTATAGATGGTTCCTGAAAAAGTCCCATTTCCCCTGAACTTTTTCGGGAGGCATGAGCTAGTGAAGATTTTCCAATCCAGACCTGGGAAAAGAAAAACAAGAACCAGTTTTTCATCTTGCAGTGAAGCACATTTATGAAAGAATGACTGGAAAGGTGATGAAAGTTATAAGATACTCTACCATCAGCTCCCAGTGCTCCAACAGTTGCATAGCGAGCTGCAAATAGTCCATTTCCAAGGTAGCTATATAATGGTGATATACAATTATGGTCAATTTAAAGACACATATGTATGTTTTGCTATGCATAATCCTTAAAATATCTTACCTGTGTGTGTAGAGCTGATATGTGTGGTCAAACAGGTTGAAGTTGGCGATGTAATTAGATGGAGCAGACTGAATGGTTTTCTGTTGGATTAACAGCACATGTTTAGCGGTGGACTTTTGATTTTAAAAAATTTGGTAAAAATGTTTATTCACCTTTGATTTTGGAAGGAAGGTGATCTGCGTAGACCCTCCACCCAAATCCAGAATGCCAACCGTCCTCCTTGTGTTGGAGTACAAGTGACCTATGGCAAATAAGCAGCAAGATGAACACATGACACTGGATAAGGACGACAGAGTCTGTGTAAACAAAAAGCGCACATTGTCTCAGATCTTCTACGTTTTTCTAAGTTTTAGTTTTCATGTGTCGTGCGAAATACATTTGATGGTACCACGGCGCTGTGAAAAACGTGAGGAACTATTGCTTGTTTTTGCAGTCTGTTTTGGGCCAATGATTCAAGCTCATAACCTCAGAAAGGAGACAGGAGTCTTTCACTGAAGGGCTTCTGTGTACACTGGAGCCTCAGATATGAGCCTCCTGCCCACTAACACCACCATAGCAAAACACAAGCAATGTCTTACCTGTAAGGAAGTTCACTGTGACCCAGGCGAAGACTCCTACAAACAGCACATGGGTGAAAATGTCAGCATGAGTCAACCCCCCCGAGAAGTGATTACAGCTGAGCTGTGATAAATGTGCCCATTTAAACACCTTCAAACCCACAGAATAACCTGCAAATGACTTTTAGTTTGGCTCTTCTTGATTAGGCTGATATATAAATAGCAGTTTTGGTCTAAGTTGTACGACTGCAGACCAATCCAGGTAATTACAGTTGTCTCAGATGTAAAGTTATTGCACTCATAAAGTGAGGATAACAAATAGTGCATACTCTGTGATGAAACATAACATAGCGAGGGTGTCTTAATGAGTGATGTGGAGGCTCACGCTAAATTAAAGGGCGTGGGGCAGCTTGCACTCACACTGGCATATTTATTTGTCTCAATGAGGTAGCAACCGAACGCTCATAAAAAGAATTACAAGAGCAGCATTGTTTGTCCTCAGTAAATGAGGCTGCTAAAGCACCTGGCCAAACAATACCTCAAGTCAAAAATCGTAATTTTTAAGAAAATAAAAATGTTTTGCATACTATAAACAGTACAAATGGTAATGATGCAAAAAAATAATAAAAAAATTACCCACCTTCATTTTTTCCATTCATGATAGAAACGCTGTTGCTTGGCACATAGAAAGGGGATTCTTCAAACACCGATTGTACCTGTGGAATAGATTTACTGTACTGAATCTGTCTTCAGCTGTACGATTATACGACACTACGTGATCAAATACATCACTCTTTGATATAAAAGTCTACCCAACCTCCAGAAGACAAATTGTGCGCTCTGCTTTGGAGTGACAGATAACTAAACCACATGCATGGCTGAAACAGTAGCCTGGATAATACTTAAAATGACAAATATGGTTACTCCACACAACCCCACAACAGCTGTTCTTTGCAACATGATAGCCACCAAATGGGCAGACATGCTGCCTTTTTTTTCTGTGACACTTGTAAGCACTTAGTGGTTTCTCATCCCCGCTCTTTGGCGGGACAGCTGGTGTTTGTGCCAAACTGTCTGAGGGCAGAGAGAAACCGTGCCTCACCTCCTTCAGAAGAGCCCTGGCCTTGTCTTCAGGCAGCAGGCGCAGACCTGCTGTGGCCTTCAGGACCACCGGGGTTCTTCTCCAGTCGTCCTCTGGCACCGTCTTCTTGGCAATCTTCAGTAACTGCCGGATGGTGTTGCCACCCTATGGAAGAGAGAGCAAATATATATATATTATTTATATTCAGACTATGAGGACATTTCTTTAGAGATCAGTCTTTAAAAATAACTCATAGGTAGTAAATAAAACAGACAAGAGTGGGCAGCAGTAACAACATGAGCAGCAGGTATGTTTTTTTATAATTACACAATGTTTACATCACATGAACCCAACCCAAAGAAAACCCCAGGGGACGTTCCCCTGATGATTAATAAAGGGCGATGATGTAAACGGGCATCCATACCTCTTCAGGGTCGTCCTTGTACGAAGACAGTCCAGGTTTCACTGCATGGTACATTTCATTGACCAGAACTGGAAGCTCAACTAAAAAGAAAGAAAGAAAGAAAAGACATGTAGCCAAAAAAAGATCATTAAACAGCCAATAAAATGAGACATTTTGCAATAAAATAAAGAGGGGTGACTGAAAAGCTTTTTTTTTTAATCACTGTGGATATTTAGGCTGAAACACTTGACCTACATCCAGATTGAATTTTAAAAGTCTGCTTCCTACACGGTTGAGTCAGACAGGCAAATTAAAAGTCTCATCTACTTTTAGAAGCTGCGTTACCCATGCACTCTGTCGGTGCATGTCTGTCCTTACACCACACAGCGAATGACCTAACAGCAAACAGAGTGGGAGTCAGCACATGTGCAAAATCCCTACTACTGGTTCAGAGAGTAAGAGGCAGGGAGGGAGGGAAAGAGAGAGAAGGAATCGCGCACTTACCGGGGTCTTTCTGAATGAACTTGTAGATATGGATCCTGCTGCCTGTGCTCCCAGCGTCAAACATGATCCCATAGAAAACACGACTCGTGTTGACAGGAGAGGACCCCTCAGGTGCGGGTTCACGCACCGAAGGCGGGTGATAAGGCTCAGGTGCAGGATACACGACTTCGGGCACCGGGTGGAAAGCCTCTGGTATGGGATGGGTGACTTCAGGTGCCGGGTGAAAGACCTCGGGGACCTCGGGGTATGTCGGCGCACCGGGCTGCGAGACTTCAGGCACCGGGTTGGAGACCTCAGGGAGGAGGTTCTCCGTGTTGGCGGAGTGCTCCCGGTAGCGGTAGAAGTGGGGGATGTAGCGGTGGTGGCGGTAGTAGGTCGCCTCCGCTAAGAGGCTCCCGGCCAGAAGCCACACGTATAGAGTGAGGAGCAGGCTCGGCGTGGCCATTGTTTTCACAGCCGAAGTAGAAAGACAGCAAAATTAAAGAAGAGACTAGAGAAGCCTTGAGGATGCTGAGGCAAAAGGCTTACAGGGGCCCTGGAAAGAGAGAAGTGGAGATGAGGAGAGGCAGAGTGGATGCGATGCACACTCAGGACTGTCCGGTCATCTGTTTACAGTATATAAAGACATAAGGGCTTGGCATGGGGCCACATCCAGAGCAGTCATCCACCAATCCTGTGGCGGTCCATCCCAACTCCATCAGGAGCCCCCCCTCCCCTCCTGTGAGCTGAGCTGACTGACTACCTGCCTACCAACAGCATTTCCTTTTTCTTTGCCTTTTCTTTTCTTTTTTATGAGGAGGATTATTTTTGGCAGTGTTTTTTCCCCTCCTCATCTTTACTGGTTATTCCAGAGCCAAAAAAAAAAAAAAAAATCCCTCAGGAAAGGAGAAAGGGGTTTATAAAGAAGTCAAATGAATGGCTCACACTGAAAGAAAAAAAAAAGAATTCCCAAGAAATTGTCCTAAAATACTTTTATGGGTGTATTTAGGACTTGTATAGTAACTTGCCTCAGAAACGTCTCCATCCTACAACTCTGTGGACTTTCACTACTTCACAAGAGCTGCTGCTGCTTTTATTAGGAATGATGCAAGTTTATATCCAGCTGCCAAAAAGGGACATCTGTAGAGTTTCACATTAATTACTGCAGTTTGTAACAATTTGAATATATAATTTTCTCATGTTTTGCACTAATTTGGGGATTAACCTTCACCAAGTAAGTACTTGTAATTTTAGCTTTGTCTAAAATTCATCAGAGCTCTGTTGGGAAGAACAGTAAATTACTCTGAAAGAAACACTATTTCATTCTGACAGATGGACTCATTATGCATTGTAGCTATATTGTATTGTTTTATTGCGTACTATCTCTACTAAATCATATTTAGTTGTTGGAGTGAATTATGCATCTATATTTTTAAAAAGTCTCCTCAACCCTCTCTTCACGATCCTACAATAATCACCACATTAAATCCGCTGAAGCTGTTTCACCAACCTTAAAAAATGCAAATGTGACCTGCAATCCAGCTGTTATAGAAGTTGAAAGAATGTTAGCAATCATCTCACTCCCACTCATCTCTGTGTTAACCACAGGCTTTCCAAGGGAAAAAATATTTGGGTTGCAAAGCACGTTTCATGAGAGAATGCATGAGTAGCTGTTTCTCCACTTTAGGTGGGCGGTTGGCATGCCATCATAAGCCATGCTGTAGAGAATCATCTACTGCTTTCTCGTGTAATGATCAGAGTTTCTGGTTAAACTTGAGGATGCAGAGGCTATCCCACATCGGTGGAGCACGGAGGCAACTCGGAGACCTTACGTGAACTGAGATTTGTACCGAGCTGTGATATTTTTCACCCACTTTGAATCAACAGAAAGAGGACAGAGATCTGAAAAAGAAGGAGCTGGTAGTCTAGCAATAGAGGCATCCCTAGAGAACTGACCTCATCTCAACCCCCGTGTTTCAACTCACGCAACAACTGATGCAGAAACCGAGCTGCGGGCCTGCCTAGCTAGGAGGGTATGGGGAGGGCAGAGGTCCCGCCAGTGGGCACGAGTAAGTGCTGGATGTCCACGGAGAGGACAATGTGGGGAGGGTGGGGCTTGGCACCAGTGTGCACCCATCATGCCATTCCCCTCCCAGGACACTCAACTGTGCAAAGCACTGTTCCAACACTGTAATTTGGACTAAAAATAATGGACTTTCTTTCCTCCTTCCTTTTTTCTAAATACTGTGGCTACTTTTTTCAATCCTGTGGTTCACCAGAATGGTCGTTCACCCCTATCAAAGCGTACATGTGCTGGACCTTTCACCGACTTGAGCCCATAGATGTCACATAGATATTGCACTTCTAACACAGCTGCATGTTAACAGTATGGCATCAATACATCCTGTGTAAAAATATTCTATTAGAAATAATAAAGAAGCCAATTTTTAAATCTGCTGTTTGTGTTCCTTATTTATTATGTTCAGACACATCCTGGGGTTATTGCTGCAATTGATATGCATAATGTGCAATGTTTGGACAACTCCACCTTAGAACATTTAGTGCTTCTGCTATGAATCACAGGAACAATTTAGTTTTCAACACACACCTGTATTTATGTTGCCACTAAAGTTGTGCAATGGGAATTTTCCTCCAAGTTAAATGTGGCGTTAACTGAAAATGTGAAACAGGAATTTAAGGAAAAATTATTATATTATTCCTGAATAACATTAAAAAAAAAAATCCATCTGTTGCCATATTTCAAAAGTGCACTGCTGCTGTATAAACCTACTGCGCGGTGCTTGTACTGCATGACACAGCACAAACTTGCTGTGTTAAACAAGAGGTAGTTTCAATTCAGCGTTTGGTATTTTGTTCAAGTTAACTGAAACCGTAAAGCATGAGAAGGGACCCCAGCTTTGTAATCTACACTGTGCAATATATCATTAATATGCTGCAATGTTACCCTCAGGAATGCCATGTTTGTGGGTGTCCTACCCCAACAAGTCCATTGAAGAGACCCAAACCTTGTCATTACAATTCCAATGATAATGACAGCTTTGAAAAGTTCAGGGTTATTTCAGTTTTCTCTCTTCACTGTCATAGTAATTACCTTTAAATTTAGTCTTCAAGCTCTGTTCATGATGCCAGAGCACTGAGCGACCCTATATAGTTCAGCTTGCAGTGCAGCCACACACAACGCATATTGCGATATCCACTTTTTTTTTTTTTTTTTTAATTTGACAAATAATTTGCACTGGACACTCAGGCTCCTGCCTGCAGAAAGCTGAACACGATAATGGAGAGAAGTCAGTGGTTTTGAGCCTGAATTATGACCTGCACTGACTTTACATTGTTTCTATTGGATGAGCTTCTTCGAAGATGTAAGCCAACTGCATTTCTGTCGATCATAGTGGTTTTCCCATAACCTCGGCAAAAAACAACTGTGGGGATAGCAGCGAAAAACACACAGTTCTTTTCAGGACAGCATGGACAATACTGCTGACAGGAGCCAAATGTGTCTCATGTCATCATGTGGGAGGAGATCATGTGAAAACAGATCCTGTTTGATAGAGGCCAGCACGAGACGACTATAATTACAAGACAAGTGACAAATACAGCCAGTCTATGTCAGCCCTGCAAGTTGTTCGGCTGAACAGACATTTGCATCTCATCATCTGCCACAGTAATTGATTGAGGCACAGAGTCACTGATTGAGAGCTTTACCTGTGAAGGAGAAAGTCATAAGTGCTCTTCTGCAGGAGAGGGAAGCACAAAATGCAAAATGCAACCACAAAAATGGATAAAGTGTCGGTTTTGGCTGCAATTTCTCACAAAAAATTTCTATAGGGTTGCAAAAAACAGACATGCAGTTTATACTTCTGTAAAGGCACATGTTTATGTAAAAAAAAAAAAAGCCAATTATTGCTCTGCAGCATTTAACTGGTTGGTTTCATGGTCATTTTTGTGCATGTTGGCTCACTGTCATGGTTTAAAAGGAGTTT
>JAVDPK010001032.1:733100-743439 GCA_034780415.1 Cichlasoma orientale | reverse complement strand
ATGTGTGTGTGTGTATATATAAGGCAAACTTGTGATTGGATATTAGGACTAAGAACATGGGTCCTTGTATAAAGAAAAAGCACTTGAATTTTGTTAGTTAGCACCAATTCAAGGGGTCACACTTTTGTTTATAGCCAGAGAAGGAATATAGTTGTTCCTGTGTTCTTATATATTCTAATTACTTGAGTGTCTGGGGATGATTTTGGTGACAGATGGAGAAATACAGACTGAACAGTGGTTGGAAATGCATGACAAGAATTTCAGAATGGGACCCAATTTTTACACTTTTTGGCAGTTTTCATGGAAGCACGCTGTACTTGTTCTAACTTGGTGCCCTAGAATTCGTCAGGCAATTAGTTCTAAACATTTTGGCACAAATAAAATGATACCTGCAGCCAGATATATGGGCATTATGGTCAAATCTCGTATAATCATAGCGGGATATTTATCACTGACCTTGAATTCTGAGTTTGTATACTGAGGGATGTAGATTGATGGAATAACATAAAATCTTTTGGTACTTTTTATGCACATAAACACGGTCTATCTCTTGAACTACCAATGTTACAATTGTAACAGCTTTTGTTGCATATAAATAAAGTTTAGAGAAAAAAAAAAGTCTACCCTGTGTCCTTGGCGACAACCCCTGACAAACATTCCCAGCAGGAAACCGGAGCTAGTCATCCTCCAGTGTTACTGTCTGCTGTCAACTTCTCCTCCTCATTCTGGCCCTGGATTGTTGCAGTAAATATAGCAGCGATGCCGACGAATAAAGCCTCCAAACCTAAGAGGCCCAAAGCCGGGTAAGTGTGCGTTTTGCTGCCGTCGCGCAGACGTACAAACGGAAACTTGAACCACTCTTTTTGCATTTTGTTTCAGGAAAGAAAAGAAAGAAGTATACGGGAGTATACGGGAGTCTAAAACGGACAGAGGGTCGGACGTCGAGAAGGCCAAGATCAATGCAGTCCTCTCGGAGCTGAGGTTAAAGGCCACGGAGCAGTCCCTGAGGGATTACACGGAGTCCTGTCAGAAGCTGGCACGCGACAATGAGCGCCTCACCAATCATCTGTACCACGCGGAGAACGACGCAATCTACGTAACAGGCCACTGGGAGAGACAGCTGGAAGCTAAAGAGGGAAAGGTCTGACATCAGCTCACACTACACTACACCTTTAAAACACTCAAAACCAAGAAAAATAAAAACTAATTAGTAGAGCGGATACCTCGCCCATCCCAAATTTTCTATGTGGAGATAATAGCGTCCTCTAAAAAGAACTTAATTTAAAAAAGAAAAACAAACATTTGCCGAGATATGAATTGTATATGTGTGTGATTTTTGTGTAGGGTTTGTAGTTCACTTTGTGTTATTGTAAGTATTTTAATTTAAAATAGAAAAAGACAATGAATTATCAGCAGTAACTGTGTATTTAGTGAAGCAAGACAAATGCTTGTTCACATTATAACAACAAAATGAAAGAGCTCAATAAAAAAAATTCACAGAGATATGAATTTGAAAATTGCAGCACTGATAGGAATATTTCCACAAAGTTTCATCAACTTTGGTTTAAAGCCTTTTGAGATATATTGCTAACAGACAAGCAAACGAGCCTATCAGTGGGCGAGGTCATTAGAAAATGCAAACGATCAGTGTGTTAATATCTCAGATCCCTTTAACTGTCACTTTATAGATCTGCATGCTGGAGAAAGCCCTCCAAACCCAGGAGGCACTTGCAAGAGAAGAGAAGAACAAACTGGTGAGTTTATATAAAACTCAGCCACACTAAAAGAAAGAAATGGACCTTCAGATCAAATTTAGCCCACAAAACATACTCAGCATGTGCGTAGCAGAAAGCTACAGTAGAGTTAGTGTGATTTACTGTACACATGTCAAACCTGCAGCATCTCAAAAATGTGCTGCGCTGTCTCTTAACAGCTGTCTTATGTGCAATTATGTGGATATTTATTATGTAAGAAAACAAACAAACAAAGCAGCCATAAAGCAAAAAACAAACCCCACACATTCCAAGTTACATGGTCTAATGTTATTTAAGTCCATGTCAGTGGCTACAGGAAGACAAACCATAATATGAAAGTGCTTACTGGCCGTGATGTGTTAACCATATCACACATATTCTTACTCTAAAATGCAATTTAAAGTTGCATAACATACACCAAAGGAACTTTTGACTCCTGCCCTCACTGCACTCTGATTCTTGTAGTTAACAAATTACAAGTAGAGACAAAAAATGTACATCATCCAGCTCTTTTTACATGATGGTAAAACGGAGTCCAATAAGCTGCCGAGAATGAAAGAAATCAGCCTGGTCTGGACCAGCTTGAAACGAGCCTGTTACATAAATGTATTGAACTGCCACATATGCCCAGTGAGGGGAAAATGCTGTGGCTAGCTCCAAAGATGTGACCCAAGATATGCTGTTTACAGCCGTTTTCTTACTGCAAGGTCACATGAGCTGAACGCTTAGTGCTCCCTAGATCGCCTTCAGTTGGTCCAGGATGCAGCGTTTGTTAATCACATACAAAGCCCTACTTGACCTGGCTTGTACAGCAGACTTGCAGCCTCTGTAATTATCTTATCAGGGTCTTTTAACTGTTATTTGAAATCCAGAGGCGACCTCGCTTTTGATGTTGTAGCTCACAAAGTTTGGAACAGCCTTCCTCCTTCTATGAGGTTAGCTGATTCAGTGGTTTGCCTTAAATGACTGCTGAATATATGTTTCTATGTACTGTATGTGGAGATGAAAATCGAAACTATCCAAATTGTGAAGCAACTGTGAGTTTTAAAAAGCGCTGTCCTGCATATATCCAATCTGCAGTATCAAAAAAGGCAGATGCAGGCTACACTAATTACTATGAACTTTAAACTGAAAGGTATTTTTGGAAGGCTGACCACTTGATAGATCACACAGAGTGAAAATTGCAGATGACGCAAACCAGCTTGTGTAAATACTGTCGACTGGCGCTCTGAAGTCGACGAATGCATACAGAGTTATCTGCAGAATAACGATTAGGCCTAAAGTTGTAATCAGATGGTTGATACCCTCTCATTTAGTAGTCATGTACATGTTTGTGGGTGCATGTTTTTCTAGTTTCTCATGACTTTGGTCACTTTGTCACATTTCGCTCAGGCTGGCTTCTCCACAGTAGCATCTTGAGGTATTTAGCACGAGTGATCTGTGCTGAAGTCGGTTTTCAAAAGAGCACTGGCCATTTGAACTCCACATGAAATCATCTTCAGTATTACAAGCTGCACTTGTGGGACTTTCGCACCAGTTTCAGTCAAAGTGGATTTATGTGCAGATGACATTTAATACCCAGGATTGTGGGGGGGTGTTTGTGTTTTTCTAATTCATTAGGTCAGTGACCTTAACATGATCCAGGAAGAAATGATGAAAATGAAAGAGATGGAAATCCAAAGGGAGCAGGATATCATTCATGTGAGGACACAAAAAAAAACAGCAGGTTATAAGTTATTACTTGTAACGATGTTAAAATGCAACCAATAACACGGCCTTTCATATTCTAGATGAAAAAAACCAGCGATGATGCGTACAAGGAGCTCATGGAAAACCTAAGAGAGATGGAGGTTCAGTTCTTAAAAGAAAGGGTAAGAAAGCTGAAAAATTGTCCCACTGACTTGAAACTACACTCACTGCTCACTTTGTTAGGTACACCATGTTAGTACCAGGTTGGACCCACTTTTGCCTTCAGAACTGCCTTAATTATTCATGGCATAGATTCTGCAAGGTGCTGGAAACATTCCTCAGAGATCTAGGTCCATGTTGACATGATAGCATCACACAGTTGCTCCAGATCCATGATGCAAATCTCCAGGTCCACCACATCCCAGAGGTGCTCTATTGGATTGAGATCTGGTGATCGTGGATGCCATTTAAATACAGTGAACTCGCTGACATGTTCAGGAAACCAGTTTGAGATGATTTGAGTTTTGTGTTATCCTGCTGGAAGCAGGCATCAGAAGATGGATACACTGTGGTCATAAAGGGATGGACTTGGCTGAGCAGTTGAACAGGTGTACCTATTAAAATGGCTGGTGAGTGTATATTAGTCAGAGAGACAGTCTTCCAAAAGATGTTGGTGAAAAGCAAGCTTTCATATTGAAAAGTGAAAGAATGAACACGGTTTGTAAATTTCCCTTCAGGACCGCCTGGAGAAAGAAAAAAAGGAATGCTATCAAACAATGGCGCAAATGGTGGAGGACCACCATGAAGCCACTGTGTGAGTGGGGTTTTTTTTAATTTGCTTGTTTTGCTGTCACTTTACAGTCTAATTTTAATCTTTAACTGCACTGTCATACAAAGTGCAAAGAGAAAATAATTTACTCATATAAGCGATTATGTATAAAAATATATTTAGCTAGAACTGATATTTTTTCGACCGCACCAGCTCATCGTGTTCCAACGATCACATCCTCAACCATGCTGCAGTGAGGAAAAAGAAATGCGTGTGTGTGGAAGACCATAGTTTATTACTTTTGAGGCCATAGGATGTGCACTGCCTCTGCTATGTTTAGTTATTTTTTACAGCTCATAAAACATTTACATTGATACTGGTGTGGTCCTGCTGGTTTGAGCTTAGTGTCAGTAATTGATTTAATTTTGAGCACATGTACAAAAAGCCAAGGACAGTGATGCAGTTAATTTAATTTTCTCTATATGACTAAGTAAGAGTAAAGGTGTGCTCTATGCTCTACATTGTATGAATGTCCTCTCATTTAGAGACTTTTTCCACCTTTGCTAATTAACAACTTTGAAATATGCAGTCATGGTTTAAAAAAGAAAAAAAAGAAAAAAGCGCACTCTCTTTGGATTTTATGTATCAGGGCATAAGAAAAATCATAAAATTAGGTAAATGCAATGTGAGATGAACACCATGTGACACCAGGACATAATTTATTTAACAAAAACTAGAAGCAGTGTGTGAAAAACTAAATACACCCCATGATTCAGTAGCTTGTAGCACTACCTTTATTACCTTTTGTGTTAAGCGTAATGAAATGTGTTCTATAAATATAATTTCCATTTATCAGCAGTAACTTGAAGTAATCGTTTTCTGTGTGACTTTATCGGCCTCTCACATCATTGTGGATATCTCTGTGTGGAAACGGTGTGCCACCGATCACGCAGTTGACAAAAGTCTGCAAATAGCTTACCATTCTCATTCATCACGCCACAGCCATGTTCTGCCATAGCACATTCAAACTTGGCGTTGTCATTCCCAACCTTGGCATTTATGTCTCCCATGATCAATGGCATATCATGCTGAGGAACCTTTGAGACTGCTGTTTGCAGCTGTTCATACCAGCTGTCTTTGTCCTCTTCCTCAGCTTCATTGGTTGGTGAGTAACATTACAGTATGGTGAGTTTGCAGTGCCTAGAGTTGAAGCAAGCTTCGATCAACCTTTCATTTATTGGTTTCCACTCTAGCAAGGTCTTAACATTCTTTCTGGATACTATGATGGCAACACCGCATCCGTGATGGTCTTGGTACCCTGAGAATACTGTAACTGATCCGGCGTTCCTGTCTTCCAGCAGCATTCACTAATACCTAGTATGTCCAGTCTGTATCTTTTCATCTCACTAAGGACTTTAGTTGCTTTAGATGTCCCATACATGGTGCGTACATTCCCTGTTCCAATGTGGATCTTGTGTTGTGGTCTGAGTAGACCACAACACAAGTAGTAGTAGTAGTAGTTGTCTGTCGCACCTCTGACTTCCATAGGTAGGCTTTCATCAGAAGTGGTCATTCTGCCATGTAACTGGCTCGAATCCTTATCAAGACCTTTATTGTTGATGGCATCTGTTGCAGTTTCTGTAACAAGGTATTGTTTTTACAGAGTAGGGCTGTTAGCCCTACGTCCAACCTCCAACCCGGAGGACCAGGTGCTGAGTTTCGTCTGGCCTCTACCCCAAGACCTGCTCGGCTTGGTTAGACCAGCCAGGAGCTTGAGCTCCCGCCGATATAGGGTCACTAAGACACACAAGCTTGCATGCAGTTAGTGGGGTTAGGTTAATGGGGTTAGGTTAATGGGTGATTCTAAATTGCCCATACGTGTGAATGTGAGTGTGAATGGTTGTCTGTCTTTCTGTGTTAGCCCTGTGACAGGCTGGCAACCTGTACAGCGTGTACCCTGCCTCCTGCCCTACGACAGCTGGGACAGGCTTCAGCCCCCTCGCGACCCTGAACAGGATATGGATATGGAGAATGGATGGAGGGCTGATACTTACCCTCTTAATTGCCAAACCAATACTTAAGTTTTCCCCCCATACAGTGCTTCTTCAGCTTAGTTTTTTCCTAAATCAATACTGATGCAGTCTAAAATGACATGTTTTGTTGTTCATCTTAGGTTGTATTTACCTAATTTTAAGAGCTGAAGGACTAGATATTTTTTATTATGTCCTGATGCAAAAAACCTTAGAATAGAATAGAATAGAATAGAATAGAATAGATAAGGGTGTACTTGATTTTTTACTGTGACTGTATTTATTGTAATGTATTTATTTATATTTTGTATTTCTAGGAGCAGGTTAAGAATTGAGTTCAAATACTGTCGAGCACAATGTCAGGACTGTTGTATGTTCACAATTGTTGACAATTTTTTCCATGGCCTCTTTTGTACTGTAAATGATTTAGGAGGTTGAAAGACACTTTGCACTCTGTGCTAAAGGAACGTGATAGCCTCAGTGGAGAGCTGAAATATCACAGAAAGGAGGCAGAGGATCTGCAGAAGTTAGCAAAATCACTGGGTGAGGAAAACACCTCGCTGGCATTGAACGAGGTATGTTTAAACCGTAGGACAGCAAACACCAGAATAGCTATTAGGCACCAGCGGTCCCTGGACACAGGGCATTCATCTCCATAAAGACATTTTAAATCGCTTTCAGTTATGAAACACTTGTCAGATCTGTGCAGAATATATTTCAGATGGTTTTTCCCTTGTGTTGTTTACTTGTGCTGATCCTGTGTGTTTTGCTTGCGGTCCCAGTCCCACCTCCCCATCTTCTGACTACTGTCCAGCCTCTCAGTGGTCAGTGGTTGTGGTGAGTTTCCAGTGGTGTCTGGGTTCAAATACAGAAGCTTATCCTTGGCTGTGTTCTGGCTGTGATCCTTTAAGACAAATAAATACTGGGCACATTAATCTTACCTCTGATGATGACAGCTAATCAAGAGAGTAAACCTGCCATACCGAAACTTTGACCACTCAGTCAGCAGTACAGGCTAGAAGACAAATCATTACCTGTTCCTTGTTCTACAGTGGAATAAAAGTGAGAGGATTTTCTTAAGTTAACTCTGTGTTATCTGTTTCCTGCTCACCCAGAACATGCTTGAGTTGACAGTAAAGAATAATGCAGCTCAGTTGGAGACCCAAAAAAAGAAGCTATTCGAACTGAGGGCCAAGGTAGCTTCCCTGGAGGAGGCCCTACAGCTTAAGGCTGTGGAGATCGAGCTAGAGGAGAAGAAGGAGGAGATTAACCTGGTCACCATCCAGGCCAGCCAGGTAGAGCTGGACAAACTGCAGAAAGTGCTCTCCATGCGCGAAAAGGAACTGAGGCATGTCAAGCAACTAGCGAGCACCATTGTAGCAAAGCGCCAACAGCTGGAGGAGTTCTTCCATGAAGCACTGGCTCACGTGAGGAAGGAGATCAAGGCCGGCAGGCTCCAATACAAAAAGGATGCACTGCAGAGTTATTGTAAGAGTTTTAGAGAAGCCACGGCAGGAAAGATAAAGTTCCCACCCATCCGCACCTTCCATAAAGGTCCCCACAGTACAAACTCTGTCTATTCAGACATGGAGGCAGCTGCCATGTGGTAGGTCTACTATCCTTCTCATCCTTTCCATACACTGTGTGTATCTTCATGATATTTGTAATTCTTTATGTTTACCTGTGCCAATTCACGGGCAGTTCAGTGTTCAGCAAAACCCTTCGCGCCTCATATTCATTAAGTAAAAGAATTTACACAGTAAAGGTGACAGTAAATTTGGATTTAATCTGCTTCTCTTGAAGGACTTATCCACCAGGTGGTGAGGTTCAAATCGCCGAGCTCACTTGGGAGCAAAAGGAACAAGTGCTCCAGCTTCTCTTTGCTAAAATGAATGGACACAGGGAAAGGTAATGAAATTGCAATTATTTGTTTATGTTTGACTTAGCAAAAGTCATGCTGGTCGCTTTGTTCACTCATTGACTTCATCCCGATTTTAATACATTCAAATCCTTTTGTAATCCCCCAAAATGAACTGAAACTGCTGCAACAATTAACTCTGAAGAACAAAGTGCAGTCGCACTGTGCAGCGGTTCAGGCAGAACTTCTGCTGACTCCTCCCTCTTTTTAATGTCTTAAACAGCCATTTTCTCAGCAGAAGAGGATACCATAAAACATCAGTTAGGCTTCGACCAATTTTCTTTTCCATCCAGCTGCTTAAAAAGAATGAAGAAAGAGTCTGGGCACAATAGTAAAAATAGGCCCAGGCCGCAGAGTCGTGTGCTTGGAAACAAACATCTGGTCACGTCGATTTGCTTTCAGCCTATTGGCCTGTCTTCACGTGCACTCGCAGTTTATTTTGTTCTTTGAACACTTGTGGTCGGAGAGCAGCTGGTAACATGATTTTCAGAAAGCAGGGGATCTGGATGTATAGGAGCAAGGCTGGCATGAGGAGAAGTATATTCACGTTAACCTTGGTCTGGCAGCTAGTCCAGCAGAATAACACAGAGCATTTGGCAGCTGAAGGAGTCACTTTGCAGCATCCAAATCCACGCGCATTGTATTGACCCAGAATAACCCCTTCTCTAGACAGGCTGGAGGCCTCAGTGAAAAGACGCCACTGTGCTAAAACATGACTTTTCACTGTGGGGTTCTGTATTTAACCGCAACTCTGCATTTTCCTGACAGCAAAGTCAGCCCACAGGTGGCTCTGCCGGCCTCCTCTGAGAAGAGCTCTATGGACAGTGATGCAGCCGGGTAAGATGCTGAAGGAATGTACGAGAATAAAAACTGTACCTCATCCTTGCAATTAAGAAGCCCTTTAAGATTTATTGGTCCCCACATTCCATGTTTAGCCAAAAAAGCAGTGGCTGTGAGAACATGAGTGCCTACATGTGATTTATCAAGACAGTGGCATGATGAGGACTTTCTTCCAGAATTAGAGAGGACCTGTCCTCGGCGACCATCAGCACCCCGGCGCCACCAGAGTGCACGCTGCCCTCACAGCCAGCCAGCAAGCCAGATATACACATCACATGACCGCCGAGCGTCCTCTGCGTTTCACATTAAACTCTGTTTGCGTGTTTCCTCAAAAGTGTCATTTGTAGAATATTGTTGTTTATGTTTGTTCAAAATAGCTTACCATGCATGCATGTGTGGTGTGACTTGTGAGTACTTTTGTACATTCTGTCACAGATAGGATTGTTGTACCCTAGTTAAAAATGTGACTACAGAGTGCTGATAAGAAAATGTGCACCAGATTATATGATGTGAAAGAAAGCAGTCAGTGCTTTTCAATATGCTCAGGTCTCCTCGTTACCTTCACTTGGATCTTTTCCTTGCGTATTAGCTCCTTCCATGTAGGTGTGGATGTGAGTGTGTGGTTTTGTGATGGCCTTCAAACTGTCCAGGCTGCCAGCTTTCACCTTATCACCCCGCCCCTCCCCCCCCCCTCCAACGTCAAGTATTGTAATTGGTTAAGAAAATGGATGGACAGATTTTAAAGTTTTTTCGGGGGGCTTTTCAGCCTTTACTATGATAGGATGGTTAAGAGTGGACAGGAAAACTGAGACCAGGGGAAGGTGTGCAGCAAATGGCGCAGGGCTGATTTAAACCCAGACCTCTGCAAAAGTCTTACAGCCAACCCGGTGAGCTATAGTGGCGCCCATGAATGGATGGATTTGACACACAGAATTTGAACATTGTATCTCCTCCTGTTACTGACTTCTCCATATACACAGCACTAGAACATAAGCTCTGTAAGAATGAGCGCACCTGTGGAGATGTAGCATTTATATATCAAGCCACTTGATAAAAGCCCTCTGCGTAGGATACACCTGAATTTTCTCACTCTTAGATCCTCTAGAGGCCAACCCTCTGCTGCTCTCCTGGAGGTGCAGTTAAAGAACAGGAAGATCCTTCACTGTGGCAGAGGGGGAAAGATTTCCAGGTATTGGGAGGAGAGGGGTGTAAGAAGCATAATCAAAAGAACCCAGTGTCTCTCTAGGCAGCTTTCATTTCTGTGAATTACACACACACACACACACACACACACACACACACACACACACACACACACACACACACACACACACACACA
>JAVDPK010001032.1:683753-725584 GCA_034780415.1 Cichlasoma orientale | reverse complement strand
GTTGTTGAATATATTTCTTTAAAAGGGTATCTTTTGTCTAGTTTTCATTACACAATAGTCACTTGTACGCCTCGAGTCTTGCACCTTTTTAAGTATGAAAATACTAAAACTAATACTGAAACTAATTAAAACTAACTAAAACTAAGCATTAAATCAAAAATAAAAACTAATAAAAACGAGCAAAACCACTCTGAAAACTAATTAAAACTAACTGAATTAGAGAAAAAAAAGTAAAAACTAACTAAAACTAAACTATAATGTAAAATCCAAAACTATTATAACCCTGTTGTTTGCATAGGAAAGTCATTATACATCATGCTGAAATAATAATAATAATAATAATAAGTGTCTGAACATAGTGCTGCCTTAAATGAACAATAGATTCATGCAGGTTTTGAAATCATGTGGGAGTCTGATAACGGTTCTCTCTGTGCCAAAGCTTACAGAGGACTACAAAGCACTAAACCCCATGCAACAAGTGCCTGCAGTGGAAATTGATGGCATCACTCTCTCTCAGTCGGTGAGTCTGCTTTCATCTCACCATAACATCATTATCTTATTTTACTACCTTTACTGACAGTGTTTTATTTTCTCCCCCTCATGTAGCTGGCAGTAATCCAGTACATCGACGAGACCAGACCAGGACCTCGTCTTCTTCCAGCAGACCCAAAGGCGCGTGCCCAGGTCAGGATGATAAGTGACCTCATTGCCTCGGGGATACAGCCCCTGCAGGTGAGCAGAACACAGACTATGAAACCATCAGTTCAAATCTCTATTCTGGTTTACAAAAAATTAAGGTCTGCATGCCACGGACAACCTGCCTGACCAATAACTTTATCATTATTTATTCCTGGATGTCTCAGAATTTGTATGTAATCCAGAAAGTGGGAGCAGAGAAGATGCAGTGGGCTCAGCACTTCATTGATCGCGGTTTTCAAGGTAGGTGGAATTTGGTCTTCTGTAGCAGGGGTGTCAAACTCATTTTTAGCTCATGGTCCACATACAGACCAAAAACCTTTCACCTTCCCTTTGTTTTAGTGTAAATAAGGATAAGCGCATTCTTACAAAGCATGACTCCTCGGCTTAACCATCTTATTTCACTATAATGTCGCAAGCAGGGAGGCTTTTAAAACTGAAAAAGTTATAAAATACAGTAAAAATACAGAAAAAACTTCTAAAATTTCTGTTCTAATATTTACACTTTATAGTGTCATTCAGTGGGCGAGGAGGAAGAAGCACTCGAGATGGACGAGTCACTAGTGTAGTGGCTAGGTTCCGAATCTTCATCAGTGCGATGTGGGCGAACCAGTTCTGGCCCACAGGCCCTATGTTTGACACTTCTGCTCTATACATTGGAGTCATTTTCATCACAAGGCAAATTTTCTAAATTGATTTAGATGCTCATGTCATTATCCCCCAGCTCTCGAGCCAATTCTGAAGCAAACAGCAGGAAAATACTGTGTAGGCGATGAGGTAAGATATGAATATCATCTAACAGCTGGGTGAGTTACAGCAGTGTTTTTTTGGGTTTTTTTTAATCTTACTTTCTGCTTCTCTTTTAGATCTCCATGGCAGACATCTGTCTGGTCCCACAAGTCTACAATGCAGAGAGGTATGCTATGAGACACTTCATAAAAACTGCAATAAAAGTGCCACTTTAATACAAACAGTTCTCCACAAAATCCAATTTACATATTTTCCCTCTGGCATGTAGTGCTATTTATCACTCTAGTTTGTTTTGTGTGAGCTGACCAGAATTGAATATATGGCTTTGGCAATGTCTGCCTTCTTTTAAATATAATGGAACCAGATGGCACTAGCTTTGTGGCACTCAAAGCACCAAAAACTGCTGGAAAGAGATACTGCTGCTGGGCTTTCACATACATTTAAAGCTTAGCAGCAGCAGCAGCAGCTCTCTCCAGAAATCAGGACCCTGGTTACTAAATAAACAAATCCACCCACCTTGCTGTGTGCTGCTCCACATAGGAACTCATTTTTGTCTATCGTCTACATCCACTAACCAAAGAAAGTATGTAGTTAGCATTACAGTATTACAAGTATTATTGTTTGCATCAAGAGGCATGAGCACAGGCTATACAGCGAAGCATCACCACTGTGCTTTTAATCTCTACAGGTTCAAAGTGGACGTCGGGAAGTATCCAACCATCAAAAGGTTAAATGAAGCCTTACTTGAGATTGAAGCTTTCCAAGTGAGCCACCCATCACGCCAACCAGATACACCTGCTGATCTGCGTGCTTAAAGTAACATCTCAGTTTCTTTGTACAGTGTTAAATAAATGCTTCAAAAGGCACTGTTCCAGCGCAGTTACTTTAAACAACAAGGAAACTTCAAGTAAAAAATATATATATTTATTAGTATTTTAGCATGAAATTTAACTTTGACTTTAATTTGCCCTTAAATTCATACAGATCCATGGAGAAGGGGTAAAGGGCAATAATGTGTGAAACTTACTGCTCAGAGATTTGCTATGCAAAGTGGAAAACCTGTTCTCACTGCCTGCAGCAGTGCCTGTATGGTGATTACTGAAGACTCATACAATAAACAAGAAGAATCACAGTGAACACACAAAAAACAATCGAAGAGAGAAAAACAAAGAAGAATTACTCTTCCAGACAAAATGCTCTTTTCTCATGTCAGATCACATCACAGCCCATGGTGTAAATGTGACTAAAAACAGTTTTCCAGTACAGATTCAGTCATTTGTCAACAGGAATCTCTACTGTGCATTTGACTGTGTCGTTGTAGAAGGAGCCGGAGCAGTCTGAGCCACCAAACACCAGCAATGCACACTGGATTTTGATGTTTTTACCCTGTCCATGTGTCTCGGTGTCTCTTAGGATAGTGCTGCCCAAAAGTATCATGCTGTGTCCAGCACGAGGCTTGGAGCAAAGCAGTGGACATGCCAGTGAACTCCACATATTGGTATCTGACGGAGAAAAGAAAGGATGCTTGATCAAAAGCAGCTGATTTCATTCCCACTGATGCTTAGTGCCAAAACAACACTGACCCAAACTGGAACACACACTGTATTTTTAAATGTCAAAACACTGGAATAAGTACTCACCTGTATTAAAGACGTGTACATCCTGCAGAACTCCGATTGCACTGCAGCCTCCACTGACTAAAATCCTGTTGTCTGAAACTGGGAGTGCTGCATGAAACCTGTGCATTTATATATAGTCAGTCTTTACATATGTATTATGGTCAGTTAAAAGAAAAGAGGAACTCAAGCACTGCCCTAAGGCAGAATAATCTCACTTAGATGCATTTATTGTTAAACTACATTAAATCCAATAGTCCTTCTCCATTTCTGAGATGCCCAAGGATACTAAAAGCAGATGGCTACATGGATGACATTTATCAAGGTTGATTAGTTTACTCACCCTCGAGGCAGTGGTGGCATGTTCCCACTCTTCACAGCTGTGTACTCCATGAATCCTTCACTCAGTTAAAAAAGAAAAACATCAGTGCAATCCTGGACACTCAGTTTCTATCTAAGGCAGTCAGTGAATCTTCATCTTACCCAGATCTAACACATGGAGGTCATTAAAGTAGGCAGCAGTCTTGCGTCCACCAAATATGATCAACTTCTGAGACAGAAGGGTAGCAGTGTGCCTGTTCAATAAGCAGGGAATTAGCATTCCGGAAAATTAAGATGGCATTTAGGGTAAAGTAAGTTTATCTAAGACTGACCCAAACCGAGGCAGAGGTCTGTCCCCCTCCACTATTGGCTGGTACCAGAGTTCAAACTCTGGGTTGAAGATGTATAGAGCATTACTGCAGGATTTATCCCCTGAGGAATGGCTTGACTGAACTCCACCAAAGACAAAAAGCTCTTTTTTGTAAAAGGCTGCAGAGTGATATGCCAAATTTGGAACATTCCCTTTTGCCTTAAGGACAGAAAATATCCATAAATACAGCAATAAAAAGGAAATAGCCTATTTCATTCACACATGCATGCTTTTCAGGAATATGCAAGCAAAACATTTTAACAACAAACCCACATTGACAAGCTTCCACTTCCAGGTCAGAGTATTAAGGATGTACAGCTCCGTGTAACGCTGACCCTCCCTCAGGCCACCGTAAACAAAGACTGCTTTAGAGTCTGGGTCATAGGTTGCAGTGTGTCCTCGGGCACATGGTGGTTCAGGTCCAGATGCAGAGGAGTTCATTGGGAACCAGAAATCACTGTCTGAAAAGAGGTCAGGTAAAGATTAAATACAAATGCTTCCTCCACAGGTGGCACACACCTTCAGTCTGGTGCCTTCATTTCATCCAGTGAAATGCTTCTTGGATACAGACGACTGATATACACTTTGAAAACACATCGGATCTCAACGGGGAAAAAAATCATGCTGGATATCTATACTGATATGGATTGAGTAATGTGTCAGGAATAAAAAGATGCCACATTGTTTGATGGAAATGATCAGTCTACAGAGAGCTGAATTCAGCCTGAAAATCAAAGTGGAAAAAATGAAGCGGCAGGTTAGTCCATTTCGCCAAAATTTCACTGCAGCAACTCATACTCAGCAGTCTGCATGGCCCCCACATGCTTGTATGCATGTTTGACAACATCGGGGCGGGCATGCTCCTAATGAGATGACTGAAGGTGTCCTGGAGGATCTTCTCCCAGATTTGGAACTGCCTGCACACTATCACCTCATGAGGCCAGGCATTATCATGCTTTCATTAACACCAAAGCAGCTGAAACCCCCTGTGCTACGTAACTGACAAGAACAAGTTTAACTAACTTGATGCTATACTCATTAAAGTGTCCCTTTAATTTTTTTTTTTTCTTTTTGAGCAGTGTATATGTCCAAACATCCAACAAACTCCACTGACCTAACTCGAGCTTCCACAAAGAGTCCTTGCAGTAGTTTTGCTCTGAAGTTTCCCCTCCGATGAGGATGGCAGTATCAGGGTCACTCAGACACACAGTATGGCACCAGCGCTTTGACGGACATGCTGAAACTAATCATAAATCTTTGTCAAAGCCCATTTTGTGCAATCAGATGTAACCACAATAAAAAAAAAATGTCTCTGACCTTCTCTGTTCTCATTCTTTATGAGCACAGTCATTTCTTCTTGGCTGTTGATTCTGGATGACCTCATCTTCTTGGGGGTTGAAGCCTGGTCTATGTCCTCTGAGAGACTGTCCACGTCCTCAGAGCTCCACCTGAGCTGGCCTCTCCTACTAATGACTGTACGTCTGGGTGTCTTTTCCTTTCAGTCACACAGAGCATACTGACCTGCATTAGTTATTGCCCTCACATGCACACAATTTATACCTAAGCATAACACTCACTGTAGGCCACACTGGAGTTTTATTCTCAACCACGGAGTCACTAGTGTCAACTTTATTCACTTGGATCTCATCAAAGCACATGCTGTCACCCAGGTGTGACGTCTCAGAAGTTATCTGTAAGATTTTGTATTACTGTAACTGAACAATTAAGACACATTAAAACTAAAGTGAGGATTACCACTGAACTATTTTGGCCCCTTTTATCTCACCGTTTCATTTTCAGCACTTTGATGTAATGTGGTGGAGGGATCGGTCACATCGTGCCCTTCTGGGAACAAGCATTTCCTTTGAACTAGAGGGGTACTGCTGAAGACACTGGAGTTCTCGTGGGGCTGGACAAGTCATTGCAAGAAACAAACCACTGTGCAATATCAGCCACAAACTGAACTGTTTATACTGATATAATCAGCTCAGATACAGCACAGTAACTCTGGGGATACTGGTAGGTTGACCAGGTGGCCCAGGTGTACGCGCAGCTCGTTAGAATTGTCATGTGTGGCTCAAAAGACCTTGGTTAGCGTGTGGATGCATTCCTACTCAAACCGAAAAACTGGTTAACAGCAGCTGAAACATTTATAAAAATTACAGAGATTAAAAAAAGTAATACAAGAGTAGCAAAAGTCCAATGGCATAAGACATTAAGAGCAAACTTCAGCTTCCTTTTAATCTCTCAAGCATGAGATCCACGTCTTTGTTAGGCTCTGGACACTCTCAATATGCTTCGTTTTCCTTAACTTAAACCTCGCCTACCTCTCCGGACACTGTAAGCAAAATCTTGCCATAAACGCCCCTCCTGCCTCTCTCTGCCGCCACTGCGACAATCTCGGTGCTCCAGTCACCTTCCCAAGTCAGGCACCTGAGTTCAGAGAGATCTCAGCAAATCTACACGACTTTTTTTTTTTTTTTTTTTTTTTTTTTTGCACAAATACCTTGCGGCTACTTTACGTACCTAACTTCAGGGGACAGAGTCCCAATCTTCTGAGCTGGTACGTCTGTACTGACCAAAACCTCCACTGAGATGGTGGTCTCACTGTATTCCCAGTGTCCGAGACCGAAGATGACCAGCTGTTTAGGAAGAGGCAGCGGGACATGGACCTGAAAGCGCCTTCGGTCAGATTTGCTGTGAAAAGTGAGTGCATATAGTGAACCTTAAAGTTCTTTCAACGCATTTTGTTGTTTTTGTTGTTGTTTTATCAAACGACACACCTAATAAACTGGCGGGGGGCGTCACGCAGGGACCAAAGGACATAAAAATTCAGCCTCCCCATGTTGTTTCACTGATAATGACGACAAACAGCAAGACTCGGTGCAACCTGGATCTCCGGTGGGAACCTCTGATTAGCCGAGAGGGGCTCGAGGCCGTTATGAAAACGAACAGGTGAGAGGTCAAAGCAATTAAGGGATCAGCCTCGTGGTCCAGAAGATAAATGCAACAATCATTCAGCGGTGGAGACACTGGTTCAACCCCAGAGGTTGCACTTCCCATTTCTATGTGTTTCTTAATAAAAACTTATTTGTCCCATTTTAACAAAAAAAAAAAAAAAAAAAAGTTCCACTTTAAGCAATTTAAATGTAGCCACCATCTCTGCTACTACCTGCAGTCACCAGACACTTTATTAGGTACACATTGCTAGTACCAGGTTGGGCCCACTTTTGCCTTCAGAGCTGCTTTAATTCTTCTTGGCATAGATTCCAATGAGGTGCTGGAAAGTTTGAGATGATTTGAGCTTTGTGATATGGTGTGTTATCCTGCTGGAAGCAGCCATCAGAAGATGGGTACACTGTGGTCATAAAGGTATGGACATGATCAGCAACAACTCTCAGGTAGGCTGTGGTGGTTAAGTGTATTCATTTGGTACTAAAGGGCCCAAAATGTGCCAAGAAAAAAATCCCCCACACCACTTCCGCACCAGCAGGCTGAATTGTTGATACAGGGCGGGATGGATCCATGCTTTCACGTTGTTTCCACCAAATTCTGACCCAGTAGATCAGCAGTTTCTGAAATACTCAGACCAGCCTGTCTGGCACCAGCAACCATGCCACATTCAAAGTCACTTAAATCACCTTTCTTCCCCATTCTGACACTCTGACATGGTCTTTATAACCATGTCTACATGGTTAAATGCATTGAGCTGCTGGCATATGATTGTCTGGTTAGGTATTTGCATTAAAGAGCAGTTGAACAGGTGTGTCTAACAAAGTGGCCAGTAAGCTCTATGGTGTTAATGTAGGGTTGTGTTATATTACTTTGTTATTATTCCGTCCCCCTGCAGGAGCAGCATTTCGGAGGCGACAGTGCTAAAAAAACACCTTTTTAATATAACGCAACACCACTTGCAGTCTAAAGAAATGCCCCTGATTCTTACTTTATACAACCTGAGATGTTGTACTATTTTGAATAAGAATAAATAATAAATTTTCATAAGGTCAGGTATTTTGATTTTTAGAAATCCACTAAAGCACGAGTATGACTGGTTGTATCTTAGGATTGTGAGAGCCTTAAGGGAGAGCTGAAAATAAAACCTGGTTTCATCAGCATGTCTGTGTAACTATTACATCAATCCCCTAATGCCACAATTTAATGGAAACACAAGGGGCCACCCTGAAGTGCTTTCTAATCCTGGATGTGCAGCGAGACTGTTATAAAATGAGCAGCGTCGGCTGGCATTTTTTTCCAAGCTGTCCAACAATCGCCTGTCATTCACGCTGGTCTTATCTAACCCCCCTCAATTAATCACAAAGACAATGAGACAATACTCTCTTTATTGTGGAATATAAATTTCAGGATTTGATGCCATCAGCGTAACTTACAGTGCGGGTACAGTACAGTATCAGTTGCTTTACATTGTACTGTGGGCAACGTCAGCAGCCAGATCTGTGAAATCTTTGGAAGTGCGCGTGAAATTATAAACGGAAGATAATTAAAAAAAAAAAAAAAAAAAAACTTCTTGGATCGACGTGCACAAAAAAAAAATTTCTACCTCCAAACATAATGAAAGTGTGCAAGTCAAATGTAAATATTGATCTTTTTATTACATAACAAGAGCTTTATGTGATAAGGGATGGCTTTTATTTGTGTCATAAAAAGCACAGTCTGGTTACCACTTGCTTCAGTACATTCAACTTAATTTTTTTTTTTTGCCAACACACCAGTGTGACAGCAGACATCTCTGTACTCTGAACTTATATAATATCCTCTGAATTATCACACGATTAGAGTCATTACAGACCAAGAAAAAAATAAGTTAGACTACACGGCCGAATGATAAATACAGGTAACACAGAGAGCGCAATAATAATAATAAAAAGGTGCACAAGCACATACACACACACACACACAAAACTTCTTTCTTTAGATCACAGCTGATTTAACACAGTTACACCTGTGCAGGTGTTCCCTGATCACTGCTACCATAGAAATGTTACAGGTGAAGACAATATATATTTTATGATGGGCACTTGATCAAATAGCACAGTGCACACATGGGAAAATGGCACATATGCAAGGCTTCTTCAAACACGTATTAGCGAGACACTAAAGCATTTGAAATCCGTGGGATTAGAAACATAAATTCAACAAGTGGCAACACAAGCAGATGGTGATAAAAAATAGATATCCCTATATTTATATATATATGTATATTTTTTTTATTTTAGAATTTCATTTATTCCCCCGCCTTCACCCACCAAGTGTGGAATCAAAAATAGTTCATTGTTCTTAAGAGTAATGTTCTTCAGTAAATCATACATTCATAAGCAATAAATTGGCATCTCAGGCACTGTAATAAACCCTATAGTAAAGAGTTTTATTTCGCCAAAGGGAGTAGGAGTTGTCGAACTTCAGGAGGTAAGTGCCTTCACCTGGGAATTCGTGGCTCCCCCCGTGCACGGACAGGTGGCTGTCCTGGCGGTACACAGGTAGGATTTCAGCCAGGTTAGAATTGGTTTGAGTTTTGGAGCCCTTCTCGACATCTCCGTTGCTGACGGGCCCTAAAGAAAGCACACGATCCACAAAGTCAACACACCGACTCGTAGCCCCAGCAGGATGAAAAACATATTAAAAAATACAATTACGGTCACAAAGAAAGGCTTCAGCGCCTGACCTTCAAGCTCCTCCTCTTCATCTTCGTCATCGCTAGACTCGCTGACGTGGACCGTGATGGACCGGGACGTCACAGGGCTCCAGTCGAAATAGATGCCGAAGCCGATGTCGTAGCCATCTGTGGCAAACTCCCAGCACACTTTTGTGGCTTCAGGAACAGTGGGCACGTGGACCGTCATGATGTCGCCTCGGTACACTGTCACCACGCTGTCCTTCTCCATTCGAAGCTTTGCCTTTAACTCCTTCACAGCGGCAGATGTCCAAATTGTCGGGGGGTTCAGGGGTGGCATCTGGGCTGCCATCGGAAGGAACCCACAGCAGTGAGGTTAACAAGATATGACAGCAACGGGGCTAATTTATCCAGCTTATTTTCTGATGGCAGATTTACCATTTTAAAGCAAACACTGTGCACACACACTGCAATTAGCGGCATGTTTATGAACCCACAGAGGCGGGATCACTGTTGAACAAAGCAGCAGTCATGATGGCACACTGCAGGTCCTCACCTTTCATCTCAGCAGAGAGCTGACAGCTCCCTGCGCTGTTGTTCTCCTCGCCTCCTTCCCCCAGGGCCAACTCAGCAGGGGCCTCTTCATTACCCTCAATATGCACACACATCAGGAATATTATTGCAAAGACATGATCTTACATTGTATGGTTACTGTTTACTGCAACTTGTTTACAGCTCACCTAACACACAGTATTACCTACCTCACAAAGACGTCCTGAATCCTCCTTGGTGTCATCCATACTATCTTTGGATTGAGTAAAGCTCTCTGAAAGATTTGTATTCTGCAGCCTGAAGTAAAGACAGAATAGAAATATTAAACGTATATAATATTTAAGATGCAAGAGTACACATCAGTACGCTGATATTTGTGTAGCCACTTTCTGCAGCAACAGGTTACCTGTCCGGTGGTCTGTTGTCGCACTGTTTGGCTGTGATTCCGGGGAAAGACGAGAAAGACAGTGATGACAGCCGTGACTGGAGCTGCGATGTAGCCTCTAATTTCTCCATGGCCGTCCTGAGAAGGCAAACACCTCCGTCTGCGTGGCCGCAAAGATAAAACCCCGCCCCTTACAACCACAGGGAGGGATACGGATGAAGCTAGCCTCCTAGCGCAGGCTGGATAAACTAAACAAACTGCTGTTTCACATAATGTACTCCGTCAACCATAGTATTTCCGTGCGATTTAATAGTTAAAGCAGTAAAAACGAATTGCGTCTTACACACGTGGGGAACTCTAGCTTCAGTAACCAGGCTAGCCGTTAGCTGCTAGTTCGCGTTAGCTACTCAGCGAGCAGCGAAAAGACAGCCAAAGCTGGGGACACAACAGCCATTAACTTATCTCACCACAGTGTAGCGCCGATAATCTGATGTGATTTTAGTTTAATCAAACTCAGGGCATGAGGAAAAACGCCTCCATATCCCCGCAGTCATGTGACGGGTCTTCCCACAGTGCTGTTGCTGCTGCCGCTTGACAGGAAAAAAAAAGATTTTTGATACTTCCGTCTTTTCTGAGAAAATCAGCGAATCTGCATCCTTAGCAGGATCCTACTGCAGCTCCTCTGAGGATATTCACCGCTGCTTAGTGTTTAAATTAATGTAAACCGGTGTCCCAAAGCCAAATCATAAACACGAGTGAAAACAGCTTAATGTCATTTTTCTATGTTTCTATTTCTCCCCCTTTAAGTTTTAAGTGTTTTTTCTTATGATACAATACCGTGCAAAAGTCTTGAGCCACCCCTCATTTCTTTATATTTTGCTAGGAAAATGGGGAACAGGTGCAGAGATTTGTTAAAACATCCGCAAAAATATATGCAAATACAGTATATAAGGCAAAAACAGAGTGTGTGCAATCCTAACAAGCTTGAAAGTCAGTATTTGGTATGACCACCTTTATTCTCTCTGAGGCAGCTTTCTTGTCATTTCTTTAAGTAGTTTTCAGGAATAGTTCTCCAGGCTTCTTAAAGGACATTCAAAGCTCTTCTTTGGATGTGCGCTGCCTTTTGTTCTATCTCTGTCATGATGATCCCACACAGGTCCTGTCTCTGGGGAGCCCAATCCATGACTGATGGTGTTCCACTGTGTGTTTTTCTATCCAGTTATTCTTTTACTGCATTGGCAGTGTGTTTGGGACCGGCTGGTGTTCCATTGGTGGATTTTTCCTGTTTCTTAAGGACTTTCAGATCCTGTTCATCTGCTGTAGAGTTTCTTTTTTTTTTTTTTTGGGCTGCCACTTCTTTTGTCCTCCACTTGTATAGTTTCCTCAAAAACTTTAAGGACACGCTGCACACCATGTCAAGATGTGCCAAGCTTTGTGCAAAAATACTATTTTATGCTGTCAAACTGTTTTATCTTTGACGTTTTTTGTATATTCAGCTAAAGAATAAATTGTTTTTGCAACAGTAACAAAGTGCCCAAAGATACAATTTATAATTGGTTCTTTGCTAAGTTGCCTTTATGTGTAGACACAACAGTGGTTCATTCAGAGGTATTGCTCAAGACCACTTTAATTTAAGAAGAAAGTCTGGACGCTTGAAAGCAAAATATAAAGCTCGAGACTTTTGCACAGTATTCTAATTGAATTGAAATAACTACATTTAACAAACTTTACTGAGTCCTTCATATTGCTAAATGATTTTCAAACCTGCAAATGTAACACAGTAATAACACAGTAATATAAGTTTTGCATTGGGAGTACACTGATCAGCCACATTATTTAATCCAAGCAAAAACAGACTTTTATTTCATTTTTTATTGTTATTTAAGCTTTCAAGAGGTGATGCATAATCATATTTAATGAAAAAAAAAACATTTTCAACATATTACAGAATATAAAACTGCTTTTTTTTTTGCACTGTTTACTCTCACTGTAACTACACCAAGTATTAAAAAGAAAATATTTAAAATGAACACTAATCAGTATCTAGTTATCAGAATCTTTGCTGAGTCCTTAATACTACATAATGATTATTAAAACTGCTTGTGTAAGACAATAATACAAGTTTTACACTGATCAGCGGCATCATCAAAAAACACCCAGCTAATGTTGTGAATGTACCACTTGAGCCATGGTCAGGAGACCTCTGGAGGTGTCATATGTTGTCCGGCATAGAATAGTGGTTGCAGATCTTTGGGGCTGCAGGTTTGGGTCTCTATCTATCAAGCTTGCTCCTACTTATCCCCTGCTCAATATGCTCAATAACAGAAGTTATTAAACTTCTCTCCCATGGCACATGCACTGCTAAGAGCAGTGCATGTGCCATGGGAGTGGTATGTGTGCTTGGTCTGGAACAGGTAGGTGTCAAAATAACATTAACCTGAATAGAAAGCGCCATCGTAGAGACTGACCTCACCCATCAGTTATTTTAATGCTGTGGCTGATCAGTGTGTCCTTTTGCTGGTGTCTCCATCTGGGATTTATATGCTGCAGTGATGCACTGCTGCACAGATTTACTGCTTGATAGAAACTGCAGCAGCAGGGTGTCCTTGATCTGGGCATCCATAAGGGAAATCCAGGGAAAAGGCCTTTTTGGAATACAGAAAACATTAAAATATAACATGGTTATTTATTTATATGACACATACTCTTAAGAAAAAAACAAAAAACTACTTACTCATCTGAAAGAAGAGAAGATGCATAAGAGGAATTGATGAAACTCTGCACCTTTAATTGCTCAAAGTTTGCCCATTTCTCCTTAAATATGAAGTTTATCAAGGAGAGAGCCTCACTCGATCCCAGATGTGCAGATGTGCAGGTATTCAACAGGCTGTACAACACTGCACACACCCAGTTTAGACCCAGAGAAATGCCACCTACACATGGAGTCAAAAAGTACAAATTAGAAATAGAACTTGTAAATAATTAGTTCAACTGAAACACGTATTAAATGCTTTCCCTCACATATGAAACGACATGAAAGATGCTGAAGTGACGTACCTTTCACTGTGAGAGGGCACGACACGTCTATCAGGAAAGAATCTGATAAACCTGTGGCCACACAAGGACAGGACTGCCAAACATCTGCAGTGTCACAAGCAGCAAAGTCATACTGTGGCTTCAGGATGTAGTCATGCCCGAGAAGTTTAGCTAATCTGAGACAGAAATTCAAAAGAGAGCAATTCATTCACTCAAAAATGAAAAAGTATTGGTCCTAGGTGTGTCTGAATGTGGCAGTACCGGGGGACAGGAACGGCAGAGGTGAAACTGTACACGAGACAGTGCTTTGGAAGATGGGAGCGGAGATCAGCGCAGACGTTTGGGAGGTGAGAGGGCAGACAGCAAAGAAAGAGAACATCTGCCCACGCTGCCAGTCTGCGATTGTCAAAGAAACATTCAACGTCTGTATGGACAAATTCCTCTGAAACACAGAACGTAAAAGGACCTTAACAATTACTTTTTTTCAGTACACACGGAAGTTTGCTCCAGGTACAGCTTAGTTAAATCAACACATGCTTAATCATTAACTCGTGAAGAGTCACAACCAGCAACTCTGTCTTAAATAAGCAGAATAAAAATAAAACAGACCAAAAGCACAGACTAAATCTGCTCAAAAATGCATCTGTGTGAAGATTAATCTGTAGTGATGTGTATGACAGCCCCTCAGTTCACCCACTATCTGAAACAAGCAGTTTTAGCTTCTCATCCTTTAAGACCACATTTCCTTCAAGCCAGCCCCTTGCAAACAGAAGGTCTGACCGCATTTGGGGTGTCCCCTCTGATATGTGGAGCTAAGCATATGAGGCGTCATCATTCGGCTCACAGGAATTATTTGAACAGAGCTCATTATTTGAAACTTTGACCATGTTTAATAGGAGAATCCACTATTGTAACTCTAGATATATGACAGAAAACAAGAGAGGAAATTAGGTCCACTTTAAGATTTTGTGACTCTTGACATTTAAAGCCTTGATCACAAAAAAGATCAAAATCCCCACATGGCATTTGATGGTCAAATTCACTTTAAGCATTTTTCTCTGATTTGGGCTTTTTTTTGTGTACCTGCTAATTCTGGTCTTCTAGTGGAGATCTTAATATGTGAAGGTTTGATGTCGGTCTTTTCAAGAAGGGCTAAGAGCAGCTGTTTTCCCAGATGACCCATCCCAAGTATGCCAACACAGAGGTCACCGTCTTCTTCCGGTGCCAGTGGCTTTCTGGTTTTAGATGCGCGCCTTTTGATGGCACGTCTATAAAAGAAATACAGCGGCTTAAAACTATACTTAAATCACTGTAACGTTCATATGCAGGGCGGATAAGTTATAATTTACCCCAGTGAGTCGATGAGTTCACACATGAAAGCGGCGTGCGCGCACCCGCAAAACGTCAGCCCAGCCGAGCGCGCTCGGAGGTAAAGTGACTTCTTTTCGTCCTCAGTGAGTCCGCTCTCAAAAGAAAGAGAGCTCAGGTCCGCAGCTATGTCTACCATCACCAAGACCTTAGCCTTAGATAGTATAAAAGATCGTAAAAAAAAAAAAGTTTATGAAGCTTTACCACCAGATGACAGTGGCCCATTTCCGTTGCCATGCCAACATCAACTTTTTCAGCGGGGTTACGCTTTCAAAATAAAGTCCTGTGACAAATTGCCGCACACTTTTCAGCATAAAATATATTAAGTTAAAGCCGAAACAGACTAACGCAACCCTATAGACTTCTATAAACTACAGAAAATGAACACCAACCAATCACACGCCAATGTGAATTTCACCGTTTTTATTTCTCCTTCATGCTTTTAATACAAATTTATGAGACAACTGTACATGTATGTACAAGAAATACCACATAACCCAAGAAAAGTGAGCAAATAAAGAGCTTGCAACACAACCTATCACATCAGACATCAATATACAAACATACACCCTTTAAAAAGAAAAAAGAAAAAAAAAAAAAAAGGATCAGTTGACCAGTACATTAAGACTTTACTTGTGGATCTTGAGTAGCTTCACTTTGTCAACAAGTCAAAAATGTGAGCATGAGATTGTAAGAATAAAGCAGTTTTTTAATTTAAAGAGCAGCTTTTCAGGACAGCAGCTTTTGTGAAAATGATGCCACACTAAAACTGTGAAACCTTATAACAACTCTGGATAACCCTCCCATCTAATACTGTACTCATTACAACCCTTCAAATCAGTTAAAAGTGCTGATTAAGCAGCTTTACAAGGATGCAACACATTGCTTCTACATTTGTTCTCTCATATTTGCATGAAATGTTGCTCATTAAGAATATCTACAGTAAATAACAAGGCCCACATACAGTACATCTTATATAAATTAAGGGTCATTACACCTATATTAGTGTTTGCTGCCACAAAGTAGGATAAGAGAACGCAACCACACAATCTGTAAACAGCTGTTTGAAAATGAAGCAGATGAAACAACCTATTTCTTCATTGTTATGCTTTTACATTTTAAATTGCATGGTCTCTCCTACAACAGAGCATAATCCACATTAGTATGATATGTGGCGCACAAACTCATCCTTCTCCATACATCCCTTTGATTACACATATACAGTTGGACAATGCTGATGACCATGAAGGCACTGTGAGGCAAGTGATAAGCTGACACAAGCTAAATCACAGTAGCTCAAACTGCCACAAGATGAACACCTTTTTATTTACACCGGAGCTCGCTGTCCACCTTTGTTCTTCTCCATCTATTAGCTGTGACTGCTGCACAGTCATGGTTTCAGTTTCTAAATGGCAAGGAGACTTACTCATCACCCTGCCTCCATTTCTGCGACTCCTCCTGACGTGCATCGGGGTGAATCTGGTTCCTCATTCCACCCAAAACATTTGAGGTGGCTTCAGTGGCCATAATGAGTGGCTTGACTACTGCTGGCGGCAGCTGGCGGAGAACTCCGCCCACTGCCCCCGTCATACCTCGCTGCTCGTGCTCCCGGGTGGCTGTGTCGTAGATGGTTAGTGCAGTGTCTGTGATCCCCTGTGGAAACACCGTGCAGTGATTATAAAGGGTTCTTTTCACACATGTAAATCAAGTGAAGATAAGGGTTTCAGATTTGTTTACCTCTTTCACCACAGTATAGGCTTTGGCTACCCCTTCTCTAAGGTCAACAGGCTGATGAGCCAGTCCATAATGGGAGATCCGTTTTACCCTCTTTGAGTCTCTCTCATCAGGCACTGGAGACACCATATCATAGGCCGTCTCAGCTGCGGCCTAAAATAAATAAATCACATAATTTGCGAGGTGATTTATAAAAAGAAAATACAGTCAAACTTTTTATTAGCAGCAGCAGACCAGTTTACCTGGATAGTGCGCACCATCCTGTTTGTGAGCTCGAGCGCAGCCATTGCAGTAGAGGTGCCAAAGGAAGCAGTGCCACGCTGAAATCCACGGACTATCCGACCATCCTTCCTGTACTGCTCAATTGGAAGCCAGACCAAATCCCTGAGTCCGTGAACTGAAATAAAAAAAATAAATCACAGAATTAAAATATCTGATTCAGCTGGACCTGACAGCAGCTCTCGTACTGGAAATGACTTTCACAGCAGCTTATGTTGCAGATTAAATAACAGATCAAACCTGATTCTGCACTGTCAGCAACCAAAAGTCAAACAAGAAAACACTGACTCACAGGAACTGTCAAGGAACAACAGTGACAAAGTACCAGGAAACTACTTTAAAAAATTAAATGGGAAGAAAAATAAAAAAATCTGATTAACAAGTCTAAAACTAAGAAAACAGTCAAGAGCACAATTTAATGGCCGATCCATTCAGTTCAGTTCTACACTGTTTACAACACCACGCAGCAGCAGCAGCGCTTCAGTTTTTAGTACTACCAATATCCAAGGGATCAGGTCAGAACTGCAAAAAATAAATAAATGAAAAAAAAAAATGGATTGCTGCATTCTTAAAATTTGTTGCAGACATGTTGTATTTTATTCTGTGTAATACAACTCGCACATGCACATTTATTTTGCTGCAAGTGGCTAACATTAGCACTGCTTTCCTTGCATGTTAATGTTTACACACTCACGCAGAATATGGTTACACATTGCTCTGGTTATGTGTCAGTTTGAGCTTGTAATTGTTCATTTTCCAGATCAAAACACTGCAAATCCACACTTGCTCACAGAGCTGTCAGCTGTGTTACTTTCCACTTTGTTTATCCCCTCCCCCCCCAGGAAACAAAGAGAGTGGTGCTGCTGGGGTGTAGATGACAATTTGCATTGTACATTAACAAAATTTGAATTGGCAGCTTAAATAATTATTTGATGTCTTGATTAACAAGAGCAGTGATGTTTAATTGTCTAGTTGTGCACATCCCAACTGAGCAGCAAGAATGAGGCACAGTAACAAACAAAGACTATTTACTGTACTTATTAAGAGTAGGGCTGATGAGATACTCCAAACTGTTATACTCACCCAGTTTGACCAGAGTGTGAATAGGTGCCACACCACTCAGCAGTCCTTGAAGCTGGTTTGTCTTTATGTCATTTAACCACTCATTTATTGCATAGGAAAAGAGCTTATCCACACCTAATAATCTGAAATACAGACAAGTATTACTTCACTATAAAATATATAATATGGATCATTGTCTGAATTATTTTGCTAATTTAGTGTCTCAATATATTTTAAGATAAACATACCCTTGTCTATAGCACAACTGCCTAAGTTTCAGCTCTGAACAATTCAGCTGAGTCAGCCCGAAAATGATCCCTGCAAATGTTCCCTGAAACAAAGTATTCATAAAATCATTCATGAAGCACTCCTAACATGACGAGCTAATCCAGGTCTCTTAGACACCTACCTGGTCCATAGACACGTGTTTCCCATGGTAGTCCAGGCGAATGGGAACCTCAGAGGTAAATCGAAACTCCCTGTTAAGACCAAAAAGTGTCACTGAACACAAGCACTTTGTAAAATCTAAGGGTTGAGAGGATTTTTTATTTATTTACCACTAACCTAAAGAAGATGGGCTGGTCTGTGAAAGGAGGAGCAGAAGCTTCACTGTCATTCCCTTCTTCCCTGCCAGATGTAGAGAAACCGTTTTGGCTCAATCGTCTCTGTGTAGGCACTGAGATGATTGGGGCTGGATCCTGGCTGCTGCCAGCGTGCTTGGAGAAGCTGCAAGAGATCTCTGGGGCAGCCGCTTTCTTTGTGGTAACACAAACAGCTGAAACAAAACATTAAGAGGCATGAGATAAACTGAGGATTTATAATAATTATGTGTGTCAATCATCAGTCTTACCTTCTTGTACAGGTGGTGAGAAAAACTCAACTTCAGCAGCAAGACTAGTAAAGAAGTCTTTCAAGAAGAATAGTGCGTCCTTCAAACAAGCAAAAAACAAGGCTATTCCTTAAAAAGATAATTCTCATTGTTTGCCAAATCCTTAAGAAAAACGGAGAACTCTGTATCTGACTCTTACCTGATCAATATTGAGGCGAAGAGGCATCAGAGTGACCCGTAAACAGCACTCTGGGGGAGCCTGGCCTGATTCAGGACACATGTGCGATGCCTTAACTGTCAACTAAGAACAAAAGGCACACACACACACGGTTACGACAGGCCAAAATTTTCTGCGATTGTTGAGAGTATGCTGCCTTCCTCACCATGTTAGAATGGGCTTTTCGAGGCATTTCCTTGCTAGAGTACAAGTAGAGGAACTTGTTCATCTGTGAGGTAGCCAGTCTATCTCGAATCTCCAAGTCCTGCACAGAAAACACCTGCCGGGACACTGGCTGGTCCACTGCTGGACGAGATACCGCCGAGGTCTGTGGGTACACCTCATGCTGAAATCGCACCTGAGGAAGCAATAAAATAAAAGCTAAAAATAGTGAAGAAATCTAAAAGCATTTTGTAATCTAATGAACATTTATTCCTGAAGAGCTTAACTTTACCTTGCTGAGTTGGATCTCCATCAGGACATCAGGGTTCCTTCCCTTTCCACCCACAACCCGTCCTGAAGCCTTCGCTTGTCTCACTGGAGTTTGAGAGGGAGAGCTATGAGGTGTAGATCTGCAAAACAGTGAAAAAGGCTAAAGTTAAACAAACATGTTTCCCTTTTAACAAATTTAAACAGAACCCACAGTTTGTGACTCACCCCCAGCTTCTGGCAGGAGAAACTATAGAAGTCACACTCCCAAAGTCTTTTCCACCATAAAGATGCCAGATTACAGAGATCTCCTTAATCAGGTAGCGAACCTCTGGGATGGGAAAGTTGGCTCCACGGCTGGAATCACTCCCATCCAGAGGTTGACTAAAGTGATCGTCTTTGATTTCCACTGGCTCTGAGGTTAGCTGCTTCACCACTGGCTCCTGATCTCGATCCTGAACACACATTTCTCACTGTCAAACACCACAGGTTTTGCAAAAACAGTCGACCACAATGTTATGCAGCCTTAACTTGGTGAAAGAGAACATCCCAACCTCTCCTCTGGAATCTGGAGTTTCCAATATGCAAAAGTCGTCCGTCTCTTGGGCCAGACTTGGAGCAGGTGTGATGAGTGGAGAAGGAAGCATGGGGTAGGTGGGGCTTGCATCTTGGCAATTCCCACTCTCATCTGGGAACAGGAACAGGTCTGAGCGAGGTGGGTCACTGTCAGGAATCTGCTCCTCAGGCGTGCCTGCAGTGGTGTGAAGTTCATAAAGTAAAGACATACCCTTCATGGGCCAAAAACATTTTTTTAACCTCACTGAGCAAAGTGTGTACCATTCTGCTTTGGCCCTGGTGGGGGCTGCCCATCAGTCTCTTCCATAGCGTCACTCATGAGATCCTGCAATATCTGCTGCTCAGTCTCAGCAAGCAGCGGAGTCTGAGATGATGGCTGGCTAGGAGCCTCCACCTGTCCAAAAAAATAAACACACACACAGAATAAGCTTGGATGTATGGCAAAGTTTGAAAACTGTATTGTAACTGAGTAACACTGCTGACCTTGCTTTTTTGTGCTGTGCTGCTGTTCTTGGGCTCTGGTTCTGCTGGGGGGAGCAAGTCTCCATAGCTGGCTACATACTGAATTAGGTTCATGAGGGCAGCACAGGAGTCCGAACACGTTCTGATATGGATCACGTCACTGGAGCAGCGCAGCTCAAATCTGGGCTCCGACTATCACCCAAGAGAGAAAATGAGTGTGTGTACACACACACACACACACACACACACACACACACACACCTTATTTCTGATTGAGAAAAGCATTATAATTTAGAGATGGTTAACACTTACCAATTTTCCATCTGCTCCAGTTTTCACTGCTGTTATCCTCCGCTCTAAGGTTCCCATGTCTACCACTTGGACATAATATGTGACCAAAAAAAAAAAAAAAAAAAAAAAAAGTTAAAAATTGCTCAAACATGCCAAATAGTCAAACAATGTCTCTGAAGTTGACTTACCACGAGCTAGATTTACAGAGACGGCATTGCTTTTGTCTGAGAGGAACAAAGCAGCTTCATCCAAGATGATCCTGCAAAAACAGTGTTACTAAATAATGTTTTTCCACATCTTATTAGAATTAATTCACCCATTTTTGTATTTGAGAAAACCAGCTTTTTTTTCTCTTCATACCTGAGTGTTGATGAAGAATTATCTAAAGAGACGCAACTGGAGATGCTGAAAGTTTCTACAGCCAACAGAGATCTGAGTGGCAAGTAAAGAGGTCTGTGAAGAGGAGGGGGGGAAAAAAGTGCTCCATCAGAAAACACTCAGATAATATAAGTGACCATTTAGTGTTTTGTCTGGCAGGTTGTGAAGCAGAACTATGATCTAAATGCACTGTTGTGCCAAACATATTTGCTCTTCCAAGATGAGCTCTATAGTGTTTTGACTGAATTCTACTTCACCTGTAGTCCAGAGAGCAGCTCCACAGGTGCAAGTGTAGGGTGGTGACAGACGTAGGAGGAGCGTAACCCAACACCGGTTCATCAGAAACATTCAGAAAGTCAACAATCTGTTGCAGATAAATCATCAGTAAGATTACAAATCTGATTTTATTGCAGATTTTCTTTAAGTGCTGTGTAAATATATCACATGAAGGTTAAATAAAGCTTTTACTACAGTCGCCTAAGGCAGTTCATTTTACCTGGTCATACCAGCCCAGGCTGGGAGGGACCACTCGGTGCTGGAGTGTAGCACCTCTCACTCCAACAGCAACCAGAAACTCCTGCATTTAATAATATAAAAAAACAAAACAAAACAAAACACATCACCACAATGAGCACAAAAAAGGCCTTTCTGCTATACAACAACACTTCTTAAGTCCATGACTTATTTGATAAACAACATACAACAAAATAAATTAAAATTTCACCTTCCCATCATTTCTCTGCTACGGTATGGGTTTGAAAACAACCAAAAATCAAACATGGCACCGCAACTGGAAGTATATCCAAAACTCATGGACAATACATAAAGTACCCAATAAATTTGAGTGCAATGATAATAGTGGCTTATTGAGATATCTTAGTCTAACACACTGAGTCTTGGGGAAATCTAAGAGGTTTATTAGCTGCAAAGATGAATGTCCTTTTATTCTTTTTTTCCCCCTGTGAAAACTGTGTACTTTTACATCTGCCAGCCTTTAAAAATAATTCAAACATTAAGTCTCTAGCAGACTTTGCTGAAGTGGTTCTCAACCATTTTGTTGAGCAACAAAGCTGTGAAAGAATACACACATTTCACACACACGCCATCCTCTAACTGTTTTGAGTATCTGACCTTGATGTTGCGTTCTGCGTTCTGTGATGAGATCTTGACAGCCACAGACACCATGCTGCGGGCTTCTAGACCGATACCCTCTGAGGGTGTTGACAATTTTTCAGAAGAGGTTTCTGACTGGTAGATGGTTGGCTCTAACCAGTGGGGATGTGTCCTGCATGGCAACTTGATGTCTGAGACAGATGTGCCTCCATCTATAAGTCCTGGGTGGATTAACAGATTGGGACTTCAGTGAAAAATGCTGACAGCTGTGTCATAAACGCAGTACACTTCTATAGCAATAAGCATACTTCTATGTATTTTTAGGTCACATTATCAGTACACGTCCCATATTTCTATCATCATAAGAGTAATGCAATAGTGATGTTACAGGCCTATAGAAACAGGAGGTAGTTTACCTTGGTGATACATGCAGATGCTACTGGTATGGAAGCAGATGTAGTGCTGGTCCTTAAAGCCTTCATACTGAGTGACACTGAACAAAACAGCATTTTTCACCTCTAGCCAGAACTCGCCATGTTTGTTTTTCATTGGGGTTTTATCCTCCTTCTGTAACAAAAGAGAGGGGGGAGAGAAAAAAAAAAAATCAACTCCAAAACAGCTCTTAGAGTGGACCTTAAGGTCGCAGCGATCTTCAAGCAGAACAAGGATGACCACTGGCAGTGCAGTGCAAGACAGGGGAGTTTGAGTCACTGCAGATATAGGGGACCACCACACCAGAAACCTGTCCATAATGTCAGTAGTGAAACAAGAACCGCAACTGAACTTCCAAAACAAGAGTGAGGGGGATTGGCCACTTTTACATCAGGGATGGATGTTGTTGATAAAATAAAACTGTGATAATGAGTCAAAAATATTTGGGCAGCAAGCCAAAGTAAAGTCTAGGTGTGTGAAAACACTGGAGTTTACCTTAGCATTTGTATGAAGAGACATAAGGCCATGATTGACATTAAGAATGACAGAGAAAAGGCTCTGGGAGGTCTTGCTGTGGGCTTTGGGCTTCTTCTTCTTACGAGATCGGAAGCCCAAGTCAGAGCCAGGAGTGTAATAGTGCATGGTCTCCTCCTCTGACCCACTGGTCTCCTCTGTAAGGACAACACATGCTTGTGAGCGGACAAGTTGTAGTTTAAACGTGACTTTACACTGTAAGTGAATTTACAGATTTAGGTGAAATGTCTTATGTTGTTGCACCTTCAGGACCAGTAGAGCGGAACTGGCTAAAGCTGTCCTTGGTGTAAGTGTTGATCAACTGACTGGCAACAGAGAGTCCAACTCCATATGGCATGCTCTCAACGGTCTCCACTGGAGATGGAGCAGTGGGCTCCCACAGCAGCAGGTCATTGTTTATCCTAAAAAAAAAAAAAAATAATAATAAAAATAAACATTGAGAATATGGATTCCAGATGTTAAACGCAGAAAAATATCTTGCTCAAAATGTTTTTCTCTGATCTAAACAGCCTAACCTGAGGGTGACCTCAGGTTCAGTAATAAGAACTGGCTGTTAATGATTTTTCTTGTAGATGAAGAAAAAAAAGAAAAAAAAAAAAGTATTTAAACTGCTCTGGGTAAATGCCAAGTGACCTACCTGTTGTGTAGTTTTTCATAAAATGCCTTGCTGGGGAGTGTTAGCTGCATATTAGGGAAACACAACTCAAGGATAAAGCGAGAGTTATTCATAGTTTTGTCCTGGAACACCGTCATCTCACCAACATCGCCAGGAATGACCATCTGGAATTAAATAAATAAAGTAAATGTAAACACAGCCCTGTCACCACCTGTTTTGTGAGCAAATTAGGTAAGCAAAGCAGAGCTATGATCCACCTTTGCAATAAGATGCACCTGCCACACATGCCAACATCAACCAGAGAATATGCTCTCTTCCCCATGCAAATATATATCAACATGTACAAAGGGCACTGGCTTTGGGCCAATGCCATTAACATAACTGCAGCACCTTCTATTCTATAAAGCCAATTTGAAAAGTATTTTTAAGACAAAAAAAGGAAATGTGAAGATTCTGGACGTCAAATGAGACGTTTCATGATACCAAATAAATTCAGGCATTATTACCATGTGATATTAATGCGCCTGGCACAACTTGAGTGGATTTTTTTTTTTTTTTTAATTTACTACTTTTTCAATTTTAGTTGGTATAACTTCTTAGTCACATTCAGTGGTTTTAAGCCCTACTGAATGTACTCATTATCCATTCAGAAAGACAAATCAAAGCGACTTTGGGGGGTTTGCCTGTATGGGTCAACCCAGCTTTCACCAACTCAACCAGGGTTGGACACAGGTTAGAGATTTCCTGGCTTTAGTGAAGTGGTTTAGCTATGAGAAATGGAAGTAAATGTAATGAAAACAACATTTAAATGTCATTTAACTGCCTGGCTGGAAAAGGTGATTGAAAGAGTGACAGACAGACCAGTGAGATATAAGAAAAACAAAAAACATTTACATGTAAAACAGAGAGGACACATAGAAGGTGGGGCTCTGGAGCTTCAATGTCATTTAAAAGCAAACATTCAAATCTTTGTTAGTGGGGGAAAGGGTGGTGTAGTGCTGCTGTGATTTCTGCTGTATTTACATGCAAGATGATCACACACAGAGAAGGTTAGGCAAGATACACAAGTTAACTGTAGCTATGCCATGAAAAACAATTTAAGGCCACAAACTTAGAACTGTAACATCTTTGGATAATTTAGGACTACCTAATGCAGTGACACACTCTACACTTTCAGCCTCTTTCTCATAAATGCCTTCAATTAAAAAAATGTTCATCTTTATTTGTCTAAGGTAAGTGTCGGCTTAATTTATCAGGATGGTCACTTAACATCGAGTCAGTTTAATAGGAGGATTGCTTATTGTGACGTTTCAAATTAAACATGTTAATGAATTACTGCAAAACCACCTTTCACTTGCTGCTTATTTCTGGCATTTCTTTCAAGGAAACATCAATAATTTTTTCCAATTTCAAGAGTTTTCCTACTGGATATGGGTTGTCTCATGTCACTGAGTCCTTTCACCAAGCAACACTAGCGTCAAGATTCCAGGAATGGAAACTCAGGCTCAGGAATGGCCTCGAAATTAGCTGTGTCAATAAACGTATCTGGAGATATAGACCTTAAAGACAGACTTGAAATGAGAAAAGTTCAACTTCCTGCAGAAGCATCAGAACAGTTTTTGTGTCAGACTCTGAATAGACATCACTCCATACAGTGAAGCTTAAACATCCATCAGATGTGATATTGACCCAAAAAACACAAGAGCTGTGCAAGAGCTACAATGCAGATCTGAGACTCTACAGTTTTAAGAGTTAGAAGCAGAGTGACAGCTGTGTAATATTTTTGATTAAATTGGCCCTTCATCCATAACCTACCTCTTCATTCTCATACATAACCCTACGTGAAGAAAAGGGCGATGGCTCTGGTTTCCCAAAGTCACACACATCCTTCAGTGAATGAGCAGCCCCTTCCTCCTCCTCTTCTTCGAGGGAATGATCCTCAGCCCCCTCATCTTCAGCTGTCGCGCGCTCAAGGATGGAGTGGACTGCAGTAGGGTTCATCTTCAGCACAACCCTGCACACAGAAACTTGATATTACTGACACTGCTATACAGATAAACAAGTTTATTGGTGGGTTATATGAACTTACCTCGGCCAATCAAATTTTACACTTTCAGATGTGGTCATGTCTCCATCCATGGTGTGTGACACTTTGAGGAACCGGGGAGCTGGTTGACCTGGCTCTTCCTGGAACTTCCCTGAGCAGATAGGGAAAGTAAAAGCAGTTTAAGATCAGTTCAGCAGACAGACTCTTCAGAGTGAAGTTTGAAATCTTGACACACCAGTGAGTTCCTTGAAAGTGAGCTCCATTTTGGTTTGGTCAGGTGAACTGCCACCCATGAATTCGGTTTTCACTTCCAGCTCTTCCAGCTCCAGGTACAGTACTTCTTTCTGTAGAGACTTCTTGAACCAAGGGCCCCTCTCTTGATCTGAACGCAGATCAGGGATGGGAAAGCGCACAGCAATTCCTAGCACTGGGGCATGAACTGTTAGCGAGACGTGGCAGTTGGCAGGAGTATGGCTGTCATCAAGGAAAACCTCTGTAAAAGCCTTGTGCTGTGAAATTTAAGATGACAAAGACGTAGATTTAAAAGAGAGACCCATCACTGATGGGGATTTTCTCCCACGATTAATGAAAATATAAAATAAATGTAGAAGTCAGGATAACATTACGGCCCCATTTCATAATAAAACCTTCAGCAAAAACTATTTTGCCCTAATTTGGAGGTCTTACTATATAATCTGCTGATACCAATGCATTTATCACTACTATAATCATACTACAATAATCACAAGGCAATCATGTACAAAACAAAATGCAACCATGCTGTTTACATTTGAGCAGGATTGCTGAGCAGCAGGTATGGCTTTAATATTGCTCAATGATGAGTCATTGTCTGTACTATTTATGGTCATGAGTCATCCCTGACCAACATGTTAGACAATGCTCAGTTAATCAGAAGATGGCTAAACAATAAGGCTGCAGCCTGGAAATGATGTACTATAAATAGAACAGCTCTTTACCTAGAAATTTGGGATTCCCCATTTTCTCACCATCTAGCTACTGCTGCTGCTCAGTGACCTAGGTCAGTTGCTAGAAACTGGGAATCCCCACTTTCTCCATTTCAGTCAATAATGGTCAAGTATGTATAGCTAACCACACAATTAGGCTAAGCCAATCAGGCATGAGAAAGAGGTTGCATATCATTAGCATATATTGTCAAAGCATTAGCAGCCTGAAATCCTCCATGTTTATTCTCCACTTCAGATAAATGCACTCAAAGTGTACTAAACATCCAGGTATATGAATTTTGTTGTATGTGTTAGAAGACCTAAACTTGTGGTTTTGGAGTTTATAGACCATAAAGTCAAAACCTCACGGAAAGATGAAATCTGGATTTTTTTTTTTTTAATGTACTGATTCATTGTCTTTTGTACGAGACAAGCAGTATATGCCTACAATAAAACCTGAAGGTCAGAACATACACAGAAAAAGCATAGATGTGATTTAAAGATATGGGCAATGCAACTTAAAGAGTCAGGTGATTGAGAAGCTGAAACAATGTGTTCCGTTCCTTAAGATGTGGCTTCTTATAATCATTTCTGTGTTGTTTCCCCATTTATCACAGTGGTGATTTAAATGACAAAGTACATGCTTACCAAGCTGACATGTTTATTGTAAGATGTATACATGTGGGAGGCCATCGTCTCTGTGGTTACTAGTTTCTGAGGCTGCAGCAGTGAGTTGAGGCGGTCTACGATGCTTATGTCCAGCTCAGAGCGCACAAGACCCAGCTCCACCTGAATCTCAGCTTTCCTTGGAATAGTGCTAAGGCGCACCTGGCCACCCTAAACAGAGAGGCAAAGGGTTAAAGGTCTGGAGGCCAGACACCCATCATGGAGGGCGAGCATTTGAGTGTTAAAGTGTTGTGGTTTCATATTGGACTAATGGATGCAGTTACCTGAGGACCTCTGCGCTCAGCCTGTTTGTAAAGCAAGTGAAGGCAGGTGGTAAGCGGCGCATCAGCATTGGCTGTGGTGTCAAATGTCAGCAGCTGAGGTGTGACAGAAAAACTAAAGTGAAACTGATGTCAAGCCAGCTCTATATGCAGTGTTCGAACAACCTAAGCTTTGTGCAGTGAGAAATATATGAACCTCAGGCTTGAAGGTCTCACCTCAGTGTACTGAATTCCTCTTTGGGAGCCACCGATAACAGCCTCAGAGGGGAACAGACACTCTAGAAACTCCATCTGGCTCAGGGTAATGTCAGTGCTAAAAGTCCTTAAGTTGGATCCCTGCCAGTGATCATAGTTTAACTTCAGACCCTGGCCTACAAACCTGCAAACATCATAAGCCCAGGTCAAAATCTGACTCATTCACAGACTCGTTCCTTTAGAATGCAAAAATTTGTTAAAATTAAAAGTGCACCTGAGGTGGTCATGAGGACAAGCCTGATTAAACACTGTGCGAGACTGAAGGAAAGTTGCTGGATCAAGTTGCCCTGGGCCCACCATGCTGAAGAAGTGTGCAGCCATGGGGCCAAGAGGACTGGGAGCAGCATGTGGTGGTGGCAGCGGGTCAATGTGGAGGACTGCGACAACCAAACTGCCCAGTGTCAACTTCAACACCAACTCTGGCCTTGACTCATCACCGTGGGTTTTGGACGAATGGGCTGAAACACAACAAGCGAATATTCTTGTTCAACTATAACCAAGTGCATGAATACAAAGGAGGAACTGATCTGGGAGATAAAAATTTTGATAGAACACAAACTGGTAAACTCATTTCCCTTTACAAAGCAAGTGTTCTTAGAGGCTTTGAAATTTAATAAACTACAGCAGACCTACATGCCTTCTCATACAATTTTCATTACTGTTATAAATAAAGTCAGCATATGTAGAAGAATTCCAGATGAGTTAAAACCTCAGTATTTATGCTACTCTAAATGCTCAGTTTCAGACCATTTTTTCCTACCTTTGGCCATGTGTGATATCACTGAGTGTCTGTATCCCTAACATTGCCATCTCAGACTGGTTGAAGAGAGGGTGTTAAAGGAAGAGCAGCTAAAACAGCTCTTTTCAAACAGTGGATAAACTGAGGTGCTGTACCGGTATAAAACAAGGATTTTTAACTGTGGAGCATACAAAGCTGCTCCACTCGAGTCTAAGAACAGAGTTGTACATTAGCAAAATAGCTCAACTTATTGTAGTGCTTACAAGTTTGCCTCAACAGTTTCTGAGGCAGGTGGGAATCCCGTGACTGGGGTGGAGTTTCACAAGTCTGCTTCTCTCTCTGTCGTGGTACATCCATATAGTCGTCCCAGAGAACCTACAAATGCAGATTGAAGTGATTTATCCACACAAGGTGAGACACCATTATTCAAAATATTCATTTGTATAACTCGTTTTTCTGTATGAGGATCACATACAGGAAACTCAGTATCTACTGCGTTTCCAGCCCATTTCCAGAGAGCCCTTAATCTCACCTGATTTACATCTTATTGGCTGTTTTTGTAAGCATGATCACACAAAGAAAAACTTACTGTTGCAGTTCCAGAGGGTGATTCTCCTGGGGAGGCAGAGTAGTTACTGTTGAGTGACAAGTCCAAATCAACAGTGGGTGGTTCACCCAGAGGAGGGAGGGATGACAAACTGTGAGACATATCCATGTCACCCATGGAGAAGAACACATCATCTACATCAGCAACATAAAAACAGAAACAGAACAGTTTTTTTTAATCAGAAGAGCTAATCAATCACTAAATTCCAAGACAATGTAGACATTACAGGATGGTGTTTCAATCCAACCTCGACTTGACACAGTTCTGGTTGTCTGGCTTTCAAAGAGGTCAGGATCTGCTCCTGGCACAGCAGTATCCTTCTTTAGGCACCGGTTTAGTTCCATTTGGAGTCGATACTCATCCTCCTGCTGTATGGGGCGATTTTTTCTATCTTTAGTCCATTCCTGTGTACCTTAAATGAAAAGAAATACACTTAAATTCACCTTTTTCAAATAACCCATTAAGACCCTGTCTATCCAAATGTTCTCCATCATCTCTAAACAAAGAGGTTCTCACCTGCACCAGAGAAAGCTCCAAACAGGTCCAAAAGAAGATGAACTTGCCGTGGGGACAGCAGAATAATCAGTGTATCAATTTCTCCAACAACATCCAGCTGAAAGAAAAGTGTGCAAAACTGTGACTATTACCCCAAGAGTGTCATACGGAATAAATAAAATGGAAAATTGTTTCCTCATACTTCTTTAATTCCAAAATATATAATATACCTTTGCACCAGGCATCGACAGGTTGTTTTTGAGAGTGAGAGACAACTCGATTTTGCCACCGAGGCACCCAATCTGCACAGGTTCAAAGGGTGCTGAAGAGGATACAGGCTCTGTGAACTGGGGATGCGGCTCGCATATTATTTTTGGATTCCAGCTAGGTGAGAGCTTTGGCTCAGTTTCCTGCAAAATAAAGAGACAGAACTTTAAAAAGGCCCTATATAAACAACTCTTTCATGCTCAAATTTGCGACACTAACCGATGGAGTAGGTGACGATTTACAACCAGCACGGGACGCATCCGAGAACTCGTCCCAGAATACAGTGATTCCTTCCATCTGCACGTGTTTATGTGCAAATGTGGTTGGCTGATGGACATTCACACTTGAACTCTCCTCCCCCGTTTCATCGCAGTAAACAATCCTGAACAGGGAGGGTGTTTGTCAGGTATTATAATATAAACTCACAGCCATGTGGCATTCTCACTAAACTGCTGCACCAATACCTACTCATGCTTAATGTGTTCATAAACTTTACTATAAAAGGAAGGATTAGAATTAAACTTGGATTTAAGTAGATTATCTTATTGTGGAAACTTACTTGACTGTCAAAACTTACTTGTTGATTCGAATCTCAAGAGCAATTCCCGTTTTAGAATTTTCTAGGATGTGTTCGACTCTGAGAACAGTGTCCAAAAATGTCACTTTAACTCTTCTCAGAACTGCAAGACAAGAAATTAAAAGACACTGCTTTACACAGTATTAGTGAGGTAAACCTGCTGGATGTCAAAAAACACATAACATACCTGTCTCTATCGTCTCTGCAAACTTCTCTAATCCTTCAAAAGGCTGGAAGCTCTCTCCCATATCGTCGGTGAGTTTCTGGCTCAGGCATTCTTTAGCGAGTTGCATGCTGCTTGTCATGAAACTGGACCAGCACATGGGTTCAACTCCAGATGCTAGAAGTATAAAAGGCAGTGACACCCTTACTTTTTACTAAAAATTTGTCTACTCGTGTAAAATAAAATTAAAACACTGTTCACTCTATCACCTTAAAACCCCCCCCCCCCCCCCCCCCCTCCTCAGATAGTGTTGCAGAGGACATTAAAAAAACAATACATTTCCTTACCCACTCTTGGTCTTGGTCTGAGCACCATCTCCAAGCCTTTGATTTCTAGAGCACAGTTCTCCTGCAGCAGGGCTGCCCAAGGAACTGTTAGAGAGATGGTCTGGATGAACCCTGTGATTACCTCAAAAGGAGCATCTGCAGTCTCCAGCAGCTCATTGAGTGACTGAAGAAAAAAAAATACAAAAAACATTGAAGCATTTCTTGGTTTATTTCTGTGTTTAAGTCAGATAATATAATCTGGTATATTTCCAGCTACAAACACACTACACATACCCATTTATCCAATGGAACTTGTGCAAGAGACCCAGTGCCTTGATAAAGGTCTAGGCTGAGTTGATCCAGACTAAGCTTCTCTTGCAGAAAGTTGCCCAGGTACCGATGAAGGAGGTACCTGCAGGCCCGCTTTTTTATGGACTCTGAAAACGGCCAAGGCATCTTAACGTCAGTCGGTGAACAACACCCAGGTAGTGGAAGGCGTCCTAATGCTCTGCACGTGCAACGCTATAGCTGCTCCAGCGGCTATAAATTAAGTCAGTAATGTTACAGCTGTGTCATCCTGTTGACCCAGTGACGTTGAGAAAACGTGACCTCAAACATCCTTCATGTCCCCAAATCAGGGACGCTTCGGAGGATGTGATGACACTCAGAGATGTGCGTGGGGATTGGTCCGACTCCAGTTTGCTGTGCCTACAGGAAAAACACGTGTAAATGGTCCCCCCACCACCCTTGTAAATTGACACTTGACACAACAAGTGACTTCACATAAACTACCTGAAGACAACAAGCTAAATTACTGCTAATGCGTTTGTTCAAAACAGTTTTAAATTGCTTGTGAGCAGCGTTGTAATGTGGTGCAAACTAGACTGACCGTTTTTTGTTTTGTTTTTAGCGCACTCTTGACCCCATTTAAAGCCGGCGTGACCTGTGAATCGGCCTCGCGAAATACCTGTCAGCATGTTACAAACTTGCTAGCAAATGTCTACCCTTGGCTGTGTTTACTTATCGCTGTCACACAACGACAGGAGCTGCGCTTTAACTATGGACAAGACAAAGGCAAGTCATTGAGCTAACTAGCCGGCTAGCAAATGTGACGTTAGCTAGCTTACCACATCTGTGGAGGCAGTGAGGCAGCATTAGCATTGCCGGCTAACGTCAAGCTCGGCAGCTAGCATGTGAGCTAACCTAAAAACCCAACACTAACTGTAGACATCTACCCTCACACATCACAGGTAAACTGACAAAACCAGTATTTAATTGCACATCGATTCTATGGGCAAACGCGTGCGAGTTAATTTAAAAAAACGAGGATATTAGTGCCGCTGTTAAGTTACCTTCTGACTGAGTTGTTTACAAACACTTTCATGACTCCGCACCAACTGAGCCACACGCTCCGGGGTGGGATTAGCCTGTGATGTCATAACATGGCGGAACTGTATAGTCCACGGGATACTTAGTGGGCCGAGGTTTAATTTACTTTAAGACAAATATAAGACGCTAGAAAAAGAGAAAATAGTGTCTGCTATTGTGCTTTTTTCAGGCTGTTTGTAAACTAGAGTGGCAAACGACAGCACTTTAACGTGAGGCGGCGCTCGTTGGACTGAACCTGCCTCCGAAGAGCTGGAAGCTTCCACACGCCGGAAGAACACCGCCAGCGAGGAGGTGAGAAAAATGAACGCACTTTTTTCCATGATATGATCAAACCCGTTAATTTTTTTCTGAGTTGTGAGCAGAACTCGCTGCATTACTGTAAATAAAGTGGCTGAAGTACGTTCTGGAAGTAGGTTATTTTTTCCTAATGGCAGGGCAGTGGCTCAGCTGTGAGTTTTCCACCAAATGTAGCAGCTGTTAGCAGTTTAATTTAGCTACAGCTGATCAGCCCGGATGACTTAGAAGAATTATTATGTTTGCATTAAACTCACACACTTATTCGGCACTACTGACTGTGATGTTTGCTTATGGACAGACTTATTTACCTTCGCTAGCTATAATGGAAGGTTACTCACAGTCCTCAAGGTGTCGCTCTCATATTCCTGTTGTTGCTGTACAAAAACCTGCAATCAGATCCCACAGACTTTATGGTAACAGTAATTACTATATAATGGATTATAGAGTGCTATATAATGGTTATATAACAGGACACTTTTTTTCACTGTTTTTTCTTAATTTACATTAGTGTGCAAAAGTGTTGAGCCTTTATTCTTTTTATTTTGCTTCGAAGGAGCCAGATTTTCTTGTTTTTCTAAAGTGGTCTTGAGCAATAGTTCTCCAGGGTTTCTAAAAGTCTGCACCGCTGCATTCACACTGTCATTCCTTCCTGCTGGCCTTTGTTCAAACCAATAAAATATCTGAAGTAAGCAGTTTTGCAGTTTGTCTTGTGACCAGCAGTTTACAGATATGTATCAGAAGACAGGACTCCACTAGAATTTCTAAGGTCCTTTTACTTTATACTTTCTATTTTATGCTATTTTTACATTTATTTTACTACAATACGGTTCTTGTGTAGCCCCTCAATCCTTTATATTTTGCTTCCAAGGAGCCAGACTTTCTTCTATTTTTAACATGTTATTGAACAATAGTTCTCCAGGGTTTCAGAAAGTTTATTCAGAGGAATTGTTTTTGTTGGTTGAGCCATTTAATAGTGACTTGAATCATTCAAGCTCTGGAAAACTGCATCTGACCATTTTCAATTGATCCATCTACTGTTCACTGAAGCCTCATCAGAAATGTCTCAGTGGAAGGGTGGCTGGCAAGAAGCCATTCTTAAGGAAGGTAAACAGGGAGAGGAGTCTTATGGAGTGATGAATCCAAATTTGAAATTTTTGTTCAAATCCTCATCAGTATGAACAGAGGAGGTCAAGAGAAAGGTACAACAGTGAGTGTCTACAGCCATATGTAAACCAAGTTGAAGGCTCTGTTATGGATTGGGGCTGCATTACAGACAGTGGTGTTGGGGATGGAAAAAAATGCTGTCAGATTTTGATCTTTCATGCAGTACCATCTGGGCTGATTGGCAATGGCTTAATTTTTCGGCATGACAATGATCCGAAACAGACCGTCAGTGCAGTAAAGGTATACCTGGATAGAGAAATGGAACACAATGGAATACTATCTTTACTGTTCTCTGTGACCTCTGATAGCATGAGAGAGTAACTGCAGTGCATTCAGGTTACACAGTCAATCCAGCTGCTACAGGATGGCAGATCCATATGTGCCATGGTATGAAGGTTTGCTGTGTCTCCCAGCACAGTCTCAAGAGGAGGGGATATCAGGAGAGTTGGACAGGGCCTCAGAAGGGTGTCAACCCAGCAGCAGGACCATCCTTTGTGTGAGGATGAACAGGAAGAGCACTGCCAGAGTCTGACCAAATGTCATCCAGCAGGCTACTTGCATGCATGTTCCTGACCACTGTCAAAATCAGGCTGCTGGGTCAATGCTCTTCTACAGTTCTGCCCAGCTCTCCTCATGTAATGGGAGGACAGCAAACCTTCTTGTGAAGGCACATGTGCCATCCAGGAGGAACTGAACTATCTGTGTAACCTGAATGGACTATAATATGTACAGCATATGAACATTAAATAATTAGTGTATTTATTTATTTATTTATTTATTTTAACAGTGTAGATTAATTCCTTGTTTGAAGGGTGTATCTCCTGATCTGCCTACAACCTGAATGTCTGCTGCTACAAAAAAGAGGAGCCAAAAGAAATTAAAATAAACCGGAATGAAAACGGTTTCCTCTCACCAGTCTATATACACTGCTCAAAAAAAATACAGGGAACACTCAAAAAAATAAAGGGAACACTCCTAGTTCACATCCTAGTTTGAGTGTTCCGTTTATTTTTTTGAGTGTTCCCTTTATTTTTTTGAGCAGTGTATAACTTCCTCATACAAGTTCTTGGAAAGTTTCCCAGAAAGATTTAATGCATCACCAGAGTCCTGTACTACCAAGACAAAAAGTCTTATCCACGTAACTTCAGAGCAGGTTAGGTTCTTAAAATAGAAATGAGCAGGCATGAAATCACCACCTACTGACCAATCAGCTCACCAGAAAACAGCATCATCATTCCCAGAAGATCCCTCGTCGGCCTGTGTGCAGATAGTACTCTATGAATGTCTAGTTCATAGACATTAGACACTACTTTTCCAGTAGTGTCTAATGTCTTCAGGTTTCCATGATGTGCATAAGTAATAAATAGATTCTTCTGTAGGCTGCAAACAATTTTATTGTCTATAAGTCCTAATACATGATCTTAAACTCTACTTGCTAACTTTATATTATATATTCAGGTAGACTAAGCATCCGTTTTGTTTTTATATTGAATCTTTAAACACTACCAAGGCTGTAGCTGAGAATAAAAACTAAAACTGTCCTTGAAATTTGAATTTGATAAAATATTTTAATAGTCCATGAGATTCTCCTATGTTTTAATATTAATCTAACTCTACAGTGCTTTTCCTCACACATACTCATACCGCTGTCTGCAGCAGCTGTGTCTTATTGTTCCCCTTAGTCTCTCATTTCCCCTTTAATATAGTTTTCATGTTCCTTTATTTAAAAAAAAATTAGCCACTCTATGCATCAGCTGGATCCTTTTGATGTGGAGGAGTGGGCACCCTTTTCTGGCTGAGGACCACAGCCTCAGACTTAGAGGTGCTAATTCTCATGCCAGCCGCTTCACACTCTGCTGCAAACCATTCCAGTTTGAGCTGGAAGCCACCACCTGATGAAGCCAACAGGATTGCATCATCTGCAAAAAAGCAGAGATCAGATTCTGAGGCCACCAACGCAGAAACCTTCCGCCACTTGGTTCCACCTAGAACTTCTGTCCATAAAAATTATGAACAGAATTGGTTACAAAGGGCAGCCCTGACGGAGTCCAACAGCCACAGGACACGAGTCCCTGTATAACCGCAGCGAGAGCTTGATCTGATAAGTCAGACTCGTGTCCTGTGGGTGTTGGACAAAATAAAATCTTTTAATATAATCTGCCTGATTTAATTATGGTTTTAATGTATCCTCATAAAACATGACCATTATTTTACATTCTCGCATAAAAATCACTAATCACTCATTCTGTGTTTTAACATCAAAGGGATGAGTGGGGTCGAGGCTGTTGAGTGTCTGTTCCGATACAGGCATCCAGACAACAGTGTGAATGATGACAAACCAGATGTGAACCACATGACAGCTGATAACATGCAGGAAAAAGGCTCATAATGTTATGCAGTTTGACGTAAATGTGGTGTGACGAGACTGAACTTGTTCAACAAATACCTGTCGCTATGGCACAAATGGAACAGGTGATACACTGAGGAGTTATTTCCTCGTTACTTGCAGTGTGGTCAGATTTCAGCTTTCAGTCAAATCTGAAGACAAAAAAAAAGATGACGGTGTGTAAATCTGTCTAGCTCAGCACTGACAACAGCATTAATCTTTGTCACACATTGGACCTTTTTGCAGATTGGTGTTTTGTGTTACAGCGAGCGATGAAACCGTTCTGGAAGGAGGGAGTCCCCTCAGCTGATAACGGATTGAAAAATCCCCTTCATGCATATCAGAAGTGTAATGTTTTCCTTCTCAAAGCAGCTATATTTAATTCAGGATGTTAAGCAGACATTTAAGTGGGTCTAGCAGTCCCTCCAAAAAATTGGTTTAACCTTTAGCCACATCCTCATACAGGATGTTAAATACTGAAAAGGGTCTACTTAGTAGTCTAAGTAGACTATTAATAGTCTAATAGTTCACTTGCATTAAAAAAAAAAAACTGCCATATGTTTCACTTCTGCTTTATACATGTTGTGAAACGTCACCATGCTGGCAGATAAAATATCAGATGTGATGCATAATTATGTGTCTATGTGTTAGCCCTGCGACAGACTGGTGACAATGCTGCCTCTCACCCTATGCTGGTGCAGGCTCCAGCTGTATCGTGACCTTCAATTAAATATGCAGAAGAGGATGGATGGCTGGCTGGTGTGCTTACTTTGTGGTTCCTAAAAAGTCTTAAAGTTTAAAACCAACCAGTCAGAATTTTAAGCCTGAGAATGTCTTGGCCTTTTCATATCCACCAGGTCATGACCAGGCTTGGGTTTGATTTAGCAACATGCTACATAGGCAGTTTTTTTTTTCTTTGAGAACTTAATATTTATTAACACTTAAACAGCTTGTAAATATTGCAGCTCTGACAGCTGTCCTTGAAAAAAACTTGGAAAAAAAGGGGGAACAAAGTGCGCACACAGATGCATGAAATGAAGTTGCATGCCACCCTCTAAACACAAATTTGTAACACTCTTCATGGCTTAAATATATAAACAAGTTTCCATCTTCTGATAAATAAATCTTGCTCGTATCTGAAGGAGCATGTTATTTGTGCCATCAGATAGATTTCCCACACGTTATCCAGCCACATACGGTGTTTTGGAGGATTGTGTTTTAACCATCTAATCGTGATGCGTATAGTTGCCTCTGTTAAAAGTAATTGTAGCAGATTTTTATTATTTACTGTGATGTTTACTAGCTCAAAACCTGCTGGCATTAACCTGAGCAATGCAACCTTGGGCTCTTATACAAGATTTTGGTTAAATATCCTCTTGAGAGCATCAAAGACTTTGTTGTAATATGTATCTAATTTTGGATATTTGGACAGATATTTGGAAACCTTGCACTTTTTCTTTTTTTTTTGGGCCGTCATTTCTGGAGTTCTGAAAAATTGAATTATCACCTTCCATTTGGATTGTCTTCATGAGTTTAAGTTTGTTACCATGTGTTTCACTGCATATTTCCTCCCATTTATCTGAACTTTATCATTTTTGGAATTCAGTGAATATTAACAGCAGACTTGAGTAAATAAAGGCTATTTTTTTTTTTTTTAATGTGTTATAGGGGATGGAGGTAGACTGCCAGCCTGAGGAGTCCATGGTCACTGCTTTTGATGAAGAGTCTGTTGAGCTTGGGGACGTCAAGGACATGAGACTGGAGGCGGAAGCGGTGGTCAATGACGTCCTCTTTGCCGTGACTGAAATGCACGTGTCGCAAAGCCTCAACAGTGCGTTGGATGTTGCCTACATAAATGTGGAAACAAGAGAGGGAAATCGTTACTGTCTGGAGCTCACTGAGGCTGGGCTGAGGGTGAGATGCAGTAACAGTGAGACGTTACCACATGTGTTCACTTTTAAGACTCCAAACCGTGCAGAGGTTTTACAATAAATGATCGATTTCTTCCCAAACAGGTGGTGGGCTACGCATTCGATCACGTGGATGAGAACTTGACGACCCAGTATCACGAGACTGTTTACTCGCTTTTAGACACGCTCAGTCCGGGTTACAGAGAAGCCTTTGGGAATGCTTTGCTCCAGCGGCTGGAGAGGCTGAAGCAAAACGGACAATAAAAAGGACCGAGATGCTGCATAGGTTGTACACACCAAATGGGCTGACGATGATGGCAATGTTTGCGTATGAGCCAATATTAACCAAGTTTGTTCATATACTTTATCCTATTATGTTATTTCCAACCGCCTGGCTGCCATACAATGAAGGCTACCCAACCCTATCGACTTTGCTTTTGTTCTTAGTTTCATACCATTGAATTACTTCATGTTACTTCCTTAGGTTTAGTGGCTGCTATGGACTGGCTGTATGGGATCTGATAGTGTTGTTGACTTTACTGTCGACAGATCTTCCAGCTTCTGTGTGTTTCAAAAATTTGTAATGCCGCGCATTGTTTAAGAATCCTGCTCAGTTTGTAGTTCTTTAACATGCTCAGAGAAAGAAGCAGCGAGCTACGTCAGTGCTGATCCTGTTTACCCGCTGTGCCGTGCTTGCACTAAACCTGTGACCTGATATCTGCTCAGATATGCCCAGCTAGTTTTTATTCAGCTGTGAAAGTGCTGAATCAGTTCTTTACAAGCATATACTGCCTTAATCTCATTTTACATATATACCTAGGTCAGGGGCAACACTTACTTTAACAGCTCTAACAGCATTGTAATTTCAGTATTCAGTACCTGTCATCAGGTTTGTGTTTTATTCTGTTTTTGTTTCTTGCATACTGCACAATTACTTGCATTTCAGACTTAGCTGTAAAAAAGAAAGAGCTACCGGTGTGGAAGTTTGAATATATTTTGATGTGCTCTTCAAACTTTTTGGGTCCTTGTATCAAACTGCACAGCCTCTGTTAATATTCAACGAGGATTTCCAGACCTGCTTTAAACTGTTGGTTTACTCTGCATGTGACCTGGTTATACTTCTTCATCAGTGTTATCAAATCTACAATAAGATAACTCTTTACCTTCTGAATTTATACTGTCATTCCCTGCTGCTGGCCTTTGTTCAGACCAATAAAATTTCTGAAGTCTGCAGTTTTTGAGTTTGTCTCATGACCAGCAGTTTACAGATGTGTGACAGAAGGCAAGACTCAACTAGAATTTCTAAGGTCTTTGCACTTGATCATTTCTATTTTATGCTATTTTTACATTTATTTTACTAACACTAACAAAACTAACAAAACACCTCATTTGTTCCCATTTCTTTAGCTGAATGTACAAAAAATGCCAGATAAAACATTTTGACAGGCATAAAATAGTGCACCGTGTCCTTAAAAAATGTGAGTAAACTGGACGGGTGGAGCACAAAAGAAGAAGTAAGAGGCCTCAAAAACAGATGCACAGAATCTGAAAGTTTTATCCTTATAGGGGGGAAAAATTAAGCAAAGACCTGGCACGACCTGAGAAATGCATCTGACCCCTCAACTGATCCATCTACTGTTCTCTGTGACCTTTGACAGCACGAGAGAATAGCTGCAGTGCATTCAGGTTACACAGTCAATCCAGCTGCTGCAGGATGGCAGATCCATATGTGCCATGGTATGAAGGTTTGCTGTCTCCCAGCACACTCAAGAGGAGGAGATATCAGGAGAGTTGGACAGGGCCTCAGAAGGGTGTCAACCCAGCAGCAGGACCATCCTTTGTGTGAGGATGAATAGGAGGAACAGGAGGAGCACTGCCAGAGCCTGACCAAATGTCATCCAGCAGGCTACTTGTGTGCATGTTCCTGACCACTGTCAAAATCAGGCTGCTGGGTCAATGCTCTTCTACAGTTCTGCCCAGCTTTCCTCATGTAATGGGAGGACAGCAAACCTTCTTGTGAAGGCACATGTGCCATCCAGGAGGAACTGAACTGTGTAACCTGAATGGACTAATGTATATATGTACAGCAGATGAACATTAAATAATTAATGTATGTATTTATATGAACAGTATAGATTAATTCCTTATTTGAAGGGTTTATTTCCTGATCTTTTTGTATTACCAGCTGAACATCTACTGATACAAAAAGGAGTCAAAAGAGACATAACAGAATGAAAACAGTTTCCTCTCACCACTCTGACTACATAACTTCCTCATACAAGTTCTTGGAAAGTTCCCCAGAAAGATTTAAGATTTAGAGTCCTGTACTATCCAAACAACTTCAGGATTAATCCTGGGTTTTCTGTACTACAAAGCTGGTTCATTTTTTACTGGGGTATATCGCCATGGTAACTTATTCTCTCAGAATAGAAATCAGCAGGCATGAAATCACCATTCCTGTAAGATCCCTACTTGGACCTGTGTGCAGATAGTATACTATATCGCCAAACGTATTCACTCACCCTTCCAAATCATTGAATTCCAATCACTTCCATGGCCACAGGTGTATAAACTAAGCACCTAGGCATGCAGACTGCTTCTAAAAACATTTGTGAAAGAATGGGTCGCTCTCAGGAGCTGAATTCCAGCGTGGTACTGTGATAGGATGCCACTTGTGCAAAAGTCCAGTTGTCAAATGTCCTCACTACTAAATATTCCAGTCAACAGTTAGTGGTATTATTACAAAGTGGAAGTGATTGGGAACAACAGCAACTCAGCCATTAATTATTTCTGTTTTTCAATATCAATGCATCACTATACAGTGCTTTTCCTCTCACACCCTTACTACTTGCTTTTTCTGCAGCAGCTGTGTTGCTTTCAGTCATTTTGGTTAACCCCCCCCCCCCCCCCAAGATTCTTAGTTTCATGTTCCTTTTTTTTTTTTAATAAGTCAGCTGCTCTACTGCTGATACAGTTGTGGTGATTCAATATTGCCAGCATCAGCCACATGAATGTGCAGTAGAAACCCTGGGTCAACTTGGTAAAGGCCTCAGGTTTCAGACAAAGTCACACTTAATTTTACTAACACACATTTCCAAGTCAAAAAAAAAAGCCATCTGGGTACACATTAGATCTTTATTATAGTTTTTGTTTTAAACAATTCCTTAAATCTTGCAGCATATGGTCAGTAAGAAATTACAAAATCTGTGGTAAAAGAAGTACATTAAGTCCCTTCTCTGACTACACAGCAGCCAGTAAGACAAGATAAGTGCACAGCAGTGGAATCTAGTTCAACTTACTGACTGTTAGGATCATGGCACACAAAGAAAATTTTGCCTCATTTTATTTTAGCAGAATTTAACGTGTGCAGCAAAGTCTTGCAAACAAGTGAACAATTACAAATCAGTCTGATAAATATAAACCAAGACCTTCTGTAGTCAGTGGAATATTTTGTTAGCTAAATCCCTTTCAGAGAAGCATTTGTTCATTTGGCACATTACACAATCTCAACTGGGAACTTGATGCAGAAGAGATCTTTGGTGTTGTCGTCTCTTAGTTCCCACTCCACAACCAGCTTTATCTGGGGGCGGGGGGGGGGGGGGGGGGGGAAAATCAAAAGTGA